>VZTA01028227.1:50968-111624 GCA_013398855.1 Mohoua ochrocephala | reverse complement strand
CGGGGCACCGGCGCTCTCCGCGACCCCGCGGCTGCTCCCGGGCCCCGGGAGTGCCAGCAGATGCCCCGGGCGGGGCACAAGGGGCAGCAGCCCCCGGCCAGTGCACCCCGGCTCGGCAGGACAGCCTCGAGCCCCGGACCCCTCGGCTCCGTTCCGCTCTCCTCCCCGGCACGGAGACGCTCCTCGAACAATGCTGTCCGCCCCCCTCTCCTGTTCCTTGTGCAAGAGTTTCTACCTTCTCTTTAAGCAACAAAGTAATTACGGCGTTTAAACCGAGAAATCGCAGGAGGTTCACATTTTGCAGATATTTGTGTGACTAAGTGCGCTGCTGCTGCAGAAATCTGGCCTCCTGCCTATTCCCAAGATCATAACAGTCCTGGGCAAACATATGTTTTGCAATCGCATCAGCAAAACACTCGGCCTTTGTTTGCAGCAGGCTGTGCTGTGCCTGCCGACCCCCCAGGGCTGTAAACTCTGCCAGATGCCTTGCATCTCCCACCTCTTTTGGTCTGGGATTGTACGTCATCAATTATTTTAAAAGAAACAAGTCCCTGAACTGGCCCACGTGATCTTTACTTTTTTTTTTTTCTTTCACAACAATATAAGATCCATAAAGTTACATTCTATTAGCTTGTTTTCCTTCAAATAATTTGAATTAAAATACAGTAGACTCCAAAAGGAGAACTTCTGTTGCAGTTTTCATGGGAGGAGGGCCAGGACAGCTCTGAACCCCTAAACACACTCACCTGGGGGAGAAAGGCCTACAATTCAGGCTGTGCGGTTCTGAGCCGTACCAAGTTATCTTAACAACCAAGCAGGGAAATTCCACGACGCTGAACTTTAAACTTCTGTTAAATGTAAAACTGAGCACTCCAAAATCGCTCACAGGCTGTTCCTGTTATCAAACCTCGCAGCTAAATGCAGAAAACACTGAGGACAGTGCTGCCAGGGGAACATGGCAACATGACGCAAGGCAGCCGTTCTGCACATCTCTTGATTCTTGAGCCTTAAAGGTTCCCTGTCCTCTCCACTTTTCAAATACCACCACGCCTCTAGGACACGCAATTAACTCTGGAGAACCAAGGGATACTCTACTGCTGAAGGCTTAGCAGCAGTCATAAGGTGAAATTACCTAGAGATGCCCAAGTACCACAGCTCCATCCTTATTTGGGGCCTCGCTTGAAGCTGGTAAGTTTCTCCAGAAGAAAGTGAGTGCTCTTACTACCTACTTGCACTTTATAAAATGCTCAACAGAAGCATGGAGAAAGACTAATGCAATACTGGCAAGGAAGGTTGCATTTTGTGAGCTAATAAAATAAACTAATGAAGAACAGTGTTTAATTCCCACTGCTTACTTCCTTACTTCAGGCCAAGGTAGAACAAAAAGGCGTCATGGCCTGCTCTTTCAACACAGGCAAAGAACTGGCTTGCGCTCAGAAAAACTGTTGAAAAGGAGAGTAATTACCTCAAAGCTGAAATGCAAGAAGATGCCTCACCATAAAAAGTCTCCCTGGATGACAGATGAGTGGTCATCCCCTTCCATGAATTTGTTAACACCCTTGGAAGAAGGGGTGAGGGAGGAAGGGCAGCACTCCCTCACTTCCAAAATGTTTTTGTCCCACTGTGGTCATTTTTACTGCCTGGGTATTTGTGAGGAAGCCTGTTTATATTAACAGTTGTTCCTATACAAAGAACCTTGGCAGATACAGATCCTTTTCTGGCATCATCCAAGTGAAATTCTCTCTCTTTAAACAACCAACTCAACAACAGAAGGTAGGAAATTGTATCGTGTTCTTCGCTTTCTCTATCAGGAGACATGGAGGCAGTGACAGCATGTCAGAAAAACTGTGTACAAAGGGGAAGAGGAAGTTGCACAGCCACAGCAAACAAATAATAATGGACTTAAAAGCTCTCCCATATGGCCAGAGTACACAAGCCCTGCTCAGGCCCCAGGTATGCCTCTGCCTTAGCAGAATCCCATCGCCCCAGCTTGCTGCAAGCCCTTTCTCCATCACAGCCCTCACACAGGCGTTTCCTAAGTGCAACTCCTCCAAACTAAAGAGCACGCACAAACCTTAGCCACTTGCTCATCTATAAATCAGTACACAATCGCAGACTGAAATTATTCCTGTTTGTGAGCTACTATGACCAATTACATGAGCAATTTCCTGAGAGAACACGGTTTGAGACTGGTACAGAGCTCACTTGGATACGAACGAGTGCAAACCGCAGCACAGCCGGGGAACACGGGGACAGACCCATGGCTTGGTTTGCATAACTGGAGAGTTCCCCTGGGGAAACACAACAGTGTGCTTGGCCATGTATCGATGCAAGTAAACAGAGATCTAGTGAAATGCTCCTATGGGAAAACACAACAACAGATGTTTAACATGAAAATATCGATAGATACCGAGTTCCTTTCACCCAGAGTGCATGAGAGATACTCAAAGCAAACACCACCTAAAGCATGGGACCATACTCCTTCATAGCAAGCGCTTCCATAAAAGTTGCTTGCAGAAATGGCATTTAACATCTGGGCACTCTAAGTTATCAGAAATGCAATTTTTCCTTATTGCTACATGTAAAGAAGTGTCCTGGGGAAGCTAAAAGGAGACCAACCAGCTACAGTGTGAAAAGCCTGATCCTGCAAACAAAAATGTCTGCACTTCGCTGCTTTAAGTTGAAACAGTTCTGTTTCAGTCCAGTAGGGCAACTTTTTGAGTCAAGTTCAGCACAAACATATGACTCCAAAGAACTGGCAAACCTAGATCTTAAATTCTTTCCATAGAAAAGCTATCCAGGCAGGAGCACTTGAAACACCTCTTACTGCAATGCCCTGGACATCAAATTAGTATCTTGGAGGATGATCAGATGGTCCTTTCCCAGGAACATTTACAAATAAAACCAAGGTAATTCTCTGGGGCTCTGAGCTGATTTGTATTAGTTTTAGCTCCACCTAATATGGTGCCTTAATGAAGTCACCAGGTGTTTCAGCAACAACTAAGCAGCCCTACACTGCAACATTTCCCTATGGATTCCTCTCGTTCCTTGCTGTCCACAGCCACTATCCTTTTCAAAACAAATTTCATATGTGTCTATTAATCTCTTCTATCCCTTGATTACACATTTGTTATTTCTCAAACAGCAAAAATCTTTATCATGATAACAATATGGCACAGCAATCAAACCATTCATTACAGTGATGAAAGAATTTAAATTAAATAGAAGAACATATCATCGTAGCAGGCAAGTAAAAAAATGGCCAGTATGTCAAAGCATTCCTCTTGATTTAACCTTAAGCTGATTGTCAGTCTTCAAAACCCCATTCTGTTATTAGAATTGGTACACAGTTCTAGGGAGGAGAATAAACTGTATTCTTTGTACAATCTAAATTCTTGCTGTATGTGTCAAAAAGGATCAGCCCTTTAGGAATGTCACTACGCCTGATACTTTTATAATAATAACAAAAACAAGTTGTTTATTGGAATGGAGGGCTGACAATTGGCCATGTCAGGAGATAAGTTTAGACCAATATACAGAAGCTTTCCTTTTGTAGTCTTTAGGATTGTAAGGTTGGTTAAGACCGAACATTTTATTCTATTCATATGTTAGATTTATTGTCTTTTCTTAAAACCTTATCTGCCCTTGAAATGCTATTTTTCTATTTCTAGATCCTGCTTACATGCTGCTTTCCTAATGGCCACATCTTCAGCTTTAATGGGCAAATGACTTGCAAGTGATCATGCTGGTTTGTGAGTAATTATAAATCAGGTCATTCCTAGCCCACTGTTTCCCACCAAAGACACCATCTTTCCTCTCAGAGCTGCAAGAGGCTGTGAGACTCCTTTGTTTCACCTGAGCTGTTCTCACAATTGACTGACTTGAACTCACCAAGTTGCAAGAACTCCAGTGGCTTTATTTGTTCCCTGAACTATTTGGTTCCTCACTTAGGACTCTTGCTCCCCCCGAAAGAGTCTTCCTTCTGGTAATTTCTGCCTTTAAGATTTCTACAGCTCACCCCCACCTCTAAGCCACAAGTTGTTTTGTTTTTAATGTCAGCACAGCTTGTCCAAATTTAACATTCTGTTCTGCAGTTATTAGGTAGCAGAAATACAAAGTTTAATTTAGGGAGCTGTAAGATGTTTAGATCTTGAGATTATTCATGCTTTGGCAAGGACACGAAAACAGAAGTATGGTTTTTAAGACTACTGCAAATAGGTACATTAAAGATGCATATCTAAAGCTTAGAAGATTGAAAGAGTGTCTTACCAGATTATCCTTCCCCTTTTTTGTGAGGCTATGCTCTCCTAGGCTGATAGAGAGCAGCTGAACTGTAGAAGTCGTTTGGCTGGCTTGTGGGTTCTTCTCCTGCTGTTCTGAGGTGGCTCCAGATTCAGGCACCACACAAGAATACTCTGGCTAACAGGTCCCCCCAGACCCAGCTCTCCCAAAATCAAAGTCTGTGTCAGGTAGTTTCAAAGCTGACCTTGGTATCTCACAGGTAACTTCTGATCTTTTGATGGCTAGAGGGCATATAGGGAGGGGATTGGCTGTCCAGCTGCAGATTGTCACCACACCCTGGGGAATGGAACATCTGCGGGCTGCCAGTCACTCTGCAGTCTCTCAATACTAAATAAGCATTAAGGTTAAACAAAACTAGTTTAACCTTAATACAGAGTCTATTTGGAGTTCAGACAAGAAAAATAAAACTTAACATAGCTCACAGCTGTCTAGAACTGGTTTGGTCTAAATAGGTCACCTCTCTTTCCTATAGTAGCAAACTGCCGGGTCACGCCAATGCCAAACATCTACTTCCCAGCTCCCTGGAGCTAGGATGCATTCTACCATCTTATACTGGTGTCCTTTCTCCCCAAGATGAATACTGAAAAGGGATGAATATCCTGTGTCCACTGCGTGAAAATTCACCCATGGGAACTTCCTGCAACTCCTAGTCCTCATGACTGATTCAGTGAAGAGCAATGAGACAATTCAGTACCTTACCTGCTATGCTGCCTGGAATGCTGTCTGACCCTGCCTCACCACTGTCATGTAAAGATGCTCTTGGAAGGGCTGTCCTGCACGGATGGAGGTGTCCCTATCACTCAGTGAGCAATCAACTGCAAACAAACCTTTTACACAATGCAAACATATGTCTTCAAAGCAAGGGAGGGCCAGCTGAATCATCTCTGTGAGTTTAAGGCTTCTGGTTTGTTTGGTTGGTTTTTAACTGCATTTAACCTCAGAAATAGTCTTCATATGAAAACAGAAGAAAAAACAGTGAAATGCATCTCATTACTAGCTTCTGACAGAAATAAGACACAACAGCAAGCACATGGGAACAAAAAAGGCCTTTAGGAGTACTGGAGTGTTACACTTGGCTTACTGGAATTGGCTGAGGCCATGACAGCAAGTGACCCGGAGCTGCACTGCCGCGAGGCTACTGCGAGTGTGCAGGAAATGCTGGGCAAGTGTCCTGTGGAGAAGGTGCATCTGGAACCTGCTCTCATATTCTGGAACATACAGACATGCAACCCAGAAGTGCATCTCACCAGAAGCTTTTTGCCATCTTTACCCTTAGGGGCTCAGGTGTGTTTCTAGAAAATTGCTTCATACTCTGACCTGAGGCTCATGCTTGACTTGATTCTGCAGGTACAACATAAAAAAAGCTTACTTTTACAAAGCCTTCACCAAGGAACAAACTGGAAATTTATAAAATGCTTTGTCAAGAAGTCAAGTCAACCCTTAATCTCATATATATATATATATCCACGCTGTATTCAAAAACTAAGTTTTTTTTTGGTGTGTTTTCTTTTTTTGTGTATTTTGGGTTGGTTTTTTTTAAATAAATTCAATGTTTTCCCCACAAAAACACAAGCAACAAGAATGGAATGTGACAAAATGTCAAGCCATTTAGTGTACCTCAAGACTCAGCTATTTATCTGTAGCTTGATTGTTACAATGAGATAAATCAAGTGAAATAGTACTAACTAATAATGTGAATTACTGCTAGAGATTCAGGAACCCTTCTGTCAGTAACTGCACTTTGGGGAACTGTTTTGTGGCCTTCTTTTTGCACTTGCTACTTTCAGGCACATGCTCAGAGTGCCTCAGAGCAACAGCCGGGGGGAAAAAAATCAGTTCTTTTATTTTCAGTTTTCACAGTCTAGCTGTGTCCCACATAATGCACATTATTGGTTTGAGTCTGGGAATATTGGAAAAACATCAAAGTTTCTTATTAGGAAAAATATCCAAATAACTATAAAGCTGTGTTCCCCTTGCATTGTCTGTAATGACCTATCTTGACAGGAGGGTTGCAAGCACCTCAATACTGAATCTCTCTCCTTATTTACCAAATATATGGAGCCAAGTACAATACTATCATATAGGACTTATCAACTCCTTTAGCACATTGTCTTGGCAAAAAGTTAAGTACAACAGTAAACAGCATCATCACAGAAGAGCAACCCACATAACTGATTTAATGATAGCCATTAAGAAAACAGATCATCCTCTAGGTACTACTCAACAACTGATTTTTATAAGCTAAGGAGAGAACACCAGATCTGTCATTTTCATATCAGATCTGTTTCTTTTTGCTTTTGTACTCAGAGACAAACCCATTAAGACCGCTGCTTGAGGAGAATCAGAAAAAAATACCGAGATGAATCATGTATTTTTTGTCATTTTTGGCAATTTTTATTGGCGTTTTGTTTAAATTCAGACAGCACTGTAGTCTTCATTCTTCCCATTTTCAGAAGATGACATGGCTAAGATTTTTGAAACAGATCATTTTTTTGGCCCTTGCTTTCTAAAACAGAAGAACTGAGAAAAGCACTGCTTTCCTGCTGATACAAATTCTAAAAGATCTGGCCTGTTTCTTACTTGGGAATTGATACCATTTCCTACAGTGGGTCTTACTATGTTGCCACTTGCAGCAATATGCCACTTTTTCCCTCTTATGGTGAGTTAAGGGGTTGCTAACGCTTGCTTGGGGGTAAAGCAGGGAGCAGAAGCCTCCCAGCCCATCAGGAGCCACCCCTGCCCTGTGACCAGTGCCAGCCAACACCCGCTCTGATGAGCCCCAGCAAACTGCAGTGCCTCTGCCAACACGTGCTTCAAGGACACGGTACACGTGCCCCTGTTTAACACAGCACAACTTCTGCATCCTTCTAAATCCTGGATAACTTCAGAGGTTGGAGAGCTCCCTCACGGCCCCTGAGACAAACTGGCCTGGCACCAAGCTCCTGCAGGACTATCATCCTCCGACTGCTGCCACTGCCACCTTGGCACTTTTCCACTGGCCACAAAGGCTCTGGGTCCCTGCAGGACAACTGTAAAGTCACAGGAGATTTCTGCAACTGAGCTGCTCAGGATCTGAATAAACCTTCATACTCTTCTGGACTTTGTAACATTGCTGTCTGCAATAGTGACAGCTAAACCATGCAACTGTTGATACCTTCCCCCACCTACCTTCTCTAAAGCATATTTTCTAGGGCAACTAAGTCGAAACAGGCTTGAAACCAATTCTAGCACTTTCTGTTCAAATAGTATTAAGTATCTTTTTTTTTTTTTTTTTTTTTTTACGTTAACCAAAGTATTGGAACTTAGCCTTAAATCCACTGTTTGTTACAATCGTAATTTTAGATCAACCACTTGCTGTTGTGAGAGAGGAACGGCCACCTACCACTGCCTGCCTGCCTACTTTCTGTACAGCATTTTAAAGCCACAACAGGTTCTGCCAAAGGCCTGGGAAAGGCCAGCACCGGCTGTGCAGCCCCTCAGATTCACACATGCTGAAACCGCACACAAAATACATGCAGCAGATGTGCTGTAGGAGACACAATGCTCTCAGATTTCCTTATCAGAACCAGCATCTTGTAATCAAGCTACCATTGAAGCCTGATTAACAGCAATTTTCAAATGTAAAGTAAGTAAATAAAGTACAAGTAAGTAAATGAAAATGCACACATACCGTACTAAACATACACAATTTTGCTAAGATAGTATTAAAATAGGAGCTTATAAATCTGGAGATGAAGCTCTAAGCATTCAAACGCCTTCTCATTCTGTCAGTAAAGCTGCAAATCCATACCTGTCCCTCTGCTCCTCACCAGTGTGACAACTGCCCTCTGGACGCTCAGCAGGGATTCCAAACCAGCAAAATAGAACAAATGAAAACTCGGGCAGAACCGGACCACATTTTCACTACAGATGAAGATGCAACAATGATCACTGAAGCCTGCAAACTAAAATGCTAGCAAAAAAATCTGGTTCATTTGCTAACTTGCCCATATTACTAACAACAGCAGAGATTTCTCTTTGTCAGGGTGCGTTTGTCATCTTCCTGAGGAGTCCTTCTCTCGAGAAAGACTACCACAAAAATAATTCATTCTATTATTTCTGTAAATGTAAATTTCATACAGGTAACAAATTATAACTTCATGTGAAATGTGACTTGAAAGAAATTTACATGTCCCATCACACTCCTCTGAAGCTAGTAGGGATGAGACTAAACCAAATTTGGATTGTAGCAAACAAGGGCCAGATGCCAACTCTTCAGAGCTGCAGCAAATAAGGAATTACTTGGCAAAGAATAGGTCTGGAGATGTCAAGGATCAGTGCACAATGGCTAACACAAACAAGACTGAGATGAGTCCCAGAGAAATCATTTTGGTGAGCTTAGATCAGGGGTTCACAGAGAAACCAGAGTCAGGATCAGCATTAGGATTTGAACCACCAAAGACTGGCAAGGCAGAATTCGGGCTTTGGGCTCGGGAGAGAGAGAAAACTCCTGAGCGTCATCCCTCCAGATTTAAACTTAAGCCTAATGGGAGTCATTTTGCTACGGCAAGGTGTTTGCACATCCACAACCAGGAGCTGAAGTGTAGAACTTGTACTAACCAGGATCCAGAAAGGGAGGTTCAATTGTGGCAAATGAGAGAACTCCCTGTGTCCCCTCTTGTAACAAGAAGAGGCTGATTCTTTGCTCTGAAAGAATAAATAAATAAAACCCTGTGTACCTGAATTCACACTGCACTATTATCTATATTCTTCCTTCCAAGTGCAAGGGCCACATTTTCTACAATGAATTCATTCTCGGGGCTATAGAACAATAATGCAGCATTACACACACAGGCAGGCACTTTCTCAATAGCTGTCCTGCACGAATTATTTTGTTGAAATACAATCAAGACATTGCTGGGAGGGAATGTTTTAAACTGGAGTCACTTGAGACTTCTGGTTGTTTCTGGCAACACATTGCCCTGGCTAAGGGAAATGGTCTTGTACAAGCAACCAAAATTAATCATCTGACCACGCCTAAGCTGACCTGAACAGGAAAGAAAGATAACCCCCACATAAGTTTGTACAGCAAGTATGTTAGGAGTGGAGGACTTTGCCCGGTTTCACATGATACAGCAACTGGACAAATTCTCCTAACGGCTCTGAATCTCAAATAGGTTCAGAGGGAAGAAGAAATTAGCTAGAGGCAAGCTGAGGAGCTGGTTCCCAGGGAGAAACTCCATAAAAGAATTTACAGGACAGGGTTAGGATGTTTCTGCATGGCAGTGTGGGCACAGCCCAGGTGGGCAGCATACATGATGTTAAATCAACAAATTTTGAAAAAACATGAAATGTAATTGCAGTGCATCCAGAACCATCTTAGTTCAGTGGGTACTGCCCGTGACCTCCCAGGTATTGTTTGCGTAACAGGTCTGAACCTGCTCCAAATACATCAGACATCTGTGTGCATGCACACAGCCGTCGTTTTACAGACTCTAACAAGCTACCAAAAGCCCCAAATGACCAAATTCCTTTTTTCCCTTGTCTGTGCAATCTTCCAGGAGGGGAGGGGATGGCAGGGGTGGAAGGGACAGGAATGTGTGTGGGTAATGGCAGCACTATTTATGAAGTCCTAAAAACAGACTAACTCTCTGCATGGGTACTCACTGATGAAAAAAACCAACCCACAACTGCCTGCTCTGCCTCATAACAAGACAGACGTTCGCGTAAAACAAAACACACATTTAGATTTTTGGCTCAATATTCTTGTCTCTGAATTGTTGCTCTGCATATCAACCATATCAACAAACGCTCCTTTGTTTTGAGAAAGCCTTACTAGCCCCAAGTTTCCCAAGAGAGGGACACTACATCCTCAGGCACTGACAGGCCTGCCTGGTAATAAGTAACCAGCATGTATGGGATAGATGGCACAAATCCAGGCCCGAGTATAGAGGAATCACAAGAATACTGGCCAAGAGAGAGTTTTAAGTTAAGAAGGTATCGGGATACAAGAATTGACAGAAAAGTACTGGACACAGTTCTCCTACGACCCTGCCATGCTGCCTTGCGTGCCAGCTTGTTGACATTTATGTGGCTATTAAAAAAAGAGAGAACAACCACAAACAAGACACTATGCAAAACTTTTTTCTAAAAGCACAGTGTTAAGGAACATTGGACACAGAGGTATCCAAGCTAGTCTTAAAGCAATCAGCCTCACATTGAGAGTTACTGGCTAACAATTCTCAGTCAACAGTAGCTAAAAACATTCAATTCCAAGCACCTAGAGCATGGGAAAGACTGCAGTCTATTTAAAAGTCAGGAATATCAAAAAGCTGCAGTAGAAACAGAAGTCTGAACTTGGCAAGTAAATGCCTTTTCCACTCCTTTTTAGACAAACTTCCTTGATGGAAGTTGTCTATTTTAAAGGAATTGAATTTTGCATTTGAGCATCCTATTAAAACTTAACTGAGCTAGGTATGGTTAAAACTTTTTATAAAATACAAGAATATAGTAACTGTTTCTTTCATGATGTTTGTTGACAGACTAGAGCAACAGCATTTACATTATAGTTTTCAAACAGTAAATAAAGTCTCTAAAAGCAAATTTATTTCATGTTTTCTCCGTCAACTAGCAAAGTATCAACTAAATGGCATTTATCCTGCTATTTTGGTCACCATCAGATTTGAAGGAATACAGCTGCACCCATTTTTCCCATATGTTTTATACCAGTGTCTCCCTAAATGTTTTCTTCCTCTCACTATACGAAACTTCCACCAGCTGCTGGAGAAGCTCCCCAACTGCATTTCACACTAATATGAACTTCCTCATCAGACTGTCTACAACCTTTAGCCCATGTTCCCAGCTGTCTCAGGGGGCAAAGGGAGTGGGCAGCTGCTCAGAAAGCTTGGAACTAACAGAATATTGTGAAAGGAACATGAAGGGAACTAGAGTCAACAAATCAGATATGAAGATTTTAAGCAAAGTGCCTGAAGAAACAGCACATTTTTAATCTGGTAACAACCTCAAACATTACGTAAGTGTATTTGTACATCACCCTGGAAAGCCTACGGTTCCTGTGGCAGAAGGGTGCTTGACCTCCACGGTTTGCTGCTTACAAATAACAGTTTACATCCAGCAGAGTGTCCCATCTTAGATGCCCTTAAACCAATTTGAAAACTTATTAAAGCAGCATTGCAATTATGTGAAGAGTGGGCGGAGAAAGACCCAGGAAAAAAAGCTTCAAAGGTTTTCAATAAACTTCCAAGTGGCACTTCCAAGAATCGGCACGTCTGTTCCATACTGTGAAATAGTTTTCCAACCGTTTCCTTTGCCCAGTATTTTTCCAAACGGACTAGTACAGCCAAGCACAGCTAGGCAACTCAGAAGAGTGCACAGTGAAAGATATTTCAGCAGAACCCTGGGTTCATGACCTATTTTATGTAATGGAAATCTGCTTAAATATGATTCTAATGCAGATATAAGAACTCTTCACATTGCGATGACATCGACCTATGTGTGGTTCTCTTATGTGCCAGTAAGGCTTGTACACCGAGTTCTTCCTTGATGGGAGGCCCCTTCAACAAACAGAGGCTCAAAACTCAGAACACAAAAGCCAGTTTTCTGCTGCTTTATTGTTTTCAGTCTCTCCTGACCCTAGTGCTTCCCAAACTAGCTCAGCTTTTCAATGACATAAGAACCAGAAGGAGCTAGAGCAGTGTACTAAGGTTCCAGGACAACACCCCAAAACCAAAGCAGGCCCCGAGTGCTCCTCTAAACCTCCACCTGCAAAGGCTGTCTTTTACGGTATGGAAGAGTCTCATCTCTGCTCTGCTATAGGTTGCTGCTATTAAAAAAAAAACCAACATTCTAGCTCTGCAAGAGCTCGTTATTACTTTGCTGATGTCTCTTTATCAAAGCCACTTGCAGACTGAAAATGTCTGGTCTGCCCCAGGAAAAACAAAGTCTAGGAGAATTTATCTAAATTTGAGCTTGTTGTTATGAAGCTGAAACTTGCACCAGTTCAATAAATACAGGCTTTGTCTCACACCACAACTTCCTTCTGCCTTGGAAAAACTAGGAAGGTAGAGGTTGAAAACTCTCCCTGTACAAAGTACGCATGCAAAAGTAGAAGAAAACAGGCTGCACTCCTCCCCAGTGCCTGACAGCTGGATCATCAAGGACAGTGAGAGAGCAAAGCCAGACAAGGCAGTTTCTGGAAATGAAGGATGGCAAACCAGAGGCTTAGGTGAGAAGACCAAGAAAGAGCATCCAAGACCAAGGACTCCTAGGGAAAGGCATTCCTGTGCTTGTCTGGCTTAGGGACAGCCCCCCCTTAGTATGGGGACTCACCCAGGACAGCAGCCCCGTAAATTGCTGTGTAGTATATCAGCAACGAGTGGGAACCATCTCTCTCAGACTAAAAGCAGCTTTTGGGGGTGAAATTTGGTGTGATTCAACTTCAATGAAGTTTCAAACAGTGGAAGTTTAAAATAGGGCAGGGGCTTCATAGAAAACATGGGTTTACCTGAGTCTGTGACCAAAATGAAACCAAATCCTTCCCAATGGCCTGAGAGCTTTGCTGTAAAACCTGTTCAGTTTGTAGAATTGAAGTTTTATTATTAAGCACAGCTGCTAGCAAACAGAAACACACAAATCTGATGTGAAAATAAAATGGTAGCCTATCTATTCCTTCCACTGTGGCTACTGTATTTGTTTTCTCTCTTTGAACAAACACTCACCCAAACTTGGGACAATTCCAGCTGGTTACATCAGCAGTTCATACAGCAGTAGTTACAGACAAAAACTACTCTTCATATTACTCTGTGGACTTTATTAGAATTTCCTTCTAAAATCTGCAGCATTAGAGACAACCTTGCCTGTTATTAAATCTATAGCATCTGAAATAGAAAACTGAGATGCTTTTATTTTTCATGTTCAGAACAAATTCAATAAATGAGAGTTCCACAGAGCATCTGATTATCACACAGATTTTCAGAGACATCAAATTATCATCGACTTTGCAATTAACACTACAGGCCAGCGACAAACCATGCAGGAGTACCTGTTAGCACAATTTAACAAAACCAGTCGAGTCCCAGAGCAATGTGGGATTCAAAGCCTTTCAGACGACAAGAAATAGTGGCCAGCTGGCAACACGAAGAGATTTAATGAATACAACAGCATTCAGCAGCAATTTGAAAACTGTCTGCTTGGGTAAGGCTGAGTTATTAAAGAAATCTCCATTTATAAACAGTGTTGATGGGATTTAAACAGCCTGTGTAAGAAGGATTAAAAGTCAATTGAAAAGTCTGTACAGATAAGAAAGCAAAAAGAAACTGTGCCCTTGAATTCTCTACATAGTGATTAACCTTATCTCTGTCTCCTGGCACACAGCAGGGGTAGAACAGGCTGCCTTATGCATAGCTGGTGAGGTGGGCTTTGCATTAGGGCTATTTAATGTTTGTACAGTGCTTTGAGCTCTACTGTCCCTTCACTCTCCCTCTCTTTGTTTTTTCAAATTGTATACTAAAAATCATCATTTACCATCCAACCACTTACCTTTAACAGATACCAAAGAGACACATAAATTGCAAGAGTCTGTCCAGGCATGTTATAATGATTAGGTTTTTCCTTCCTTTATGTAATTGATGATCTTGCTATTCTCTGTTAGACTTTTATAACTGTACACCTTCAACATAAACTAGTGTAAATATTGACAATGGAGATTGGCAAGTGGGGATTTCTGGGAGAAGGAGGAGGGTGATGAGAACTTGTTTTTAAGGGTTTTTTCCTCTTGCCTCCAGAATATCCTATAAATTCCGCTTTACACAAAACTTACTATGGCTTTTAATTTATGTATCACTTCTTAGAGCGAGACAACAGACAGGAACACAAAGCTAGCTCTTTTCAGTCCTTAATTCCTCTCCTATCCTTTCTCATCTTCTCATCCCATCCAAAATCCAGCCTATTCTGGTAACATAAGTTGCCTATTTCTGACGTGCCTTTTGTAAAACAGCCAAAGCCACAGAGCATTTAAGGTGAAAATGTACAATGCCACGTCTTGTCTTGGCTTCCCTTGCCTGTAACATAGCCTAACATTTGATTTGCTTCCTTTGGTCTTGTCCAGGATACAATAAGAGCTTTATGAAAAAGCTCTGTAAGAATCTGGGCCATTGATTTGAACAAGGACTATTTAGCCATGACACACAGCACCAAAGAGAGCTGCTCGACACGCCAGCTCTGGAAGCAGCATTGCCCTTTCAGCGTAGGGCTCTCAACAGGAGTGCAGCGCTCGGCAGCAAAGCTGGGCAGCTTCTGGGACCCGAGGTTATCTCCTGGCACAGTCCTTCACCTCATTGTGCCGGCCTGTCAGAGCTAGTTCTGGTGTGTCCAACACTGCACCACAAAACACCCTGTAAACCTATTCCAATTACTTATCTGTGATTTTTATCAGCCTATGTTTTTTCCAAGGCATCGCAGAAACCATTATGTAAACGAAACCAGAATATTACTTGCAGAAGGGGACAGCTATTCCACTGGGAAGGAATATTTAAGAGACAAACAAACAAGCCACAGATACTTGTGTGTACACTGCCTCCATGCAAACCTAGGGTGGAAATGAAAAACATCAATATACAATTGCCTTAGGGAGATTCAATGAGCTTATATTCCATCAGCTGTATTTGTATAAACCTGTATAAAAAGTGCTGTAGGAAATACACTTTTTTATTTAAGAAGTAGGGTTTTAGCCTTCAGAGTAAGAAGTATATTGTCATTCAAAATACATTTGTGACTATTCATTTTGCAGCAACGTTTTCATTGTCCAGTCCTTACTCTGGATGACATAACCCAGGGAATCCTCATCGAGACAGAAATAAACTTAGCAACACCAATTCCTCGTTAAAGCTCATCACCCTTTCATGTAGCTCCTACTGAAAAAAGGAGGGTTTCTTGGTACTTTCTTCTGTTTGGGCTGCAAAGTCAGCATAGGTAGGATAGCCAGGTCTCCCTATTTGTTAGGGTTCCTACCATCTTAGTATGACACTAAAAAGGACTGGATTGCCTTTCTGTAAGGGCTGTGAAAGATGAGGTGAACCTTAGGAACTTTAAAACCACCTTGCATGTGAATGAGCTGCCTCCTTGAAACATCAAGAGTATCAGTCACAGGTGCCCTGCCTCAACGCACGTACCTAAGAGGATTATGATCTAAAAACGTGCAGTTTGGCTCCTTCACTGTAACCTCATGATGTTATTTGGGCATTTATGAATAGCCAGCTCTCCATGCAGCTGAGCTGCTAATAACATGGCACGTACCAATCACACTGCAAAGCAAGTGACCTCACCTAGGCAGCTTGTGTAAACACGGCACAGCCACAGAAATATGACAAGCCTCTGAGCATGCTTAGGGTTATTCCATGAAGAATGTTTACTGTGTTGCCTGGAAGCACATAAATAGGGCTTCTAGGGGCTCCCTCCTAATTTTTAATGAAGAAAATTTAGACCAAGAATTCCTACAAAGAAGGGGGTTGCTATTGTGGCAATTTAGCATACCATATTCTGAAGATTAACTTTTCTAAATAGCATTTCCAAACCCGGCAATCTTCCTTTCTGAACACCTATTTCCCTTAGGAAGTATTCTGCTGTTATAGCCAAGAACTGATGGCACTTCCAGTGGCCTATTTGAACAGGTGCACACTGCTAGAATTAAGACCACTTCTCCCCATAGATGCATTTTGGAAAAGTACTTTTTAAAGGTGCCTGGACACGACAGTGAAGCTGAATTTAAATTCTGAAAGAGAAAGAAGTCCAAACCCTTTGAAAGAAGCTATAAATATCTGTTACCTTCTTCCTTAAATCAATAGATATTACTTACTTGTTGGCAAACTGGTAGGAAAATTAAGTCTTTGGTTATTCACGAGGTCTACCATTTAACACCAAGAATGGGTAGATTCAACCGTCTTATGATCTCATGGAGAAACAGCTAAACCCCAGTTCTGTCCAGATTAGAAGAGGGTAAATCCTATTTACCGGGATTTAATCTCCCCTATACTACATCTTCCATTATTAATACTTAAAAACAGAACTCCATTTCATGTGGAGCAGTGTTATAGAACAGAAATTCCATCCGAGTAAATAAGAAGATCACTCTATATGAAATTTCTGGTTTGCAAAATATTTACCAAATAATCCTGTAAGAAAATAAAGTTTATTTTTAAATAACGTATTTCATTATATCAACTGAACCAGTTGGAAAACTACAGGGGGCAAGATCTACTTCGGATCAGGCTTAGAAGCTTATCTACTTTTATCAAATGTATGAGCTCATCTAAGAAAAGCGAGCACCTCTCCCAACAAGTCTGATTTGCTGTTATAACAGCTACAACACTATTTTTATTCAAAAAAGAAAGAACAAGTTTAGAACGTTTGCTAAATGTTTTCAATTGGGTTTTTTCCTCCCCATCCAAACTGCAAACAATTCTTTTCTTAAAGGCTCCACTGCTACAAATACCAGAGCAGGAGAAGAAATACTGGTCAGCCAACTTATTTGAGAGATACATACTCTGCATTATGTGGGATTTCAAAGAAAAAAATGTATGATAAAGAGGTTTAGTCAACAGCTTTGATGTTTTTTGATGCAACTTTGTAAAATGAGCAGCTCTTTATTTTCAGTATATAGTATTGAACTCTGCCTGGCTTACCTGATGGGTGCAAAAACTAATGGACAAGTGACAGAAAATTATTGCATATTCTTCAATGTTTTAATCTTCATGACCACTATGAGAAATACACCTGAAAGAAGTTTGTACAGCACACCATGCAGAGTACTTAGGAAATAAGTCACAAGGAAATTGCAAAATTATCCCAGCTGTAGAAAAAGGACAGATGGGACCCCTGAAAGCCTACTCAAGACCAACCTCCTGTTTCAGCACAATCAACTACAGCTTTGTCATCCTGACAGATGTTTGCCTAACCTGTTTGAAGGCTTCTAGTGACAGAAGTGCCATAAGTCCTTAAGTAAAGGAGTGCTCAAGTAACCTTATTAAGGTCTAGATTTTACCTGGTACCATTATCTGAATGAATCTGTGAACATAGAATGACTCTTCAGTTTTATAAAAAAAAAATTATCTTCTCTAACTGCTGAATAATTTAACACACCACCAGTTCTCAAAGAACATATTGCTAAGAACGACTTTTATTACGTTCTTGCAGTGTGACTCAGCTGCTCAACCGTCTTTTCATCTAGATATAAAGCAAAACAAACTCAAGTCTAGAAGCAAACAGCATCAAATATAGTGCATGACAGAGTAGAGCTGACAGCAGGTATTTCAACTGAAGTGTGGCTCAAAGCATTGTCGTTCTTTGTTGTTCTCAATTCTTTTATGGTTACAGTGGATCTGTGACTGAGAAACAGAGGGACAAGGATAAAGAATAGGGTGATTTAAAAATTCTAAAGAATTGTTTTGTGATAAACTTTCCAGAGCAGGGAAGGAAGAGGAAGAGCAGCAGTACACAATCTTACTGCACCTCAGAACAATGCTTTGCAGAGGATGGGGGATTAAGAGAGGTCTATTCCTACTCTATAATAAAATCGGTTGCAGTACACTATTGGCAAGGGTGGTTCAAAAGACTTAGAAGCCATCTCTATTCAACCCCACTTTTGTGCAAGCTCTTGCTAATTTTTGACGATTTCTTGTTCTTCTCCAGCAGCCCCACTATTAGTTACTCTATCAGGGGCAGGTTACTTCTTCAGAGACAGATAAGTAATGACCTTGGATAGCAAGTTTATTGCTTCATCTTTGCCTCAGAAGATGGGGACAAAACGTTCTACTTGTTCTGTGCAACCTTTGTTACTGAACAAAACAAGTAGTGGCAAATGTACTGCTGTCTCCTCCAGGCTGAACAAGCCAAGTGATCTCAGCTCCTCGTAAGGCCTCCCCTCCAGACCCTTCACCATCCTCACGGCCCTCCTCCGGATGCTTTCTAATAGCTTTATATCCTTCTTGTATTGTGGGGCCCAAAACTGCACACAGGACTTGAGGTGAGGCCGCACCAGCACAGAGTAAAGCAGGACAATCCCCTCCCTTGCCCGGCTGGCCCAGTGAGAGATCCCTCTCTGTGCTTCCTTAGCAGTGGCTTAAGTTCAGAAGGAACTTTCCGCCTGTGCTCTCCTCCATTGTTTCTTTCGGGGCAATTTACTACAATTATATCCCTATTCCCTGCTCACACGAACTCTGCCAACAGAAAGCAATCCTGTCCTACATCCTGGAAGGCCCATGTATTTTTTTCCTCACACAACAGATGTCATCACATCAAAGAACAGAGATGATTATCAGCAAGCCTCTAAAGGCACACACAAAGGGAAACAAAACCACACAGCTGTTTAATAAAAGTCTTGTTGAGGACCCTCAGTATACTCACAAAAAGTCACACCAAAGCAGGAGCAATGAGTCTCCACGCAAGACTTCCCTCCCCATCATCTGGCATGATGGCCAGATTTCAAAAAACTAGTCATAGTTGATAAAAGGAAGGAATGCATGGAAACTCTTTTCAAGTTTTCATGGGTAGAGGCGAAACAAAAGTATGGAAGTCCAGACCCCAGCCAGGGTAAGGTGTAGGTGACGGATGGATAACAGTAGGTTTTTCCAGGAGTTTTACAGAGTCAAAGGAAAGGATATTTCTAACGTTATTACGAAGGAAATTCAGGGTAGAAGGAAAAGGGCTCAAGGACACTTTAAATGTATGCAACAACAAAAATCAATCTTACAGGAGAAAAAGGAGGAAACAATGCTGAGTGCAGCTCTGAAAGACAGTGGTGTAGCTGAGATGAGCACCTTTCCCTCCACTGGAGCCTTGGGCTACCCTAACTTGGGAACATTTGCACATGTGTGTATACAGTGGCACAGTAAAGACAGGGAAAGAAGATGGCTGGAAAACTGTAGGTCTCTTAACACCCAGTGTCCCTTTCCTTTTATCCTACATGTAACTAGGACTCCCTATCTCCTTCCAAGAACTCCTTAAATAAAAACGTTTTGCCTGTAGTCGTGCACACAAGCCCTATTTCCACCTTTATTTGTCAATCAGCGCTAGGTTTCCTTCTCTGTTCAAGTGGCTTCTTATTCACCATTATGGCTCAGTTTGAGGCAATGATCAGGCAGTTCAGTCCATATGGAATAATTTCCTATGAAAAGTCTTAGAAAGACACTTTTTCCTACTTTAAAACTTACAATCTCATTGGAGAGCAGCAAAAAGAAAACATCATGCTAGAGCAGTAGAAACAGTCAATGAATACGATGTCTGGGAACTGTCACAACATAATAACAATAAATTAATACCTAGGGAAAAAGACTAAAACCCATTGTTTGTTGAATTATAATACGAATTAGTATAGCAATCCATGACGGAAAAAGAGCCTACATATGTGATCAAATTCAGTGTGAAATCCCTATCTACAAATATCTGATACTTATTTATTTATTGTCATCTTTAAATCCATTGATCTTATTTATCCAACCGCTCTACTGAAACTGAAAGCTTACCTTACCATCAAGAGAGGCAATTCTTTTTCTACAGTTTATGTCTCAAAGAGTCCTCTTCTGCTTAAAAATGTAGTTGGGTTCCATAAGCATTATTTGTCTGCCCTTGC
Organism: Mohoua ochrocephala; assembly: GCA_013398855.1. Classification (NCBI taxonomy): domain Eukaryota; kingdom Metazoa; phylum Chordata; class Aves; order Passeriformes; family Acanthizidae; genus Mohoua; species Mohoua ochrocephala. The sequence continues at coordinate 91,700 of VZTA01028227.1, read as the reverse complement.
ACTATGTCTGAATGATTCCATAGGAAATATACTTAGTCCATAAACAGAGGTTTTTTAAAACAAGCTTTCTACAGCTGTACAGCTGAGCTTGCAAATTCATCCAGGTCCAAAAGTACAAAGTGCACCTCTACAGACCGTCAGTGCAAGAAGGTGTCTGAACACAAGCCAGCTTCAGTGCAGAGACCGTGTAACTGTGACACTGTTTTCACCATTTCAGAGCTAATAAACTCTGCCTCTTAAAGTGAGAAACAGGTCTCATACTCACTGGAAGACATTCAACCGTAATGAAGGTCAAGTTATATCCCAGATGCACACCTGTAATTTCACTCTGTTCATGTCATTAACAACCATACAAAACTAGAAATGGTATCGGATTCCAAGCAGCTAAAATGGCTTTGCTGATGCTGCTCAATCCTGGATGATTCCTTCTTACTCTCCTGGAGAGTTCATTGACTTAACAGGATTCAACAGCAGTGAGCATTCCTGCAGATATGCTCAGCAGATAGCTGTACTGTGAGAGGAGACAAGATCTGTTGAGAAAGCAGTCTTTCCATGGCCATAGCTATACCCAGTATTTGTAGTTAAACTGCTACTGATTATTTAAAATGGGTTTGGTTGAAGTGCCACAAGCTATGGCCCTATCTCTTTAAACACCGTTTACAAATGGCTTAAACAAGAAAGAGATAAAACCAAATGAAAAAGCAGCTTTTATAACCCAGTGTACATTTATTTACATCGGGACTCAAACCAGCTTACACTTTACTGATGGTTATGCATGGAACAGCATTTGCCAAACAGACTACTGACAAAACTATGCAAACATTGTTCTTGCAGTACTGTCAAGTCAGCTTGGGAACAGCTACTACTGTGGTTTCCTTGCGAAAGTGTAAGCACTTTATGATCTGATAAGAGACACTGTAGGAGTATATTATAATAAAGACGGAATTTCAGTTCCAATTCTTCATCCTCATAAATTCACTAGGGTAACAAAAGCCCCATGTGACACAGGTGCAAGTAATTCTGGGCTTTAAAGATGAAAACTACGGGTTTGAAGCTTAAGCAGTTGCACTTGATGCTGTCTATCAACACTGGATGAGCCAAGCAAGATCTCAAACTGTGTCCCCTTTTCAGCTTCAGAAAAGAAATTTATGAAAAGCTTAGCTTCCAAAATAGCAAATTTAAATATGCGTAATCCAAATATCTGCGTGTTGTTCACTTGTAATTCAAAATTAGCATACAGTTCTCCGTAACTGGACTCCAAAGATTCTACTGGATTACTGATGTCAATTTATTGTTGAAATGCTAATTTCAAACAACGAGTATAAATGAGTTTCTTTTCTGTCGTCTCCCAAGAATCACTCACTCAGCCATTACCTAGACATCTGAAAAGTCTATATATTGAAGAAACAGCCTCCTTTATTTCTCAAATATGGTAATACACCTTCTAAACCAGAATTTTTAACTGGACTGCAGTAATACGGTTTCAGGGAGACGCGTAATCAGAGCATGAAGGGGAAATGGCTCTCTCTGCTTCAGGTGTCTTCAGGTACAATGAGGAGGTTCTAGAACTGACAAATTGTAAACTTCAAAACCAAAGAAACCTGCTTGTTGTACAGTCTGTGTGATAAGAGCTCAAACCAGTAAATTTTGGTATACTCTGTAATTAATCTTTGGATATAGCTCCTATGATAAATACTATCTAATAAGAATACTTTCATGCATACACTTTTCCAAAACATCAGTTGGAGACAACCAATTGAAAACAACCAATGGAGACATGGGTTATATTATTGCAAAAGCATATGCTTCATTGCTCAATGAGTCTAGCACAAAAGTTTAACTAGATCTGCAGTAGTCTTTAAAGTAGCCAAGAAATCCTGGGNAAAAAAAAAAAAAAAAGGGAGAGGTAAAGGTAGTTTTATTTGACAAGCCTAGAAATTCAGGTTTGTTTACCTGAGACTCTAGAGAACCAGCACAGCTACACGGCAATTTTCAGCAAGTTCAGCTCTGGCCATAAATCACAGTGGATACGGCTCAGCTGGCGTGACTCATTCCTTTTGCAACTGTGCTTTACCATCTAAAAGGCCCTGCTCATCAGCCTATTTCCAGGAATATCATCTTTTCTGCACACCTGCCTGATGGATCACAAGTAGAATTCCAGGCTTTTGTTTTCAATGAGGGAAGCCCCAGTTGTAGCTCAGGTCCTGCCTCCCAAGACCAGATGTGCCCCGCTGTGACACAGGCATGCGAGTACAAGCGTCCTCGGTTTACGTGTCAGCCTTGTTGATGAGGCACTTCCCTCCAGACTCTTTGGTCCTCTGGTCCAGTCTTAGGCCACAGGACTTCACTGCTAGAGAATAATACTCATCTGGGCAAGCAAAAGGAGAAAATTGCAATAAAGACTGGCTATAAAAGGATTTAATTCTGGATGAGAAGGGGATTTACAGAAAATGAGTAAGGAAAGAACCACTGGTAGGCTTCACTCTTCTTCTGTTAAGAAAAGATATGTTCTTTTTTACTTAATAAATAGAAATACATGACAAAGATTAGAGTCAAAATATAGAGTGATATCTCAAAAAGTTAAATATATTTACAGTTTTATTGATAGTTCAAATTAACATGATGCAATCATGTTAATTTAATGGAACTGTTCTACTCGTTTTGAATGTTTCTCTTTTCATTTGCAACTTAATCAGACAAAAATCGAAGTCTATTACCAAGAAAATTAAATTGATTTTTAAAATCTGAAATTTCAAGATTCACCTTTTTAAATGTGCCTGCATACCTGCATAAACAAAAAAAATCTAAATAATTAACTATCTTGAAAGATTTCTATAATTCATCCGATTGTAAAATTACTTTGGCAAAAAATTCACAGCTATTTGATAAAATATAGGTACTACTACACTACTTAAATGTGAGTCATAAATTGAGAAGACCTTCTTTCATAAAAATGTCTAAAAAGCTTGTATTTCAGAAATCTGTTTTTTAAGTTTTTGTGTTAGCCATAATGAAATTCATGAGCATGTGTGAACAACATGTATTTTTTAAATAAAAGGATTTTCCTGACAAGGAAACCGGACCCGGCTACAAAAGCCATGGCTGACTTCCTGCTGTTTCATTAGACCTAAATAATAAGTCAAGGAAAATAAAAAAAAGTGTGCACATTTCTGCTTCTCCAGGAAAGCATTAGTACAACCCATCTAACATCCAATTAAAGAGTTCAAGTATCGAGGTTAAGGTAATCTGACATTATCTTAGAAATCCTTGTCTGGATCTTCTGTCCCTATTCCACTTAGAAATAACATTATCCTTGCTTGCTTTTTGTATTTTTTCTATATTGTTAATGGTCAAAAATAACTTGAATTATTTGGTACAGCTTCTATTTCCACTAGCATATGCAATTAAGACCTAATAGGATGCTGTAACACAGGCAAACAAGGTCATACAGCTATATCATGGAACACAGACTTACATGGCCCTGAAAGAAAAAAGTTGTCAAAACCTCAGAATTTCAGCATCTATTAACACAAAAATTTTGAAATTCTGGGATGAGATAATAAGTGAATGGAAAATAACAAAAAGGCAACATAACTCATACAAAACCATCTGAACTTCCTTTTTTAACCCTCAAAGATCAACAGAGAAGACAGAAAGTCAATCTAGAGAAAAGTAAATAAGCTTAGCCAATTAAAAAATGACTTACGTTTCACCTTAAATATAAACAGAATTGACTGAAATGGCTAGTGTTGTTTTCAAGATTTTATGGAGGATGGGCAAAGTACCAAAAACTAGAGAAACAAGAAACAATGCTTTCATTTAAAGAAGGAAACAAAAAAGGAACCAGTTCAGCCAGCTGAATTTCAATTCCTAAAAAAAAAAAAAACGGGGAAAAAAAAATTTGGCAATGCAGTTTGTAAGTGCCTAGACAATAATATGCAATGGAGTGAAAGGCAAAATTCAGTTTGACATGCATGTTGAGGACAGATCCTGAAACCTTTCTAGCTTGCCTTCCCCAAGAGATAATAGGTTTGAACAAGGGAAGGCACATGCTGCTGGCAGTCTTTAAAACAGATAAACTTCTCATGCACAGCCTGGATACAGTAATTGTTTCTTCCCTGGGGCACCTCAACAGGCCTAAGAGCTCTCTTCAGCACCTTCCCCACCTTCCCTATTCTGTGGTTCTGTGACAACACGTTTTAATTTAGCTATCCTACACATAAGGACAAAGGAAATAATCAACATGCACACTTGGGAAACTAATTTGGAAAGCACTGTCTCCAGAAAGAACATTGGGAACTGCAGCTCAGGCTCTACTGTGTATTTGTTACTGTGGTTCAGCTGCCTAGAAGGCTAATTTGAGCTGAAATATATAAAAGTAGAAATACCAGGTAAAACAAACAACCCCCTTTCCTGCATACACTATGCCAATCTGATTGTTTAAGAATATGGTGACTTTTCCGGTGTCAGAATTTACTTGAAAATACTGGAAGGATTTTTAAGGCCCCTGTTGATTTGTTAAAGAAAAGGAGCCTCTCAGTACACACCTTAAAAACCACACTGTAGGCAAATTAATGAAAGTTGAGAGGTGACTTGATATTTTTGCATATACATATATATATTTATAAATATACACACCTTTAAGACTCATTAAGATATCTAAGAAGAAAAAAAAGATTGGGAAAAAAATTAAGATTTTTTCAGATTCATAAATTAACTCACAGACAACTGCAATGCAGAGAAATGGACATTACACAAATGTGTCTTGCAGAGGTATAACTTCCTAGCAGGAAGAAAATTACTCTCTGAAAGCTCTTACTACAGAAAATGGACATAATTGCTTCAATTTTTAAGTAACTTTAGATGCCTTTCAGAAACATAACTTATATTCAGCTTCTGGGAGAGAAACAAAACTCCCTGACCTACATACACAAGATTGAATCAGATTATCACAATTCTCTAACCTGGCCTAGAATTCTGAACACTTTTTTCTCTCAGCTTCTATGAGATGCTTCCTAGTCTGTGCATTTTGCAGCAGAAGGGACTGGATACAAAAGTGACCTGATGCAAAGACAGGCAGAAAGAATACTCTTTCAGGGACCTCAAAGGCAACAGCCGTATAAAAATAACTACTTAAATTCCACAAAGTAAGAAAGGAGCTTTAAGACTTGGCAAGTGGAAAACTCAAAGAGCCCTAGGGAAAGGAAAGATGCAAGGAGAAAAATCAACATATCTGAAGGAAGATGACTGTTATCCATCAGGGAAGAAACGGTGAGTGGCCTCTTGAAAAGGCTCTGGGCTTGAAATACGTGCAGAGAGAAATGAAACCCATCTGCTCCCATAGCCTGGGCTGTCTGACACGTTTCAAGTTAATAGCACCTCAGGCTTTCTGCTGTCCCTCCATAGACTCAGACTTGCCTGACAAAGCAGTTCCAAAGTCAGGGACATTATAAAAAGCAAGCACACATTTTACTGTTATTGCTGTACTGATTAATCCACGTCTAAACCTACCCCGTACATTACATACAGTCTTTGTTTACATTTTCAGTACTGTACAAGTTGTTCCAAAGGAATCTTTCCCTTCCCTATAGTAACAACCAGGAAAAGAAATTTCCAGTAATAGATTATGTTTCCAAGTGTGGTTATTGTCATAACAATTTAACCTCCAGTCCATCCTAACAACCACTGCTAGAACAAATTCTCCCTTTGGCCAGCAATGCATCAAGTCGTACTCCAAAATACTGTCAAGGCTGCTACTGGATGCTCAGCAGAAGACTTCAGCAATGTAACTAATTCATGCTACCTGTCTGCTAAAGAAAATTTAACATTGCCAGTTCAGGCAGGATCTTTTCTGTGACAGAAGAATAGTGTATTTGACATGTTTATAACTTACAACTCTCAGGCTTAAGGTCTCAATATTTCTGTCACAATGTTGTCCCAAATAAACAGTAACAATGGAATTTTGAATGTCAGAATAAATTATAAAGTGGTTAGAAAACAGAACTGAAGTTAAATATAACTAGTTTTTTTTAAATTAAGACATTAATGTAGAAAGGATTCTTAAAAATTTAATAATGAGAAAGATTTATTATGCTACCAACACATATAGGATTCCAAAGGAGCCAGCCAAGACATTTACTCATAACAGAATGGGAGAACCGTAAGACATTTTTGCTGTTTTGGAAGACATGTCAGAATAAGTTAAGTTTAAAGAGATACAGAATACACTCATACTCTATATTCTCGAATCACTAAATTAGATAAATAAATATGTTAAGTCCTAGGACTTTCAGATCATTATGAATCAATGAACTGACTGAATAGTATGTCCAGGCACCCATGGAACAGAAGGTGATATGGAAAGGTGCCCTTTAAAAATCAGTCCTAGAGCAGCTCTGTCCTGAAGCCCCTTTTCTGCCTGAATGAAATTTTGACTTCCTGGGACAGAAAGACAAAACCTTGTTCTATATGATACAGAAACAACAGAACATGGAAGAACTGAGATATGGGAAGAAATGTACGTGTATCAGGGATATGCAGGGAAGAAGTAATTATAATACAGCATTCATTACAGGCCTGAATAATGAAGAGCAGGAAAACATCATCATCAGAGCATAGAAGAAAAGGGCAGGCTGACTATGTTAAAGCTCTTCTGGAGCCGAGCCATCTAACAAGCACGGGAAGCATTCTGAGAGATAAAATGCTCCACAAAGTGTACTGAGACAAAGTGTTTGTTTAGGAGATGGGGGATTTTTTTTCAGCATTGTAAGGTAGGTTTGGCTCCTCTTTGCAACGTTGGGTACTTTATAGCTGCTTAAACATCTGGCCGGTTAATATTATGATCTTCCAAAACTGCTAAGAGTATCAAAACATCTAAAAATATGATTTTAAGTGTTCATAACGCTGGAATTAAACTTCATATGTCTTATAAACAGTACTTCCTATGCAGAAGTACAATACAGTATCACTAAAGCAAAAGCCTAAATGACAGTAGAGCCCATTACATTAAAATAGAAGTATTCTCTATTTTGGAGAACTGCATTTAATGTAGATCTTTAACATTAGTTCATATTTATTGAGCTCCAATTAAATGTTGCAAACATTTTTGTTTGTTTTTAAGCCAGAAATGAAATCTGAAATTCTTTCCTATTTATTACCCAAGGGACACATTAGCAGCAGTACCTCCTTACTGAGCTAGGCTGCACATGTATTAAAGGAAAGTATCTGTCAGCTGAACAAGCAAACCAGGAGTTGTCTGTCTCAGTCAATACTTAATTTCCACATGTAAGCTAAGAACATATGCACCTACCTAGGAAAAACAACTCTAAACTTGGCAAAACAGACAAGGTATAGGTTTATTTTTTACCAACAGTGTATAACTGTTTCTTAGTCAAACTAAGAAACCTTAACCAGCCAGTAGAAAAACTTGTGGGATATTAAATACTCAGTCCTCCAGAATCAGGTCTGAATTTTCTACTTAACATCAAATTCATGTTTTGATGCTGTTTTTCCAGGAAGCAAACTTAACATTTTCTATCTTTTTTTCCATGCCCTGAATCCATGGGCAAAGAAACAGTACTAACAGGCTCGTATTTTAATTGCTGGTACAAAACTATTCAGTCAACCATTTATTGATTCATAAGGCTCTGAAAGTCCTAGGAAATGTTTAACATATTTATTTTCATTATTTCCATAGGTAAATCAGATATTAGAATAGGGCTTAATTACAAATTAAATTTCCCTTCCTCCCCCCATGATGAAGAGATATAGTACAGAGCTTTCACTGCAGGATAAAGTTGATGAAAGTGATTAAAACAGAACTTGCTGTACAGTTGCTCAGAACCATACTGTTGCTTTCTGCAGTTTCAGCATTTCCAGAACTTGGAGGAAAGCATAAATAGACTACAACAATGAAACGGAGCTCCCCCAGAGATCTGAGACAATGTGTGCAAACACAGGAACTTCCCTTTTTCAACCCTTGGTAGTCCCTGATTCACAGAATATCCTATATCAAAAAGTTTAGATGATATAAGTTGGACATGGGAAAGTGGTAAATTTGTCCTTGACTGAAATTTGAGTTTATATTCTCAGAATTTAATTGGACAGTGACTGTGGTGAGGGTTGCATTTTCTGTGCAGTTGAAGAGAATGTCAACACCTGGGGGAAGAATTCAGGTTGCAGGAATGATTTTGAACACAAACAGCACCTGCATAAACTTCCACTAAGCTTCAAGCGGGCACACTTTGGCACTGTGGCATAATGCTGCTGCTGGTGGTGCCCCAGGGTACAGGGATAACTCTACTCACAAGTAGAAGTTTCTTTACACTTAGCGGAGTGTTGTAGTCCAGAAATTCCAGTGAACAGCAACAATTATATCCATGGTCCAACTGTAATATTTTCCCCCCACTGCAACTCCAAGGAAAGGGAAAATCTACCACCTCTACATGACGAGGCTGCCGATCTGAGGAGAGAGCGCAGTTTTACCCTCACACCTCCACGCTCACTACTGATCTGACAGCTCTCTTCAACTCCTAAGCCATGCTTGCAACTGCTGCAAAATTTTCAGAGGCTCATTAACTACACAAAGGCAAATCCTTCTGTTTAACACTTATACCCTTGACAAATCTGAGCGGTAGCCATGGGGAAAAAGAAAATGCCTCTTGTGTAGTTCAAGTGCTCCTGTCAAATATCAAAAGATCTGCTGCAAAAAGATTGATAGACTCTCTCAAAGAAAAGGTCATAACAAGTCTTTCCAAGGAAAAGTCAGGGCATATCTATGCAGGTTTTGTACATGGTAATGTCTCAGTAATACAAGCCAATACTAGTTTAGAAAGATATATGGGTAGGGTATAGCTATAAAACTCTCAAATGAAATCATACTAATGACAAGACAAAAGCACGTCTATTGCTACAGTTTATAGCTGTGGATAAAACGGAGAATAGTTTGTAGTGTGGAAATTTTAGACAGACAGAAATATTTCTGAGCAGTAGCATTATGAAACAGAAAAAAAAGAAAAGCTCTAGAAGGTGCAAAAATACTGAAACTCATTTTGATGCAGGGTGATTTCTATAATCTATTTGATCTATAAACCAACAAACCAAAACTATTGACCCATGCACTTCTTCCTCCCAAATCAAACCATATTCAGTGTCTTATCCAGCTCTGATTTAGTGCATCAAACATTAGATTAGTCACTCTTAAGTACATTTACTTTGTGGCATTTCATTCTTTTCCCTCAGTTGTTCAGTACAGAGAGGTTATAGACACCTGTCTGCAGAAGTAAAAGACAGAGAGGAGGGCGTTTAAGCTACAGTATCTGGAGCTTTTACACTGATTGAACAAACTATTTATATATTTTTGACTTAGTTTCCACTTGAAGCAGAATGGTGTAACTCAGTCCAATCCCTCTGTGTGGAAGGCAATTATTTATCAGCTTCCTTTTGGCAAAGAATTCTTTCACCTCTTATTTTAAAGCACTGAGGGTACCAAGGTGTTTCCTGCTCAGCCATTTATCACAGCAGGCTTATAATTTATTTTAACAAGAAACACAAGATAAAAAGAATATCACAGAAAGTGTGATGCCCCACAGTAAAGGGAATGTAATTCTAATAGCCACCAAGACAGGGTTCCAGTGCTGAATATTCTCCTGCCAAAGCAAGCACTGTTAATGCACGTTTAGTCACAGCATTGTACGGACTGCTGATGTATTCAGGAATTACTGCCCCCTGCTCATTCCCCCCAGTTAGACTGTCCACAGTGTTATGAACAATTGACATGTAGCACCAGAGATTGCCACCAGTTGTACACCCACACAAACCCACACACGTGCACACACGTACAAACACTCCGCACCATGCCAATAAAACGCCAGGTTTCTTCAGTCAGCTCTCACCTTCTCATAGGCGGGCACATGCTACTGCAAAAACTAGTCTGAACAAATGAACACTTTTACCTTCATTTCTAGATAAAGATTCTTCATTGTGAGGAACAATTAGCACCAGCTGATGGAGCTATTACTTTGGCTGAGCTTTGAAATCGGTACAAAGTTCACAGTAAGTTTGAAGTCACTACAGACTTGATTTTTTTTTTGCCAACACGAGATATGTTCCTACTTCCTCCAGGAAACGTGTAAGTAAATTCCAGAATTCATTAAATGTTTGTGCTCTGCCTATTCCCTGGGCTGCATGATGAAAGATCCTGGACAAGTGAGCATAACTGAAGTTAAACATTTCCAGCATTCAAGAATAAAATTTTGGCCTTTATCATCCAAAAGAAATCCAAACTTTTTTTAAAAAACTTCACCTTTTCCTTTAAGATTTAAAAGAAGAAACTTACACACAGGGGGATTTTGAACTTTTTTCCTCTTAAATTTATCTTTATTATTTGTAAACTCCTGCATCCTCTCAGCACAAGGAATTAATCAGTTCTTCTCTGAGCTTTTCCATTTTCCTAGCCAAACATCTGCACTTGCCTTCCCCCATCTGCTGTTCTTGTTGTTGAGTTAGTTTACCACCTCAATCGCAGCAACTTCCTTTTCAGTTTCACTGGACAATAGATTGGTGCTCTCCTGAATGAGGTTGCCTTCTGTCTTTTCTATCACTCCCATCTTTCTCCTTCACTAACCTGAGGTGATAAGAAGAAACACCACTGGCAAAAGTTCATCCTTGGCTTTAAAAGAGAAATTTTTTTTTGTTTACTCTCAGTAACTCTCCATGCTAGTTTTTCCAAGATTAAGCTACAAAAAAATAAGACAAATGGAAAGACAAGCCAAGAGCACGGCCTCATATATATATATATATATGTACATATGTACGCATGTATACGTATAAACACTTGTTTTAAAGCAGACTAGGAAGAAGGCCGTTTAAAAGCAACACAAACACATTCCTACAAACCACTGTAACTATTGTTAAACATTTACTTGGTTTTGCCTGTGTGCAGTGTTACCCAATAGGCCACTTCCATTGTATTTAATAAAGTAAGTGTGATGAGATGCTACAGTAGCCAAAGTCATGGATTCATGACACATTTTAGTCACATATGTATTGTCCGGGCTATACAAACCTGTAAACATAAGAATCTTAAATTAAAAATGTAGTGCATGAGTCCTACAGGCTGAAGAGCCGGAGGGCAGTAAGCAAAGCCTACAACTTATTTCTGTAAGTTTCACTGGTTTGGGAGTTGCTAGGAGCCAAAAATGGATCAGCAGATCAGACTGAGGAACAGAATTTTTCCAACTGCAGACTCAGCAACTTCAAAACCAAACCACCCCACCATTTTATCATATTGATCTACATTAAAATGAAAGACCTAAAAGAATTTTCCTAAACTACAGTAAAAAAAAAAATAAAATGATTCCTGGTTTCCTTGCAACTAATGTACATGAGCAAACTCTAAAGTATTCTAGTGTATTTGTTGGGAATTTTTTGTTATTATTGGAATGGTGTGTGAGCAACTGGAACTATAAATCTCATACCAATAGTTAATTCCTTATTGACTTGACTCAAACAATGATGTTAAACCACTTCTACACAGACTTTCAGTTCTGCTTTGTGTAAGATCCTCTTTTGCCATTACCAGCACATCAGTGCTTTACAGCAGTATGCAAAGTAACATGAAATGTAGTTAATAGTAGTCCATATTCCTCTTTTACCCTTCTTCCAGGAAGAGGAATACTACTATATGTAATATTTTCTTCTCATTTAACTTTTGATTTATTTTTTAAATTAGAAGCAGCAAGCTCAATGTGTTCTTTTTACACTTACAGGGAAAAGAACAGTAGGGAATGTCCTTGAACACACTTGTTTCCCCATGGGCATTCAGTTCACAATCTAGAAACACTCACCTGCAAAATGGATAACACTATGCTTCCAAAGTCCCCGCTATGTTTTCAATCACAGTCTTGGGGTTTGAGTCTTTTGCCATCTAAGGACTCCTTTTACAATGCTAAGCCTTGTGTTTCTTTTAAGTACTGGAAACAACTGGTAATCTGACAAAATCCAGGACTACTCTACAAATCGAAAAGAAAAAAATTACAAAGTTTAGTGGTTAAAACCAGAGATGTGACACTGTTTAGGTCACTGTGAGGTGACAGCCTACCTGAATAAACAGCAAACACACCAACACTAAACTCTTTCCTATTAGTGTCTCTAGATATCTCTCACCCACTGTTTCTAAATTGCTAAAATTAACTTCTTACTTTACCAATTTGTCCAAGAATTGTAAAATGTTATTTGAGTAACGTATTAACCTCTGCAGATAAATACTGGTCCAGACTTTTTGAGGTTGAGAGGGGAACAGAAGCCAAATCTCCCAGCAATTCCTTAAAATATAATTTTGACATTTTTTACTTCGCCCTTTCTCTTTTTATTTATAATCCTCCACACATGAGGACTTAAGACATTGGGGGAAATGGTTCTCCTGAACAGCCACAGCTATCCCAGCCACTCCAGAGTTTGCTTTTTGTTGCCTACTTCTCATTTCAAGTATGTTAAACAGGGGACTGAGAACAAGCACGTGGCCACTAACAACCCTCCTCGGGACACCTCCAGCAAGGTGCAGCCTGAGAAACAGGTGCTTCACTCTCTGTCCCCTCATGTACATCTTCAACACTTGGCTGCCTTCTTTCTACCTGCAAGTGCAATCCTCTCTCAACAGCACGACTCACTGTGTTTTTGAGGGAGGGATACTCCTACTTTTGGGACAAAGGCACAGTCATCCCCTTGGTTAGTGCTAACAACAACAGCTACCAATACCAGAGGCCCAGAAAACACGGTAAGGTAGAAGTCTCACAGCCCACTTGCCTTGCTAAGGCACTCCTCGCCTGCCTCCACCAACCTGCCACTCAGAGAGAGCCTGAGTTGGGAAGCGCATTATAAAACCTTTCCAAAAACCTCCCCCCAGTTTCTATGCAGTTGTCTGAACCAGGATAAGCTACTGGGAGACATATTAGCCTACAGAAACAAAGTTTCCAGGGTTAGCTGTGCCTTATTTAAGAAAAATAATTTAAAAAGAAGCCATCTCATTTTGCTTGCAAACTACCACCCAACAAGGACATTGAAAGCTTTTTATTCTTTCACATAAGGAGGAAACAGCAAAATACTGTTCCCATTCTCTAATAGGAATTAGAATTTTCTAATATGAACAGACAGCTCTATTGTAATTCCATTGTTTTCTGAATAGTAAACACATAAAGCAAAGCCTGTAAAATGAGAATTTGCTTCCCCTTCCATGCATATCTTGCAGTTGTCAGTCTGAAATGTCATCTGCTATCCAATCACACTTTTTGAAGCTCTCTGCCACCAGCTTCCCATTTTACTAACCAATGTAGTATCAGCAAATATTTTAGGAGGTTAGGAGCCTGTCAATTAAGATAACAAAACAAGAACTCTCAGAATTGCCTCACTAGCTCTTTTACCCCTGTGGAGAAAGGGAAGAGGCACATCCTTTGTTCCACAAAAGTGACTAAACAGCAGCAAAATTTATGTAAAGGGGAGAGCATGGTTCAGCATTTTCATATGCAACACAGAAGACTATAATAATATAATAATGCAACTCCCTTTCAAATGTAGATCTGAAAGCACAGGTTCATCCTTCAGTCTCGCTGAGTCTCAGGATATGCAAACATAATGCTGGTAAACCAAAGACACCCTAAATTGAGGTATCAGCCCTAAGGCACAGATATAAAAGGTTCTTTTCAGGACTTCCTACAGCTTACAAAAGGGAAGCAGCCAGAGAAGCCCTTTCTTAAAGCAAGTCTTCAGAAATCTCTGCAGCACTGAACAAGATTCCCTCCTTCACACAGCTACCCTTAATTACCCTAATTTTAAAATATTCCAATTAACAGCTAGAAAGTGAGCATAAAAGAAATGAGGCTGGTAGCTCTCCCATTCCCATCCAACAGGAAGAAAGTTTTCTTTAGGGCAAAAGTTACTTTTGATTGTTATCTAGCTGATAAGTAACAAAAAAATTAGAAATCAACAATGCCGTTACCATCTCACTCCTCCATTTGCAGCTACTGAATTCCATACCTGGTTTTTTTAAGCTTCCAAAGAAGGCTTTTCTCAGTCACTTTTCTGGGTTAAGATTTTAAACAAACAATTAAAGAGACTTGCGCATCAGGGAATTTAAAGTATCTTTTGCTGGTAATTCTTCCATAAGTGCATGTGTTATTTCCTCATCCCTTTTCTCCAAAGAGCAAGGAATTTTAATAGGATAATGTGAAAGCTTATAAAACCATCACCGAGCGTGCAAAGACTTAAGAAGGGAATGTCTAATATTAGTTAAGCAACACCAATAAGGTATCACGGCTATTCTTTTAAAAATCTCAACACTTAATTCTATATAGATGAGGAAAATAAAGGTGCTTTTTCAAAAGCTGATTGGCAATTTAAGTATTACTAACTACTGCCTTTATCCATATTTAAATATAACAGAAGCAAAGCCAATTATTCAGGGAGGAGGAGAAAAGCTGAACTTGGCTTTTAAGAGCTTTCTGGTAGTCAGCCTCTCTTGCCTTTACTCTTCCTTCTCATCCATTTCCATGCTCATTCTCCTCTGTATCTTTGCCTCTTCTTCTGAAGGCAGTAACTCCTACAGTCAGTATTCCTGTATTTGGTGCTTGTCCAAATCCTTGTTACTTGATAACAACCACAAGTTCCTGCTTCACAAACTAGCCTTTCACAGCCTTCTGCTTCCATATGCATCCCATCGGAACCACAACAAAAGTAATATGTGTTTTCCATATAATTTTCTAGCTTTTTTTTTTTTTTTGAGAGAGAGAGGAAGTAGGTTAATGAGTTCTGATGTACTCAGTTATGCCAGATACTTACTCAGCTGGAACATTCACTGCAGATGATCAAATCTCTAATTCAGTTGTGGTCTGGAGTTATTTTACATAGGGCAGCACAACAGTTTAAATCCTTAACCTTAAAAAAAGAATTCCAAGAAAATTCCAGATCTATTGAAATTGATTAACATAGTAAACAAAGAAGCCATAGCTCACTAAACCATTATCAGAAATAGCAACTTGGTGTTTACAAAAATAATGTAAGACAGTACTGCAAGTGTAAACATTTTACTGAGCAAACATAAAAACAGCTTTAAAAGAACAACTGCCTCTAGTATAAGCCGAAGTCAATACATTATAAAATGTGAAAACAACTTTTAGCTCTAGTTAAGATGCAAGAAAGCTCTCAAATATCATATATAGTCACCCAGAAAAATACAAACAACAGATCTAGACAACTCACACAGGCATAATTTTCTCAGGAGAAAATGGGGAAAAAAACAAAAAACACCACCAAATAAAACCCCAAAAACTTGAATTCATTCCACCCATCTAAAGGACTACATCTGTTCCAAAGAGGTTAACTGTGTTTGCTTTAGTCCATTTGGATATTAAATGCAAGATAAAAGATCTCTAGGCTAAATGTAAAAGATTGTATCTTATTTTTGGGAAATAAACAGATTCCAGAGGTGTGTTCCCGCCCAGCCAATCCCGAGGCTGTCGTGCAGCTCTGCCACCTCTCTGAGCCCAATCACAGCCGTGAAGGAAACTCGTTCTGCAGTTTGTCTCGGCGGCGCTGATGATGAATGGCTGCTTCAGGGGAAGAGATCAAGCTGTGTGCTAAATCTTTCTATTTGTTCCATCTGCTTTTCTATTTTAAACAGCTGCAGTGATCAGCCTGGCACCCTACGTTAAGTACATGTGAATTTCATAAGAGAAAACATTTCTATAAGTGAAAACATGACATAGGGAGGACAAACCTTTCTCAAACTGAACACTGCAACTTCTGCAGACAGCTGCAGAAATGTACTGTTATTTTCTATCTGCCTTCCAGAAAAGATAACCATAGCTTGATTTTATGGCTTTTACAAGGTCTACTTTGCAGCCACAGCTGGTTTCAAGATGATGGCGTTCTCCACCTTTCTTCCTCCTGCCTAGCTCCGCTTTGCTATACAACTTGTAAGATGGCAGAAGTAATTTGCAAACAGAGTACGTTTACTAGAATATGCAATTCAAATATACAAAAGCCTTAACCTACAAGCCTTACTTATCTTGTAACTGTGCTGAGGTTGTGCTAACAGAAGGTATGCCAATCCAGCCTAGCTCTGAAGGTCACCATTTTCAAGGAATGCTTTCAATAAAGCCCATTACTGATTTTAAGCTAAAAAGACTGGTAAACATACTGAGACAAGCAATGGTTTTGGGTGTTTTTTCCCTTTGGTTATAAACACCATTCTTGACTGGTCAGATTCCAGCGTGGCTGAATGCTGCTTTCTCTTATACTTTCACAGTGTTGTTCTTTATCTCCTGACATACTGTGCAGTGCTTCTCAAAGCTAGCTACATTTCAAATGCCAGCAAAACAAAGCTTAGTGTCTTGATAAGATTATCTACCCTACCCCCAAATTGAAATGTTTTAGGATTCTAAGGGAGGAGAATCCTAGCACATGTAGATGCAAAGACCATAACGTGGTTCTTTTCCCATTACTCTGTTTCTCTCCCCCGCCTTAAATTCAGTTTCTTTGAAAGTTTGAACATGTTAAGCCAGTTCTGAATTAAAGTAAATGAAAAGCGAAGTGAGATGGCAATAAAATGAAATTGCAAATAGCAGCACTGTAGGTTGCCTTTTCAAAGTCTCAAAAGAAATTACAACATCTCTTAGATAATTTCCACTATATTCTGTCTATAGATAATTTTCTTCACATTAATGTGTCACGCTATAGAAGTCTTCTGAAGTGCAGTAGTATATAAAAGTTAGCTGAAAGTATTTCAACTTCAATCAAATATACTTCTATAACTTCATCCTATCAGCTTTTCACGTAACTCAAAATTATTGTGAAGTTCCATGAGCATTATTTACATTTTACAGATAAGCAAACTGAAATGGGGCTATAACTCATCCAAGATCACACAGCAAATCAGAGAGTGGCAAGGCCAGGAACAGAACTCATCTCCCAGGCCGTTCCTAGAACTGTTAAGCCCATTTCAATATTGCTGAAGCAGGAGAAGGTACATTTTGGGGAGAAATGCCAGCGGAAGATTTCTTAGTAAGGAGTCAGAGAGAACACTCATGTGCCAAGTCCTTGGGAGATCAAAGTCTCGCTTATAGTTCTGTCCCCTCCTTGCAACAAGGCAACTTGTTGAAAGTACCTTTCAACAGCAGGACACATGAATGTGAATGTGACACCAAGTTGGCAAAGGCTTCAGAGGTTGAGATATAATCTTAAAGGCTAACTACAGTATCTTTTGATTAGCAGAATTGAAAGCTGACAAGTTTATAGATTCACTGTAAAACTTTGCAAATACAATGACCAAACAACAAAATAACCATAATCCCAATGTTAATCCCTCAGGAAGAAATCAAAATTATTACATTAGAGAACTGTCTGTACAGTTTCTATTATTTCATAAGTTTCATTTTACAGAAGATTTTAATATTTAAATCAGTTTTAAGGATGTTAGAGAAACTTAGCACCTTTAAGGAGAATTTCAGGATAGGGACTGTAATTTTCTGTATTCAGACAGACCTAAAGTAGACATTTTGAATATTATTCTAATGGTAACACAATACACAGTTAAGTCATGCTGCCAAGGCATTTTCTTTTGGTTCACCGGTAAGGACTGGAAAAATTGTGCAAAAAGCCTCTGCACAACCAGCATGAAAAAAAACATGTCAAAGTAACAAAACAAAACCCCAAACAAACCAGAAAGATTCTACTACACTTACCCGCTTTCAGCAGTATCTTAGATTTATGCAGATAATCCTAAATTGTCATACTCTGTCAAGGAGCCTCGACACTGAATTGTGACCTCCCCCAGGTTGACAGTTTTTCTTTCATTTGAGACTTCAGACAGCTGAATTTTGTTTGCTTTATTTCCTCACCTCCCCACCTCCATGTCCTGCCTCAGCAGTACCTTTTTCTGTGATACTACCGTGCGTCAGCAGGATGTGTTCCTGCAGCCCCTCATCCTGCATGATGCAAGAACGTGCAATCTGGAAGGGCTGTTACTGGTACAGTCCCAGCAAGGTATGTGCCTTATGGGCACACAAAGCTGGGCAGAGCCTGTCCGTACAGTCAATACAGAAATCAATACCTTTATGTAGTAAGCACCAGTGGAACTGAACAGATCTCTAAAAACAAATTTCTGATTTCATGACACAGCATGAAAGTTGGCATCATGTGACACTGTAGGAAAACAGTAAGATGATGGCAAAGTAGGAAGCAAGAGCAATGAGATGACGATGACAGAACAGGGGAGGGGAAAGCTGAAAGGAGTTCAGTTTAGGATATACTAAGGTAGTCATCAAGTCATCAGACATGACTATGATCTATGCCCAGACAGCTGAGACAGAAAATGGAATCTGAAAATGAGAGACCAGAGATGGTCTACCTCAAAGAAAATTAATAGGGAAAAACATGGATGAGTTTGATGGTGCAGAGTAAGTGTAAAAAAAGCTACAGCAATAATAACCTGCATATTTAATTAACATGAAAATAGAGAATTTGCACAAAAACACTAGAGTCAAAAATCTTTATTAGCCTGGGAATAAAGACATTTATTGAATGGATTTTACCATTCACATTGCTTTCATTTTCAAATTCTGCCAATCTAATATTTGCAAGTTCCTCTCTTTCCTTACAATCCCTGGCTATAGAGTTTAGGGAAGTGATTGGCTGCTAACGGCCAAGTATTCCTGTGCCTTAGCAGCATATGGGCACTTCATTCCAATAACATGATTTTATTTGGCAGCTGGCACAAAACAGGCATTAGGGTTATGATTCAGTACTTGGTTACCTCAACATTCTAATGCTGAATGAACTTTTATCTCCCTACCATTTGGTAATCAGACTAGTAAAAGGTTAAAACAGGCAAAAAGGTTTCTAAAACTTTTTTTCTACAGAAATCTTCATATTTCACAGGGCACTTTTCAAGGACAAGAACACTAAACAGTCAGCCAGAGGTGCATAAATTCTAAAGCAATATTTATTGTGTTACTATTAGCTGTGCTTTCTCCTAATACCTTTCTCTACTGCCCTATATAAACACTCGCACAAAGTTCTTACTGAAAAATACTGCTTAGCTTTGAAAATATTCTCAAAGCTTTATGTTCTCACAACCTCCACAGACTACAGAATTTTCCTGTCCCACAGCGTACTGGCGAAGGGGAGATAACACTGAACAACTGTCAGAAAAGTCTTCCCAACTTCAGAAGCTCATGTGTAGCTTCTGAATGTCAACTGTAGGAGCTCAATGCTATTCCCGAAATCTGGTCCAGGTCCAGGTCTAACTACACTCACTAAAGCCTCTATAAATCACCCCTTTCCCAACCAACTGGGTCTAACGATGCATAAGGGGCCCACAAGAAGCAAGTCACTGTGGAATCGATTAAATTAACAGATGTCCACCATTTAGGCCAGGGACATTCCCTGATTTCCAGCAGGGAGAAGTCAAGCAGGCCATTACACAAGCACAGCCTTACCAGCTTCCATTTTGCACAAACGGCTGCTTTCCCTGGTTCCACACCCAAAGTGTAATGATCTACAATAAAGGGCTGGCTCCATCTTTTCAAGGACATTGATAACTTAATCTTAAAAGGAAAACTATGAGGTTTTTGTTTTCCTTTGGTTTTGTTGCTTGTTTCTCCATTTGGTATTTTGAAGATTAAAACTTCACAGAAGAGGGAAGGAATCGCCAAAAAGGAAGTCTGCTAACCTGACAATGGGCCAGCCTTTGGTTTTATGCTAGCTATTCCAGAAACAACAACAAACCAAACAAAAAAAATCCCAGACTATTTTGAAGTTCCATATTTATAAGTCTAGGCTTCCGATGTTCATAACAGCTTTTACAACCAGGAGGTCACTAAACAGTCACCCCAGGTATCATATAACTAGTTCATGTCACTCGGGGAAGGTAGGGAGAAAGCTATTAGCCCAGTCTTGTGGGAAAACAGGGAAGAAGTGGCCATCATCAGCCACCTTCTTTAATCTACTGCCAATAGATTAAACCAATATTTGTCTACAGCACCACTTGATGTTTGGCATTTGCTACATTTCCTTCCTTTCCAAAATCCTTTAAGAAAAAGTTTTGAGGATGCTGGAATATATGCTTTAGCATGCAGGCATGCTTTAAGACAGAAGGAAAAGTAAACATTAATAAGAGCTCTTCCCATAACAAGTTCACACAACTGCAAGCAATCAGTTTACCACCATCTTGCGAGTTAAATCTTGTCACTTCAGCCACAGCAACTGACAGCACACTCCCCATTTGACGCATTTTACACAGCAAATCAGACAAGTCAGTTTTTATAGATGAGATACTCCAAAGTTAATGGTAATTTAGTTCACGTGCAATCATGGGAAGTTACCCTAAAATCAGAAGGCCTGAGTGTGAAGAGAAGTGTTAGAGCACACCCCGTGAGCTCAGTCACAGAGAAACACTCAGGTGCTCTCCAGGTTACAGATTTTCACGGTACCGTTCATGAAACCTCTGGCATTTCAGAATGCCCACGGCCATCCACTATGAGCAAGATTCAACTGCACACAGATCCATGTTTGAAAAAAGGTCTATTAAACAGACCACAGTGTCACTAAAGAGACATGTATTTCATCTCCTATTGTTCGATATAATTAGGGGATGGGGAAACAAAAAGGCCTCTGCACATTTAATATATGCCATTATGTCATCTAGTTGCATGTTTGCTTGAGGCTTACTTCATTTGGCCTGAATATAAACTTGGAAGAACTTCAGGTTCTTTTAATGCTAATGATCTAGTTCCTGCATAGTACAGTCAAGTGAAAAGGCTTGACATGGGAAAACTTAAATAGCAACAAGAATACACAGTTCTCTTCAAGAAGAATTTCAGCTTCACCCTCTATTATGCTCAAACCAGTGTACAATACTTGTTGACACTGTTTTGCTCTTCCTCCAGACTGTCCTGCTGGTTCTGTAACCCTGTTTCAGCCACTTAGCTGCAGTAGTGCAGGTTACTCACATCTCATTGCACTCGGATTTTGAAAGCAAGTTGCAAATCCACTAGAGACCAATTATTTCCTTTCTAGGTGCCAAACTGTTCTATGAAGTCTTATACAAACACCCACTGATATTTTAAAGAACTGTTCTTCTTTTCCCTTAATGGAAACTTCTATATGGAAACATTTTTCTCCAAAACTAAAGATACATAGAAAACTCACAAAAAATACCAAGAGACACCCAGTTTTGGTTCAAACCTCCACCAAGAGCTTCTAGCACCAGTCAGTTATAAAGGAAGAATGAACCTACAGTGCCCTCAAGTGTGAGGGGATATGAATTAGAAGAAGTCTGGAG
Organism: Mohoua ochrocephala; assembly: GCA_013398855.1. Lineage (NCBI taxonomy): Eukaryota > Metazoa > Chordata > Aves > Passeriformes > Acanthizidae > Mohoua > Mohoua ochrocephala. The sequence continues at coordinate 70,366 of VZTA01028227.1, read as the reverse complement.
ATTTAGGAAGGGAGAGAGAAGTTCTCAAGCCTTCAGGAAGGACCCTCGCTGAAGAAAAAAGATCCTTAGCAGCATGTGGGGATAATTGCCCTTATGCATTAGGACAGACTGTGTACTATAAACGTGTGCAAGAAACAAATGACAAAACACGTCCACTTTCAACTGCCTTTTCAAATGCTTGTGAGCTGGAAGTTTCACGTGCATTCTCACCACAGGAACATAACAAAGGCAGTTTAGTTATCTAGTGTAGGAGCCTCTAAATAGTATTTCAAGGAAGTACTACCTTAGTGGAAGGTCAAATTTTACACTGTACAGACACATCCAATGATGTTGAAGACAACATTTCTCGAGTGTCTGAATCTCGTAGCAAAGATCACGCTTCACTCTATTTATTACCCAGAAACACCAAAGTTATATTTACAACAACTAAACAGAAATTGAGGAGGGTAATGCACCTTAACTGGCATTCACAAAACCTGTAGGTCAAGTTGGAAGTCACCTACATCAGCCAACAGGAAGCACCGAAGACAGAAGTGCCTTATCAGTCTCATCTCTCACTGTGCTAGAGCTTTCTGCCCACCACAAAAAAGCAACTGCATCTACTCACGACCACAACCTCAAGTCCAGAGACTGGCACTCTCACCTCAGCAGTGAGATCACTTAAACGAGATAGAGGCCAAATCCAAGTCATTAAAGGGCCCAAGGTGATTTCACCTCCTCTCTAAACAAAGCTGAGCTGTTTAATGATGGCAACACAGCCAGCACTTCCAACTGCATTAGTCCTGCTTTACATGCAATTCTGAAGTTGTTCACAGGCCCAGAAAGGAGAGCGAAAGCTAGTTCAGTTCTCTTACCTTGGGCGCCTAGGCACGTAAGGGGCATGACTTTGAACTCCCTCGGGGAGAAAAGGTGCTGAACCCAGAGTCCTCACTCTTTGGGAATGCTCTAACCACTAAGCTATTACACAGGAGTGGGAGGGGTAGCTCTGGTTTGTTTTGTGCAAAGCCCATCTGATAGGTCTTCAGTAAACATGCTCCAAGAACACCATGTTCTGCAAGCCCCGAGAGGAGATAGAAGGAAACATTTAATCTCTGGATCCAGAATGAGCTTACTTGAGCACAGGCGTGGAGCTACTGCCCACTTCCAAACCTGAAACACCCTTAAGCATGGCTGAACATCTGATGACGTTCTGCCCAGATGCTCACTGACTTTAGGTATACGGCTAGAAGGATCCTGAGTTTTGAAGCTCTGAGTTGAGCCATAAACACAGGCTTCCTGAACTCAGCTCCTGTCTTTAGGCTGCGTAATTGTCTTTCAGTGACTTAGTGAAAATGAGAACATTTATCTTGACAAATAATAATAACACAGGACAGAGGAATCCCCATGTTGGTGGCTGTGAGTGCAGAAAGCTGAAGGTATCTTATTCCGTTTAAAACAAACAAACAAACCCCCAACACCCGACCAACCAAAAAACCCCACCAGCTGTACTATAAAAATATTAGGTTTGAAAAGCAAAGCATTCTGATGCTAGCAACTCCCAGAAGGTGAGTCTACCTAGATTATTTCAACTTTCAATTTTTAAGTTTACATTCTACTATAGAGAGAACTTTTTCCTGTTAGGGTTACCTTTTCCTATAGTGCCATCTCTTGCAGAACCTCACCTCTTTTATTGTTATTGTGAATGATATATCAATGACAAAGCAGGGACAAACTGATCAATGAAAATACTGCATTGTAAGCTCTGTCAGAATCATGCCCTAAATGTATCCCAAGTGGCTGAATTGCCATTCACCTGTACAAGGCTGTAAGAAACAGCAAGAAACAGTAAGAAACAAAGTGTAAGAAACAGTAGAGCATTGCATCTGAAAACACTTCCAAGATACAAGCTGTCTAATAACTCCTTCAGCTGAATACATATAGCAAGGGAGTTGAAACAAGTTGAGAAGTATTTGCATCTGAGAGGCCACAAGCTCCAGCCCCTCTTCTTTCATTAAAAATACCACCTATGTTCTGCTGCACTAGACACTGGTAGTAAATCTCTGGGAACACGTGCAGTCTGCTGGGTCATTGCTACAGCCAGGGCTGAACTAAGTAGAACACCTTTCCCACTGCACGAGGCCTTGCCATACAGCAGGATAAAAGCTAAAATGCAGCCCGGAAGTTTTACCAAGCAGGGTTCCTTTGAGCACACACCAGGAACTCCTGTGTAATGCACCATAGACACAGAGCAATTAATATACTTTCTTCTAGCAAGTGAGGACTGCCAAAGAATTCTATTTTCCACTATCGCTCTTTATAACAGTGGAGAATTAACAGTATATAAATAGATTTTAGCCTTGACAATGCAGTAGTTTTACTCTGCTTGAAATAGAAAAAAAAAAAAAAAAGCAAATAGCAACACTACTACACAACACATTATTTTACTTAAGATAATGCAGTTCAGCAGAAAAACTTATTTTATTCCAGAGATAGCTGAAACATGTTTATTGGTTAATTTTGTTTAACGGGAACTAAAAAGTCCTAAACATTAAATGTGAACCCTCTCTTCCCAACTAGAATCTTTTGTTGAACCTGTTCTTAGAAAACTGATTAGCTGCCAGGTGCTAGTTTAAAATTCATCACCGGTAAGCTCAAAATTAAAGTTAAGAGTTATTCACTGAAGTTTTCTAACAATTTCATTTCCCTGAAAGTCCTTCATATAGATCCCTTGCTAGATCCTTCAGAAAAAGAAAATAGACTGATTGTGGTTATTATTTTCACTTTGTACCTATACCAGCACTTTCTGGTTAGATCAGGGCAAGTCTACACCATCCATGGCCAGCAACAGAAGACACCATCATACGTACTCAGGACAGATTTCCTTCACAAACCTCAGCTTCTTGACCCCAACTCCTTCAATTATTAAAACATCACAGTAGTCGGGTAGGGGATTTTTTCTGTTGTTGTTTTGGCTTTGGATTTTTTTTTAAATATGTGGGAATGTATGCCTCCTCTGTTCAGGAGAGGTGACTCTTGCAGTTAGTGCCTTCTTTCAGTTTTTGTTTTTTTAAAAGACATTGATGCAAAGTCTTCATTAACACTACAGAGGTAAAATTAGGGAAGTTTCAGGTGGAGATAAATGCCTTACAAAACTGAAACAGTGACAATCATGAAATAAAATAGAAATAGGCATGAAACTTGAATATAGAGGTGAGCATTCATCATTTATACATAAAGTGCTGATTCACCTACTATCACAAACTTCTTATTCATGCATGCTCCTCTTCTCCCTTTCCTATAACTGTGTCAATCATCACTGCTTTCATACCTTGAAGTCAGTTACAATGACATTATTTCCAAAGAAAATTAGCAAGATGTCGTCACCAACAAAAAAATACCTAAAAATATGCCCCATCTCAAGAAATTTTCATGTTACTATTCTGCAACCTGAAAGAGCAGGAGACAAAAAGGACAAAAGTTTCACTTTTCAAGAGTTTTAGAGTAATTCATCTCAATTCATATTGACGTTCCTTCAAACAAATCAAAAACTGGAAACAAAACATGAGACATGAAGTCTCCCCCAAGTGTTCCTTCAAATTCATTACATCCTCCTGGAGCAGGTGCACCAGCTGAAGTTCATTCCACGTGGAATTCTGTGAAGCATGTACAGCGAGGAATGTCTGTTTACTGCTGTGGTAACTGGCACACCTGGTAGCCCACACTGAGCCAATTTAGTCCTGAAAATACTGCAGCTGCATTCATGTGACACTCCATTTAACCTCTCAGGCCCTGCTGAAACACCACAAAAAACAGAGACACTGTGCTTCCTTCCAGGCTCCATATGGCCCATCCAAAACTTGCTTCCTGCATCTCTCTACTCACAGTGTAACTTCTCAGATTAAGAGACAAGCACGAGTGTCAGTTTGGCACAGATCACAAACCTTATGGCCACTGAAGCTCCAGGAAACCTGAAACCTGTAGAAGGAGACACACATAATAAATTCATAATAAATGGAAGTACAAGAGTGGTTTGAAACAGAATCCTGCAGCAACGTTTCAAGATGCTTCTGGACAGACCAACCAGCACAGGGCCTCAACCCTGCAAGCACATGTATGCTTCACTCTACCACACAGGAGCAGTCATTCTGGCAATTCAGGGCTGCTCCCAGGAATAATGAGCAGTTGTGATTTTTTTCAGGATAATGTCTGTGGTACACAACACTTTTAATGAAAATGAAACCCCCAAATCCATCCACAACAATCTAACTAAAGAGATGTGTTTAATATCATAATAAGCTTCATCTGAACAAAGAAAAAATACTTTCCTCTAGTGGTACAAAAAAAATTGTGTCCTTATTCTGTAGCACAAAATATTCTTTCCCCCTCTTCGAAAAAAGATCCCAGAAGCTGAACTTTAAAAAAGCCATACAAACATGTACTTCATCCTAGTTTTCTGAAGTCAACATATTTAGAAGTGTTCTAAAAAGAAACAGAAGATAAATACTCAATGTTATGATTGGGAAAATTATTTTAGCATATTTCAGTCTTCACCAAATTTTTTGTTCAACTCACCTCATTATTCTAACTGGGTTACCACTACTCAGGTTAAATCCTTCACCCACCTCACAGGGCCTTCAAAGCTTCCTCACTACTTTGGCTTTAATATAAGCACTTTTGGACTGAGGTAAATAAATTTCACAGCATCTGAACAAAATGTGAATTTTTCCTAACTTGATGACGTTTTAAGACCTCAGGTGCTTATTTCTCAATGTGACATCTTGTCACATAAATAAAAAAGACCTTTAGGACCAAGTTAAGTTTTGAGATGAGGCAGAGCAAGTTTCAAGTTCCAGTTCAGTACAGATCCCACTCATGCTTGAATGAGATACTCATACATCCAAGGCAAACGCTCTAAGTTTTTTACTACCTTAAATGAAAACATGGAATTTCTACTGCTTGAGAAGATCTACTTTGTTCAACTGCCTGCTCAAGTCACTTACCTGAGAGAGGCAAACCAGAGACTGGAATGTGAGACCTTCATGTTCATAGTTTTTGGCTATACTAAGTATATTTTTCTTCCTATTCTTCATGGGACTTTCATTCATCACTGAGGAAGCCTTTCCCTGCAAGCATTCGGTAAAAAGCAGCACATTTTCGCAGAAAGGTTTTTTTTTTTGAGACACCATTCAACTTTGTAACAACCAAATAAATACTGATATTCCAGCAAATTCTAAATTTCACTCTCAAAAAAACACACCAAAGAATTAGTTCCAGTATTGTGGCGGGTTGATGCTGGCTGCATGCCAGGTTCCACCAAAGCTGCTCTATCCCTCCCTTCCTCAGCTAGACATGGAGACAGAATATAACAAAAAAAAAGCTCATGGGTCAAGGTAAGGACAGGGAGAGATCACTCACTCACCAGTTACCATCACGGGCAAAACATAATCGATTTGGGGAAATTAATTTAAATTGTTAATAAATCAGAGCAAGGTAATGAGAAATAAACCCAAATTTTCAAACATCTTATCCCCTCAACCCCTCCTTCTTCCTGGGCTTAAACTTCCCTCACAATTTCCTCTACTTCCTCTTCCCCAGCAATGCAAAGGAACAGGGAATGGGGTAGGGGTCAGATACATTGTCTCTGCTGTTCCTTCCTCCCCAGCTCCACTGGGTCCCTCCCACAGGAGGCAGTTCTCCATGAACTTCTCCAAAGTGCATCCTTCCTCGGGGCTGCAGTTCTTCATTAACTGCTCCAGCTTGGGTCCCTTCCAGTGGGGTGCAGCCCTTCAGGAACAGACTGCTCCAGCATGGGTCCCCCTCAGGGTCACAAATCTTGCCAGCAAACTCTCTACAGCCACAGGTACTGCCAGGAGCCTGCTACAGCACAGGCTCCCAGACTTCCTCAGGCATCCACCTGCGCTGGTGTGGGATCCTCCACAGGCTGTAGGTGGAGATCTGCTCCACCGCATACCTCCACTGGGACATCCCACCTCACTGTGGTCTGGACCTTGGGCTGCATTGGCATCTCAGCTCCAGTGCCTGAAACACCACTTCCCCCTCCTGGTTCACTGCCCTTGCCTGCAGAGATGTTCCTCCCACATATTCTCACTCCTCTCTCCTCTCACTGCAGTTGCTACTGCCCAGGTTTTTTCCCCTTTCTTTAAAGACATTATCCCAGAGGTACTGCCACTGTCACTGATGGGCTCGGCCTTGACCAGTGACAGGCCCATCTTGGAGCAATGGGACACAGGGGAAGTTTTCAGCAGCTTCTCACAGAAGTCACCCCTGGAGCTGCTCCGCAACCAAAATCTTGCCACGCAAACCCAATACAAATACAGAGCCAAGGGGGTAAAAAAAATAAAATCCATTCTTTATTAAATAATCTGCCCCACCCATTTCCTGGACTTCATTTCCACGACAAGAGAATGTAGACAGATCCTCCTAGAGATTTAGAATTTGCATCAATAATGAGAGCGTTCCCTTTAGGATGCTCTCCTGCAGAGGATGCCAGATTTCCAAATCAGACCATACTCTGTGAAGAGTCATTATCCCATCTAATTAAGTGAAGGAAAGCAATTGCCACAAGGACATAATAGCAGTTTCTCTTCTATATTTGCTTATAGTAATCAGATTGTTGCAACAGAATATTACACAGCATGCTGCTTCAATTCTTTATCATTCCATAATCTTCAGAATTGTTAAGAACTCAAATAACTTCTTAGAGAAGAAGCTTCCCCTTGCCATTTCGAAGTCTCAGGGTTCAAGACTTCTCAAAGAGAGCTCAATAATCGGAAGCACAAACTGTGTAAGAGGTATCACTTATTTTGAAAAGAAAGTAGTTTACAGACTCTATTATCCACATGAATATTGTCTTAGTCTGTTGGAGATGGAGGGCTTTATTTTGATGAGCATCAGAATCTACTGTTGCACCAGAAAAAGGAATCAAGTCTCAAATAAGGCTATTAAATTATATTATCCCTGGCTTCTGATACACACAGAAGAAGATATTTCACATGATACTATCCCTAGGAAAATAACTTAATTCTATTTCAAAATTAATTATGCTTGGCTTAAGAATTTAGTTCTTTGTTAGACTGCCTGTCTCTTATATTGTATATACATAATAAAAACTTACAGCACATGCTCTTTCCAATTTGATTTCCACATTTCTTAGCAGTTTTAGACAACAAAGGAGCTCAATGCTTTTTATAAGTCCTGTCTAGTTGGATTGTCCACTCTTATTTTTAAACAAATATTCAAGTAGTACTGTAGCAGGATACTCTGCCCTGGAATGTGGTCAAGCAGCTTGGACAATGTCCTGTTTGCAAAGCTATCAGTGGTGGGCTGAGCTCAGGCCATGTGCTGGTTTTGCTGTTTAACTATGCTAAAACCAGTCTGGCTAACTAACCCCAAATCAGCATCCTGATAGTGAGGCCAAGATTGGGCAGACGAGCTGCTAAGCTGACCTGGCAGACATGCCACTGGCAGTCAATCACTTTATACTATGAAAGCCCAGCCCACTTCCATAGAGTTAGGTTCCTCTAACACATTCCTTCTTGATGCTCCTCGAGGTTAAGAGAGGGATCTGCCCACGAGCATTGGTGTGGTGAGTTACGTCCATGTCTGCTTAATTATTCCTTCTTGCTAGCTTTAATATAATTGCTTTGCAATAGCACACTATATTATCCTATAAATACACTGCTAGTAGTTATAGCTTTAACACTGGGAAGTAAAGAACTCTGGGGCTAAGATTGGTTTCAGCCACACCTGGACCCCTCTCTGGGAAGGAGTTTAGAAAGCAAGGGGTTCCTTTCTGCTCCTTGTGGCTCAGTGGCAGGGCTTGTCACTCTACCCACAACAGGTACCTAGAGCAAATATTTTAAAGATTAGTATTCATTTCTCTGCTGAAGTTTTGAAAACACATGATGATAGACTTGTATGTTTGTTTCTGTTACAGGATCAAGAAGGTGTCTCCTTACAGCTGTCTAAAACAGCTACATATGACAAGAAAATTCTCACACCAGACCATCACACAGGACAGAACCAGACAGGTCATATAAGCAAAGGATAACCTGGGATAAGTTTGCACTAAAGCCATAGACTTCCACCAAAACTTGGAGCTTTGGCCCTCCCACACTGGCATCTCTGGCATAAACTCTTGAGATTATATCATAGAAGACATTTTATCCCTCAAAAGGCATGTTTATTCCTGAAGTCATCTTTAAACAGGGAATTTGTGAATGTGCATCTAGAGAAATTCTCGGTTCCCCAACACAATCAAGAAGAGGTTTAGAAGACAGTATTAAGATCTGATTGTATTCTTTGTAAAGTGCTTTAGTTTTTTTAACCTCAAGACATCTTCCCAAGTATTTTTTAGCAACTATTTTTTGAGGGAACAGACAGCAAATCATCTAGCTTCCATGTGAGATTTTCAGCAGAACTTTGCAATCATCTTAGCATGTTTTCATGCACATGGACGAAGATTTATTGCTACTGGAAATGACTTTTGAGCCATGTGGCTACCCTACCCCAGAGATCTGATACACAAGAACTGTACTTCCCCCCAAAACACGCAGATGTGTGACACACTGCACCGCAAACCTTGGGCTCCGAGGGGAGGAACATAGGTGGAAGCCACATACATGGGAAGCACACCACAGCTCACCACTACAAAATTAATCTTTGCACTGGGAGCACCATGAAGAAGCCATATTTTCCACCATCCTCAGGAGGAATGATCTGCGCACCAAATTCAGAGTGTATAAAACCAGCACTTTTCCCAATCTTTTATCATTATACACAAACATACAGAAAACTCTAAGAAGTAGAAAGAACACAAGTCTATGTTTCAATCTCAGGTATTCACTTCATGCATAAGCTACAAAGAGTTAACTACTACCTTTAGAATCTAAAATTAAGATATTTTACATTGTGCAATACAAACGGTATCTCCTGCATTAAAAAACAGCCTTCATTCCCAGTGAAACCTTACTCAAAACCTTGAATCCTTTAACAGAAAGGCCTGACACCAAATAACGAAGGGAAGAGAAGCAACATTTGACATTCCCAATTTACATACACTCTTCTGACAGATTATAGACAATATCAGCCAAGTAGAGCTGCCATGATCTGAATAGTTACAAAAGCAGAACACTACAAGCCAAGATACCAATATGCCTTCTAAAAGCCAGACAAAAACATTTCCATTTGGCTTATTTTCCTGCCTCGTGGAACAGAACAGTAGCAATAAAAATGTCAGAATTCAGCTTCTCTGACAGAACACTATTTATACATCAACTTCCGAGTAAATATAAGCAACCATTACAAACATAACTCTTAAAAAAAAAAAAAAATGTTATCTACGTGAAATTACAAGGTTTCCAAAAATTTTTCTGTAACACAAGTAGGAAGGACAGAATGGACACAAAGGAAGTTACAGCAAGTATCAAAAGCAATCTTATCCTGGTAAGGACTTATCTTCATAACATGATGAGCTCCAGAAAACGTTTTGTGCACAGCAGTTGGCAAATATTTAGTACTGTTAAAGGGAAATAAACATGCACTCAGCACTGACTCGAAATTCACAGAAACAGAAAGTCTTTCTTAAACTTTTTTCCTTCCTTCAGTCTTTCTTCTACAGGGATATCAGCGTGAAACTAGTTTAGAACTAAAATTTAAATAAATGGAAAATCCAAACACACGGTTTAATCTGAGTGGAATGTGCCGTTGGCAAACAGGTTGCATTTAAAGCTAAAAGTTTTGTTGCACCAAAACACCAGCAACAAGCTGCAATGGAAAAAAATCTTTCAGAAAAGAGGTTCTCCTCCTCCCAAAAACAAATACCATTCCCTCTTCCCACCCCGCCCCCCCTCCAAAGAAAAAAAAAAAGGCACACAGGAAAGGCTTTAGAGCTTTAAATAAGTTTGCATTTTCAAGTTTGTTCCTCCTTTGAATAAATGTCATATTCTTCCATGCTTACTCCCTAGGAGTTAAGGAATCTCTGGCAAAAATATTTGTCTCGGAAGAAAACTGTTTAAAAACAATTCAATAGCAAGCAGGAATATCCCAGGGAGGGAAATTTGGTGAAGAGGTGGCTACACCTTGAGTCTCAAAGTTAAGGCCCACAGAGCCAGTCAGCTGTTTAGGCAGACAAAGGACCTGCCAGGAACCTGCAACCAAGAAAATGTTATTACTGACTCCAGAAGGCATAGAACAGTGAAAAAAGGTTACAATTTCTAACTAATTTACAGGGAAAAAAACCCCACATGTTTTCAAAGCAGTTTTCAGTGCTTTTCTACAGCACAGTGCCTGAATTGAAAGTAAGTTCTTGCAGTTGCACAGAAGGGACACATTATCAGATTACATAAGTAGTATCACCTCTTTTTTTAAAATACCAGCCCAGTGTATTTTGGGGTGATATTCTTGCACTAGAACACAACCCTGGGTGATACTTTTAACCCAAAATTACATGAAAGAATAAACTTGGTTTCTACATAAAGCTGAAGTAAGGAAAATGGTTAATTGTTTACTAAGTTTAAATAGAACTAAACCAGTTCACCTTCCCAAACCAACTTTTGGCAGTAATCTAACCTAAGCTTTCCAGAAAAAAAAAAAAANAAAAAAAAAAAGACAAAGGGGAAAAAAAAAGTCAAAGGCACTGAAAACATCAGGAAAGCAGTAAACAAGAAAAAAACGCCACCACTTAACTTTTTGGATTTAATTAATTTATGTAGCTTCAAGTGAAGATTTCCATGTTTCACTTGATTTCTGGAGAGAGACCTAAGCTTTTCCCACCCTCCAATCCCCCTTAAACTGTAAACAATTTACTGGAATAGAAAACCATACTGACAGCAAACCATATTTTTGGAAATTTAAACACTCAGTACCCACAGGAAAATATAATCAAGCTTTCAAAACTATTTTTTCTGGCCCACAATGGTATATTCAGTACTTTTCCACTATGTTTATTTCAAAAGGAGAAACCCTGACCTGAAGAAAAAGTCAAGAGTAAGATGACAAAACAGCAAGTATTTCTTCAGTGCTCACTTTGCACTTATCACAGTAAGACAATGTAATTTTCTTCAAAGTAATATACTTTGGTTAGGCTAACAGAAGATACATTATTTTACATAAGCTGGAGGTCCATTCATTTTTTTTTTTTACTTAAAACTGTATGCTAATTTACAAAACATTCCAAAACCTTAGTGCTTTTCCCCTTTGCTTGAACATCTCCTCAAGATACATAAAATTTCCCCATTTGTGAGCAAAAAGCATCCAAATGTATGCCAAGAGCCCAAAATGAAGACAGTTACTTACGTAATAAACAGGACAAGCAAATTATATGATGAAAAAAACCCAAAAAACTACAAATAAATTGGCTTTTTGGAAACTTAGAGCAGAACTTCAAGGAAAATCAATGCAGAGAGGGGAAGGATCACTGCCACCCATACACTATTAGTGTCAGAGCAAGAAAAAACAATTTCAGATAGAGACCTAAGTTGATAGTGGAATATGAGTGTAGACTGGAAAGGATCGTATCCAGTTATGAGTTGAAGTGAACAGCCAACTTCTAAAATTACCTCTAGAAAGAGAAGCAGAATCAAAAGAAAGTTTAAAAAAATCTAAGAAAGAGCTCGTGTGACTTAGCGACTGCAAGATCAGGAGAACAGATGCTGTTATTTACAAAATGCATTCAAGCTGAAGCATTTCTGGTTTCTACAGATCTCCAGGTATTAGCTCCTATTAAAAAAAAAAAGGACAGGAAACAAACCTTTTTTAACTAAGCCACCAATGTACATCCTATAATTGCTTACCTCATTACTAAACAGTAAGAGATAAGGAAACGTTTGTGTTTTGATTTTTTTCAGTTTTAAAGCACATCAATGCAGACAAAAAATAAATATCAACCAAGATATTACCAAATGTGTGCTCCATGCTTCACTTCTTTCGAAAATAAAAATTCTAGTTATGATGTCCTGAAAATCAATTCAGCAGAATCACATAGACTTACAGATTTACAGATCAAGTTATTTTGAACAATTATAAGAAAAAGTTGACTAAGCAAAGCTCATTTCCATACAAAAAGAATGGCATACCCTTAGCATAGAAAATTATGGAGAGGCTCCAACCACAGAAACGGCATTAGAAGTGCCCCAGATACCCTACTTTGCATCACTTTGAGAACCTCCACTGTTTTCAAGCAACTCCTTATTCCAATCACAGACATTCCCAAGGTCAGGCAATTCTGCAGTTGACAAGCTCAACAAGAGAAAATTTCCCTTCATCTCTCTCAACAGACTGAAGGCTTAAGAAAGGAGGCAAGTAGGCTGAAGGAGGGAAGAGGCAGATAAGGCCATCTAAGTTTTATTGACAATTTAAGTTTTTAAAAAATATGTTCACACCACTGCTCAGAACATTCCCTGACATGCCAAGATTAACTCTTCTCCCTTAACATCTCCAGCCAGCCTCGCCCCACACATGTGGTGCAGACCTATCATCAGAAGATGTTTACAATGAATGCTGCAGAGACAGCAGAAGCTGTAAATAAGACTAATCATTTAAAAACATCATGTCATTACTTCAGTATTCTCTCTCAATATTGAGAGCAGCAAGAGCATTGAAAACCACCAAAAAACCCCCTAACAGACAGATGTTTTCTAAACTAGTGATCTGGTAAAGCAACACGTGGATTTTGAAGGGAGCACCCTACAACGAATAATTAAATCCATTCCATCCAGTGGTTGGAAGAGACAGAACATACTTTTGCTATGAAGTGAACTCACAAAAAAGGATGTTTTAATTCACTTTATATAAAGAGCACTATGGGAAACAGGAACTGATTTGGGTACTGGCATTGTGCACAGACTAGTCAGCTTCCAGATGGATCAGATTCATCACCACCAGTGAGGATACCATATTTAAATTCTTAAGCTTGAACAGACTTTAAATTTCAACTGAGACACCCTTCCATGGTGGCTGACCAACAGTAAGCATCGCAGGGGAACATCCCTATCATGCAGCAGGACACAGTCACATTAACCTGGACAAAAGAAATCCCACAACCTAACAGATCTATCTGCCTAGCTACAGATCTCAAAGTTCACTAAAGAAAACCACTTGTGTTGTACAGGAAGGCTAAAAAAGACTTTAGACAAAGTTATAAAGTCATTTACCAAAGATTACACCAAAGAGGATTATAAAGATTTGGAAAGTTAGCCAGTCTTCCATAATACCACTCATCAGGATAAACCATTTGGGAGCAATGAGCATAATTCTCACCCTTGTTGTCACTCTTAAGAAGCATGCACCACAGAGCTCAGGCACGGAGCACTCACAAAGCAAAGAGTGAATTCTCATGTGAGTTCACATTGCTAGAACAAATACACCAATGAAACAGAAAAGTAACTCCTATTTTATCCTTTATGGATGCACACAGGGGAATTACTACCTCCTCTCCTGGCACAGGCTTTATTTGTCCTACCACAGTGGCAGAGGAAGAGGACACAATGTCTGCTTTGGCTGTGACTAGCAGTCTTCCCATCCCTTCTGGATGCTCATTTAATTTAAACCATACAAGTGTTTTTCCAGGATTAGGAAAGGAAGGATATTCCACTCCATGCCCTCTGCCAAGCAAGCCTAGATCCCAATCACTGCCTCAAGGTTTTAAACAAGAAGATACAATTGGCTACTGACACGATCCCTCTCTTCTGTGCCCTAACAGCCCTTGGCAAACTATGGAATTCTGACACATTTATCCACTAAAGCCCAAGGCCTGAGAAAAGAAAGAGGCAATCATCATCACCCCCTCAAGCCCACCTGATGCTTTTATGTATGGGACAGGTTTCAGACCACAAGTTTGAGCACTATTTGTCTGGTAAACACAGCCCTGAAGATCAAAGGGAAAGGACTTGGATGGTGCTTGAAGTCCCTCCAAGTACTTACCAATACAAAACACAGAAAAAGAGGCTGGAAAGAAAAATCATCCAGTTAGCAATGTCTGCCTTTCCCAAGGAGAGATCAAATAAACACCTTGCTCCTGCCTGATGTTTAAGGACAGTTGAGATCTAGTGATGAACATGACTGGAGAGTCTATCCTAATATTGAAATTTTCCCCAAATGTCCATCCCAAGTCTTTCTGGAATTTAGATCCATTGTTCATTCCAGCTCATGTTTTCTTTGTTTTTGCAGCAATCTTTTCATCCCCATTTCTTTGGGAACATATCATCTTAAGCCTCCTTTTAGCCAACCATACCACCACTAAGTACTTCAAACTTCCTTCGCAAAAAATCCCAAAGGACTAGAAGGTATGATACCAGCTCACATTAAATATAAAAATAATTTTAAATTACATGGGTGCTCTCCAGTATTCTTACTCTCTCTCCCAGCTTGTAATCTACAATTCAACAAAGCATAAAAATTTGTTAATCGAGACTTTGCTGGACAGGACCTTGCAGAGCCTGTACCAAGTACTTGTTACCTGACCGCGCTTGCCTTCTGGGGATGGTTTTCCAGCTAATTTCACTCACTGAGTAGTGAGTAGTCTACGGTCACAATTCCCTAGCTTGTTAGTAAGACTCTCACGTGAACACCAAGGACTCCAGTATATCAACCTATTAACATTACAGAATCTCTCTGCACCACAAGGCCTGTTACTCCAACACAAAAGTAGCAGCAATGCTGAATTTGAAAGAATTTATCCTGGATAAGTTGAGCTGTTGCTCAACTTCTTTTCATAGGCACTAAAAATGCGTTCCAACACTAGTCCAGTATTTTTTCTTCGAGCTACAGTTAAAATCCATCAGCTTCCTCTTCATTCCATCCCCTTTAGCCCACACAGAAGAGGTATGCACCAATTAATCCGAGTCTGCTACTTCCCTCCACTCTCTCAAAATTGCAATCCACTACATGAGATTGCTTCAGCTAGCTGGTTTTTTTAAGCACCTTGGAATTAATTTCATCAGGCCCTACCAGATTGAAAATCTGTTGCTTATCCAAGCAACCTACAGGTTTCCCCCCCACCCTCCAGCCTAGGAAGGTACTATTCATGCTTTTATCATGGCTATTGACCACACAGGACGGATTAACCATTTCAGAAAACATTCAATCACCTCAGCATTATCTGTTAATCCATTAATCTGTGGATCTTTTATTTCTTGCTCTCTTCCAATATTCATTTTAGCTACCCCTCCTTATGTTTTTGACCATCCTAGCTTTATTCATTTATCTTTTTGCACTTTGCATTGTCAGCAACAGACTGGTTCCCATTTTCTGTATGTTCCTTTTGTTTACATCATTGAAAAGATCAATAGAGAGAGGAGTTCTTTTTTCATTACTAATTTTCCCTTTCAATGCAAGTGCTTGGTATCATTAGATTACTTCTCAAAGAGGCTGAGATTGTTTCTTCCTTATAGTTGCCCCCAGTCAAGCTCTGCATGCCAAATTCTATGCTTTTTGACATTTATGGGTTTTATTCTGCTGCTGTTATCTTTTATCCTACGTAGACTAGCATCGTGTTGCACTTGCAGAACCTGCCCTCCATCTATGTATTCTCATCATTAATACAAAAACCTCTTTTTATTAATTTACATACCCATGGAGAACAGTTTGTTTGGCTGAGTTTTCTCCATTGGATGGTTACAAGAGATTCTAATTATCAAATCTCATCCTTTCAGTGGTTCTTCTCCAGCTACAGACGGACACCTTGTACTTATATTCCAGTCATATACATCTAATTGATCCAATCGAGGCTGGCAGAAGACTTTTAATGAGCATGTGTTTAGACATTCCACTGCTGTCCTTTCCCAATATATTTGTGTTGATGAGCAGACACCCAGCACGCTGGGAGGGATGACGCTCTATCCTGCAAGGTCATAGGCACCATGCTATAAATACACACGAAATTCCCCCTGAGCAAGAATTTATCAAAAACCTATGATACATATTTGGGGTTTTACCTCAAAAACTATTCATCTAACATTTTCAAATGCAAACATTGAAACTGTTTTCACTTGGTTAAAGCACTGCAATTGGAATATCTTTAAAATATTTTAAAAAATTATCTATTGAGGTCAAAGTGGCTTTAGGAACTTGCTTTTATTAATAAAAGCAAATACGTTTTAATTAGAAAAAAGGGGACTAGTTTGCTGACACTATCTTTGTAATAACTCTTACAAAAACAACTTGTCTATTCTAAATGGGAAAAATAGATGTATTCTCTTAGGTGAAAAAGTATATGTTATTATATATGACTATATATCCTACAATGAGAAACTCATTATCCTGAATATAAGTCAAATCAAGAGGAATTTATGTTAAGTAATAATTAATTTTACAGATTCTGACACAAGCAATAATGTTTATTAATAATGCCATTCACTAATACCAAAGAAGAAAGATGCACACTTAGCATTCTGCCATATATCAGAGGGATTTTTATCCAGGGGAAAAACCCCCAAAACATAACAAAGGCAGGCTTAGAGGGATCCACACTGACACAGGCTGCTGCCAAGCCTGCAGCTTACACCAACCTGCTCCAGACACAAAGCTGCAAAAACACCAGGAGCACAGCTGCTCATGCCTAAATATTTGCTGACTGCCCCAACAGGCGAGAGGGCACTAACTCAGAGAAAGAAATAGCAATCAGACCACATGGAAAATTCTAGTCTTTGATTTCCTCACTGATTTATGCTGGAAGCAAATCTGAAAGATGAATAAAACACATTTTACAGCTCTCCATAGTGAGGTGGCTGGGGTGGGGAGGGATAAAAAGAAATGTATCAGTCCAGGCTCAGACTTCTAGCATGGGTTGGACCATTCCAAGTGAGAGAAAAGGGGAGCCCCAGTTCACAGGAGAACTTTTGGGCTCAAAGTTGCCTCTCCTGCCCTGGGCTCTATGTCATTTAATAACTTTAGACAGCATTATGGTACATATTGCTGTGGACTTCAGTATTGTTTCAGATCCCATAACGAAGATAAAGTAATACAAGTGCTGAGGCTTTTCTGAATTGGATTTCACATTTTTATTTTACTAAGCTATTTACCTTTGGAAGCACTGCTGGAAGCCACAAGTTGTATGGAGCAGTAATATTTAATTTAATATTTTGCTTTATCTGCTATCTTCACTGCAGAGATCTGAACAAAATTCTTCTTGGCCATGTAATCAACAGAAAACCATTTCATGCCTGACAATAGTCCTCAGCATCCAAAATGGAATACCTGCATTGGATTATTTCTCCAACAAATGCAGATCCAAAGATGACAATGACAATTTTCATTTATGAGTACAGACACAAAAACTAAGATGTGTCACTCCGAATTCATAAAATATAGAATACTTCTCCCTTAGATCTCTACTCCTGAAAAGGAAAAGTTACAAAAGCACCTTTTCAAGATTTTCTTAAAATAATGTTATATTTGATTTTATTTTGCTTAACTTGCTGTTAAACTTTTACTGCAGCTTGTGTGTATACAATTGGTTTCACAGCTATTAAACCTTTCACATCCATGTTTATTAATCCAGCCAGCAACGACCAGGGTATTTGAACTTGCATTTGCTGTATGAACATGGACATTTTCTGCCAGAACTTTTTGGCCTAGTTAAAAAAAAAAGCTAGTAACAAAGTTTCTAAACCAGACTAACACTTGAACAGGCCACTAACTTCAAATACATAAAAACTCAAAAGGGAGTCCTGTATTCTGACCTCCCCCCAAAATTTAGGTGAGAGATCACCATCTGTTTGGCCTTTGAATAGGCTCTGCTATCTTGAACCTGACAAAAACAAGTCCTCCCTTAGCAGGGTGTTCCAGTGACTCATCATTCTCACTGGTAACAGACTCACTTCTCATATGAACCTTTAACAGGGAAGATGCCAGATTAAGTTTTCAATTTAATATTCAAGTCTGAGGTGGTTGTTTGTTTCACTGGCTTCGGTTTTTAAGGAAAAGCTGTCAAGATTTTCACTTAGACCACGTGAAGCCATCAGCTCTGATAAAATCTGCTTTGTGAAAAACGCCCCACACAGCCCAAACTGTGTAAAATAAGTTATACTGTATTTATCACACTGCACACTACTGAGAAGTTAGACAAAATAAACAGACGCTCTTTCGGCTCCAATAACCCAAACCCAGAATGTGTTTCTATATCTATGGTAACATATAATGTTTTTTACATAATGTATAAATTATTATATCAGTAATACTGTCATATATTATTATTTTTTCCCCCTGGATTTCCCTATATTCAACCTGTTAAAGTTCAGGCAGAAAAAGCACAATAGTGAGAATCAGGCAGCTATCTCCAAGCACAGCTCTATGTATTCACTTGTGATTAAAAGAAATACCCGAATTTCCTTTTCCTACTCTGCAGCAAGTAGTATTTTTAGCCGTGCCGATGGACCCGTTGATTCAAGAATTCCAAGACCTGCGCAAAAACCTGAGGTGAGCAAGAGAATCGCAATGCAAGTAACTATAATTAGACTGTAAGAGTGGAAGAGTACAAAGTAACATTTATTTTTGTTAGCATTAGGTCAGTAAATGTAATCCTGTTTGGGCTAGGCTGCCTATGAGCTATGAACAAAAAAATAGTTTGGATCCTATTGATTCCAGTGGAGAAACTATTTACCAATAAACAACAAGAAGGGAATTTTGACAGGCTCTGGCTTAATAACGTTGAAGCTCATATGGCTTTTAAAAGCTCCAAAACTTCCCATTTACATTTTCAATTGGCAACCACTAATGTTAATACCCAAATCCTTCCTGCTTTTCTATTAAAACCAACTCGGTGATACCACAGCAGCGGTCATACAGACTGAAACTAGAGTGTTAAAGTTGTCATTTTAGTGCTTCCTTGGGGATGCCCCAACTTTCCAGCCATTCGGTGCCAAATCCTCTCTGCTGGATTACACTGAAAGACTTCATGCTTTTTCACAGAATGGTTAGGGTTGGAAGGGACCTCTGGAGATCATCCAGTCCAACCCCACTGCCAAGGCAGGGTCACCTAGAGCAGGTGACACAGGAACGCACCCAGGTGGTTTTTGAGTGTCTCCAGCGAGATATACCCGCCCCCTCCCCCCGCCGCCTTTTAATAACGCTTTTCCAAATGTTTCTTCGGGGAGAGAGCCGTAGGGGTGGAGAGCACTTAGCACATATTAATTGCACGAATAACTCTGACAGGGTGGATCAGACGCCCACCGCGTCGCACAGAGGAAACCCGAAGGTGCCCTGCGTGGGACGGGGCCGGGAGAGCCTCCGGCCCGGTCCCAAAGCCAGAGGGGGCGGTCTGCCGCGCTCACCTGCACCCCGCTGAGGATGGCCTCGCTCTTCTCCCTCACGTCGGGGAAGGGGCACCTCTTGGACAGCATGAGCAGGCGGGCCAGCGCCTCGCCCAGTCCGTCGCGGGCGGCGGGCACCGGCAGCCCGTCG
>VZTA01028227.1:15632-50404 GCA_013398855.1 Mohoua ochrocephala | reverse complement strand
ACAGCCCCGCCCCACACGGGGAGCCCGCGTGACAGACACGCCTGTCAGCCAATCGCCTTTCAGCGCCCGCAGCCGGGGGGGCCCAATCGCAGCGGGGAACGGAAGTGCCACGAGGGGGTGCTGGGATATGTAGTCCGGCCGAAGGACGGTCCCGTGGCCCTCGCGGGGGAAGACTACGTGTCCCGGCAGGCAGCGCGGCGCACGGCCGGGACCCTGCCGGGGAAGGGAGAGCGTTCGCTGTGGGACGCGCGCACGGTACTCCCGGCATCCTGTTTGTCAGGGTTTTGGGGGGTTTTGCGGTCTGTCGCGACAGGTTATGCACCGCCGATGGCTGGCGGTAGCCGAGGGTGAAGCAGTCCCCGTAGCGGGTTTGCCTCAGAGCTTTGCGCCGGCGAGCACTTCAGCACGCACGTGTTGTACGCGACCGCGAAGGCGTGCCAGGGGCGGAGCCCGGGATGCGGCCTCGGGCGGCGCGTCAGCGGGAAGGGAAAAACTGTCCGTGCTAGCCAGACGCAGTCCCGTCATCGCTTGAGATAAAAGAGGGATGGGGGGAAAATCCCCGGAATATTCACCTTGAGCACCACTTCCGCCGTGTTTGTATTCAAGTTAATCCAAGGGGATTGTTGGGTTTTTTTAATCCCGGTTGTGCAGGGGCTGATGAACCAGGAGAAGAGAAGGCTCGGGGGAAAATCTTACCCGTGTACATTTATATGTGCCTGGAGGGAAGGTGCGATGAGGATGGAGCCGGGGTGTTCTCGGTGGTGCCCAGTGGCAGTGTCAGAGGCAAGGGGCTCAAACTGAAACGCAGGAGGTTCCCTCTGAACATCAGGAAGCACGTTTTTTACTGTGAGGGTGACCAGGGAGGTTGTGGACTTGCTATCCTTGGGGACATTCGAGAGCTGCCTGGACACGGTCCTGGGTAGCTGTCTCTAGGTGGCCCTGCTTGAGAGCGGGGGTTGGACCAGATGGTCTCCAAAGGTCCCTGCCGACCTCAGCCGTGCTGTGATTAAGTGTAATCTGCCACTAAAGAGGCTGGTGTTGCTGTTTCCCTTGCTTTTCCTGCATGGAAAAAAAAAGGTGCTGTTTTTGATAAATTTTAATTTTCAGCCAAGTGAGTTCCTTGATCCAGTTCACCTCTTGGCAGAGAAGAGGAGAGGAAAACAAGGGCAGAACTGTTTGCAGCTGTCACATCGAAGCAATTGTGAAACTACAATTTTCAGTATACAGAAAGGCAAAAGAATACTTGGGAGTAAATTAGAAACAGGACACTGGGCCTATGTAGGGTCTTGCATAATTATTTTTAGCTTCTCACATACACATTTCCCAGTCTAAAATTCAGACCTCAAAACTGAAGGTAGATGCAGAACAAGCTACTCTTATGCCACAGAAAGACACAGAAACCACTCCTGAGTCCGGGAGCAGAGCTTGGGCTGGCTCACCAACACCATCCATCAACAGCTGTCTTATTTGTAGAGAATCTGGTTTCTCCATCTGACATCCCTTTGTTTTCTGGAACTGTTTCTTTAAAACCTGTATTTACCTGTACCTTTGAAGGAAGACCAGTGTCTTTTTCCCCATAAAATCCTTTCTGCAAGGAGACTGCGTTGCCATTGTTCGGTAGGGTGGACAGGCCTGGACTGCTTCACGCAGCTGCTTCCTCCAGGCCTTTGGCACCCTGGTGAACAATGTATCTGCTGAAATCATCACTACCTGTAATAAATATGAGTCTTGACTTCTCTAAGCATTTGAGGCCTCCACCCATCATAACTGATGGGTTCAAAGAAAATAGTTCTGCCAGTGCCTTTTATGTTGTTAGAGGGGGGTTTTTGTTTGTTTTGTTTTGACAGTAGCTACCACTTCAGCTTTCCATCTCGTTCTGTTGTCACTCATTATGGTGTCCCATTTTCCTGTGAATGGGCATGTCGCATCTGTTTGCTTTATTTCCATCTAAATTTTGATCTCCAGAAGTTGGCTAGATCTTATTTTTCCCATCATGAATTGTTGGGTGTCTCTGACAATGACTGCATATATCCAGGATCAGTAGACTGAACCAGAATCAGAACTGGACCTTTGGTGTTTTAGGCTTTGGTACGTCTGTATTCACACACTGAACGCTAAGATTGATTGGAAGTCACAGCACTGCCTTTTATCTTTTAGAAGCTGTTTTTTCCACTGGCTCCAAATGAACTCTGGCTACAGGAAACAGATTGTGAAACTGGCTCCAAGGCCTAAACTTCAGATTTCAGCCCTTTGTTTTATAGATTTTAATGTAGTACTTAGGGAATAGCGATGAGGATGGTTTTATTTTTTTCCAAACCAAATCTCTGCAGTTTTCTGATACCGGGTCAGGCTTCTTTATGCACTGCAAGACATTGTGGAAATCAAGGTCAAAGGCTACCAGTGGAATTAATCAAGCCTGAAAGTTAGGGGAATGTGTTTGTTTGATTTGCGTGTTCACTGACTGAAGTTAATATGCTTGTTTTTGATCCCTAAAGAATGGATAAGAGAGAGGCAAAATTATGAAGGAAACAATCTGGCAACTCATCCAGAATTACAGCAGTTGAGTTTTGAAAATGATAAGCTGAAGAAAAACAAATTTGTGGCTGTTTTAAACCTCAGTATTTCCTTCCTTCATGATTTATCAACTTCCTTTTTTTTTTTTAACTAGATAAGGACTTCTATAGCCATGACATCCAACAGCAGAATTATGTTTGAAAATACAATATCTAGTAATTGTATTCGTGTCTTTTCTAAGATCTAAAATCTATTATATTTACTTTTAAAAGTGTATTCCAGTTTCTGTATGTCACAAAAGAGCACTTTACTCCAGAATGCATTTAGTCAATATACTGGAGAACTAATAATAATAACACAGTAAAACTTGAGCAGTCTAGAAGGAACTGCTTTGTAAATTACATTCCTTCAACGGTTTTCCTTTACACCTGGTTTTGTTAAGGCTCACTTCATTCCAGTTGCTGAATACCTAGGATGGGATGACTCTCTTCTAAAAGTTCACCCTCCCTTTTTAGATCTGGCTTTTGGCGTGTTGCCACAATAAATGGCACTCCACAGTAAAATGCATTTTTCTTCACAGCTGCCCTCTGAGAAAGCAAAGTTCTGTGAGTCCTGTTTTGCACAGAGACACCAAAAAGCCAGAGGCTACTCCTCTACTGCCTTTGAGGCTCAAGCTTGGTGTCAAGCCCAAACCATTCTCTTTGGGAGAAGATGGGGCCTTTTTTTTCCTTCTGAGCATGTGTTTGTACATCTAACGTGTTCTGGCCTATTATGTGTTGCAGGTGTCCATTTGCACCAAACCCTGCCTCCCTGCCTCCTTAGAGGCCACAAGCACAGCAGGGATGGGTAAATTAGACACCAGCTTGTTCTTAGGAGACCAAATCTTCCATGCAGAAAGTCTGTGGAATAGTTTATGCTGGAGAGTGGGTTGCTTTGAGAAGAGCTGGGCTATGATGTACCAGAACTACCGGCCTCTTACAGTCCTGCTGTACTTTGCCAGCTCTCTGACTACACTCCACTTAACTGTACAAATGTAAACTGAAGCACTGAGGACTAGGAAAACAGAATGGGTAAACTAAAAGTGCAGTCCTGAAAAACTCCTCTGAGCAGCCACCTGAACTCTTGTTAATCTCTTTCGGGATAGAAGTGTTCAGAATTGCCCCCAAACTGTGCATCTTGGAATCTGTCTCCCCTTTGTTCCCATTTGTGATCTAGGAAGTAGGTGGAGCAGCTCTAAGACAGGTCCTGCTGCATGGAACCTCTCCAAGCCCAACAAGTCAGGTTCTTCTGTTGCAGCCACCGATGGCTTCAGTGCCTGGCAGTATTTGGTAGAGTGCTCACCTTCAGTACAGTAACCCAGGAACCAAAGAATTCCTTTTAGCTCAAAAGCATTTACATCAACACCTTCTAACTACCAGGAGAGTGTCCCAGGTGCTCAGGAGGATTGCAAAATGGAAGGGAAGCATTCGTCACCTCAGTTGTTGAATTTGTGCCCTCTTGGAAAGGATGGCAAATGTGTGGCACCGGTGTGAACTAGAAGGAAGGAGGCACAGGGAGCTGTAGGCACTTATTCCTGGTTTCTGATCACTTTTCCCAAGCCAGTGCTGTTTTTTATCCAGGAACTCTTTGCTACAAAAATGCGTAAATTAACCCCAGGACTCTCTTTTGGTGATTGAACTACATGAGAGAGACACCTCCTTGTTTTACTCTGCATTTTGCCTCGGCTGCCTCGTCCTTGTTCAAGGCTTACATGCTTTTTGGAACAGGGTCATAACTTCAAACGAAAAGGTGGTGACTCCCTGTTTCCTTCCTGCTCTTCCTCCTCCCAGTCTAGCATGGTGGTCAGGGATGAGGCATGAATGCTCCTCAGGAACTCCCACTTCCCGGCCAATGCTCTGACCACTGGGTAGCAGCACAGAGAAGGTGGACACTGTTTCCTCCAGCTGCACTTTAAAAGAAAAGGAACATTGCTCATTGGGAATTTTATATCTGCTGACAGCCCAAAAGGCCCTTTAAGCACCTTTGGCAGGCTGTTAACATCGACCTCGGTGTTTTCCAGCAATAACACAAAGAAAAATGCTGTGACCAGCAGCCACATGAAATGAAGTCACAGACCAGAAAAACTACAGGGACTCTTTATTCATTGTTTTAAAGAGCAGATTTTGGCACTCAATGCCAGAAGAGGACTCCAAATTCTGAGTCCAAAGAAGATAAAGGTGCCAAGCACCAGGGTGGGACTTCACACGCATCGATGTTCATAGAGTTTCCTCACCCCGAACTGAAGCTCTCGTTAGCTCCTCGCTGAGCGCGCTGCTTGTTTTGGATCTGTACCTGCATTTCTTTTCCATGCAGGGAAGGGAAGCCTGTCATTACCACGGTCAGCCCCGAGGCTGAAGGGAACATCAGTCCCTTATCAGTCCCATCCCTCTGATTTATTAAGGTCACGCAGAACAGCAAGAATTGAAGTCAAGAACCTAGAGATCCACTAAATTTCCTTCCAGTCAGAAACTGCATATAGTTAATAGGGAAGAAATGCCTATTAAAAACTTTATAATCTGTTGAAGTTAGTTTTCTACCAGCAACATCGTGCAGGATTTTGTAGCATCTTGCTCAGATTTACTTTTTCTGTATTTCTGAAGTCATGCAAGTTTAAATATACAGATTATGAAACAAGTAATGGCTTCGACTGTTTTAAGTCTCCCCAGGCAACTCGGGGCAAAAATAGTGGTAAAACCATTTCTGCATTTTTGAATACTCATTATGCCATATGATATACAAACTATTTGGCATTGATACCTAGGATATTGTGCCTGTTCGGGATGTGCAATGTGGATGTGTTGGAATTGATGTGATTATTCTGAGTCATGTAAACAGATGATATTATTTAAAATTATTCTTCAACAAAATAGGTCTCCAAAATAAGATTGAGGAGTTACTCTAACTCAGATCTGCTTGCAATTGTTCTGCATATTAAAAGACGACTATTTCTGACAAAATATGATTTTGGGAATAATTTCTTGCCTGGAGTGAAACTTATCTTTTCCTTTTCCTTGCTGACATCTTCCCCCCCCCCAATTCTGTTTCTTAGGCTGCCTGATGTACAAATGCAGAATGAAGTTTTTGTTCCTTGCCAGGTGCCTAGCTATCAGTAGCACAGGAATATATGAAAAAAATGTAGGCGTGGTAGTTGGTAAAAAGAGACGAGTCCCATGAATAATTACCCTCTTTGTGTTTCTCTGCTCATCCATGTCGAGGTTTTATGGTTATCTGTCTAAAAATCTACCTCCTACTCCATCTTCAGGCTAGGTTAAAGGATGTTGGATGAAGAGACTGACACTTTTCCTGAGAAAGTATTGGTAAAAACAGAAGTTTACTTTAAAAATAAATTCCAAGGCAACGGTGGGGACACAATCGGTGCGTTTCATCTGCCTAGAGGGCAAGTTGCAACATTCAAAACCATCTTTCAATGATACCATTAAAAATTTGAGACATAAAAGGTGAAAATTATCATGCAGTAAATGTGTTTACTGTGAATGAGTCAACACCTGCAATAATCATCCCCTACTTTCTTACATTTCTTCACTGTGATTGTCATTTCAGCCCACCCCTATATTTGCCCTGCCCTACCCTAATATGCATTTGCCTTTCTAATATCTAATTATTCTGCCTGTGCACAGATACAGTCTTTAATACTGGAGTCAGTTGCCCTTGAAAACCTTCCCTTTCCACAACAGCAAAGCCTTCCTTTTTTTTTGGTCAAGGGTCTGTAGCCAAAGCTAGTGATTTCTTCCTGCCTTCCAATCCATCAGGACACACTAAGCTAAACAAGCTACATATGGAAGACAGTGTGATGGCATCAGCAGGAAATAGCAGTGGGCAGAAAAAGTGGCTTTTTACGTTCCTCATGGAGAATACTGAGGAGAACACCTTCAATTTCCACATCAGTCAGGGTACTAAGAGCAGGCAGCATCTGTTGGAGCTGGATCTTAAGTATAAAGGGAAGAAACTTGATGGTTTTTCTTGTTTGGGGGGGGTGGGAAATGGGTATTTTTACTTTGAAAAAATCCTAGCTTTTTATGCTAGAAGAGGGAGTGGGAGAAAAAGAATACCAAATGGCAGACGGCAAGGAACAAAGCTATAGGATCATGTAAATACAACAGAGAGGAGATGAGGGACAAAACCCAAATGTAACAGAAGGTACATGAAAGAAGAGGAACAGAACTGTGGGTGAAGTGAGGAAGTATATTAGTGACCATTTATAGTATTTGGGTTTTGTTTGATGCTTATTACAAAAAGATTATGTTTAATTACTTTGGACTGATTAAAGGTATATAAATGTAATTATTTTGATGGCACTGTGTTACAGGCTGGATGGTTTCATGCTAAGATAGGAATTATTACTAGATAGGAATTTGCAGTCTTGCTCCTCTAAATGCCTAGTTCAGTTATCATCTGCAAGTACAGGTTAAAGCAGTTTGCACAAACCTGATTTCCCCACAAAGTTTTGTTTGTGAGTGTATCACATACTTTTGGATGAAGGCCCAATGGAATGAGGAATTTGGTCTGCTGTACTCATTGAAAAAGCAGCAAAACTCTAATAACATTTTGACCCACGTTTGCATGCTTGATACACTGCCAGGATAGAATCTATTCCCCAAAAAATGGTTAAAAAATCACAGTTTTTTTCTCCACCAGGTTGTTTCTTTGCCTTGTTCACAAAATACTCATGTAACTCATTCAATTTTCTTTCTTCCTCTTTTTTTTTTTTGTTCTCTCTTTTATCTCTAGCAAACAGGAACTAGAGAAATATCCGTGTGAATGCTTAGAAGTGAAATGCTGACACAGTGAAAAGTCTTAGGAGTTTTGGGCATGTGTTGGGTTGTTTGTGGTTTGGCTTTTTTTTTCCATTGAGATGCCAGGTTTTCTCCTACTTGACAGTACATATGGTGTCATGAGAAAACAGAGAATTCTGTTTCTTTTCCTTTTCTTCCAAGAATGAAAAACAATGATTGTGTGAAAGTTCTGCATAAGAGTTGATATTCAGGAACGGATGGGCTTTGCTACAGTGGTATCAAGGAAGAAGCTGGGAACTTAACCTTCATGTATCCAGTTCTGAGACTGCCAGTGTGTATCTCGCAGTTGGTGCAACAAACTGCCTCCGCTGGATTTGTCTGTGTCAGCTTTTCAAAACACTCCCGGGTTCCTTAATTTCTCTGATAAATTTTTGCCATTTGCTCTAAACTTACGTAAAGTGGAACTTGACAAAACTTAAAAACCGTGTCGAAATGCTTTATTGATTCAGTGAGGTTTCACTTCCCATTAGTTTTGCAGCTGCCACCATTTCGTATCTAACCCACTTAGATTAGAGGAGACACGGGAGTATCAGTTGCTTAGATATGTCCCGAGCGATGTCATGTGTTTCAGGCTGATTAAAGTGGTTGTGTCAGGATGCTGGAGACTGGGTGTTCCCAAAACAACAATGCAGTTTGCCCACAGCATTATTTATTTCTTTTTTTTTCCTCTGTGGAAGGGCTGTTCTTTGTCTGTTGGGAATAAGGCTGAGTGTTGCAGCATAGCTAGTACAGCTGAGCAAGCTTTTCTCCCCATTCTCAAAGGAAAGTGAAAGGGAAAAAAAATAGACCAATTTGGATTGTGTCACAAAAATGGCCTCTCGCATAACCTTTAGCCAGCAAGGCTTGGCTCAAGTACACAAGGCAGCAGCCAGAATTTTGGGAGCTTCTTGGTATAGCCTGTGTTGGGGCTGTTCTTTAGAGCTTCCCTTGTGTCACATAAACACTGAATCAGTCTTTGGTTCATCCGAGACTTTGTTTTCAGTTATCAAAAAAACCACTATAAATTGTGTATGCCCAGTAGGTCAGGCCAGAAGATAGATGTCTTTGTATTTCTTTCTGAAAAATGCTTTGATCTGCTTTTTCTTCTTCCTCTTTGAAGGTGTTCTGACAGCACCTCTTTCTTTGGTTCTAAAAGGTTGCCCTCACAGCAATTTGAAGGAACCAGTGTCCGTATGAGATAACAAACATCAGAGAATTTAGTGGAAGTATCCCTTACATTATCACATCATTCCTTTAGTGTACATCTTTTGGGAGACTGTTAAGCCAGCGTTATTCCCTGAGTCTGCTACAGTTTACATGTGGAAAAAGCTTTTCCATATGCTGCTTTACAGTATGAGATGTAATTGTATATGTGGCAAAATGTTTCTGGACTTTTCACTTCAGGAGACTTTTTTTTAAAACTTTGTAGTGATGTGGCTTGCATTGGAGGGGAGAAGGATGATGAAGAACTTGTGTTCGGTCGTTCTCCACTGTTGGTATGCTTACTTGGGCCAGACAGCAGTAACTGAAATGTCAATTGATTTTTACAGCATCCCAATCCAGTACTCTGGCATTTAATGCAGGCCATATTCAGCAAAAGTAAATAGAAACAGTATAAAGGTAAATCATGTTACTGCTTAGATGCCTGTGATGAAATGGGAAATTCTCTGTTTGTCTTAAGGTACCAAACTCCAGTTTGCTTGCTCCCTTCTGAGGCATGAAAGTCACATATGCAGGGATGGACCTGATGGTAGGATTGCTCCCCAGCACACTTTGTGCAAGCTCACTCTCAGCCTGCCTGTGATGGTGAGCCAAGAGGCAGAAGTGGTCCCACTGAAGGGACCAGCTCTTCTCGTGCTCAGACCCCAGGGGTGAGCACTCCAGCTGCAGCAAGGCAAGAGGTAGGCAGAGTACTTGTGTTAATGCAGTGCTGTCACAGATCTAATGTGCTACGCCTGACATCATGCACCATGCACAGGGTTGCAAACGTGTGGCACAGAACTCCATGAGCCCCCTAGCTCAGACTGGGAGAAAAACATAGCTGGCTTGCCCAGGCTGATGTTTGATTACAGAATATTCCGAGGTGGAAGGGACGCATGGCAAGCCCATGGGCTAAGTTACCCCAGGCTTGATGCAGCCAGTGTTGGAATCAGTTACTCTGTATTTTTCTGGGTAAAATAACCCCTGGTGTCTGAGCATCACTAATGCATCCACCAACAGAGGCTGGGCCATTTCTCTTTAAAAAACCCAAAGGGCCAATGTTGACTCCAGATATGACCTGCACAGCACAAGTGCTTCACCCTGCTCACCGCAGCAGTGCAGGCTGCTGAGGTGGGAGTTAGGCATTTCTTCCTTCTTCCCCTCCCCTCTGCATGTAACTGGGGTATTTTGTCAGCCTCTGTTTAATATGCATACTTCTCCCTTGGCTCTTGCCCAAATTTGAAGGAGGGCACTGCTTTCCTCAACCAAGGGCTTGTCGAAACAACGATGTTCTGGCTGCTTTAACGAGTGTTGTTCAAGTGCTAAATCCCCCTAAGCCTTGTGGAGTTACATTAGTACAAACGTTGCTGTTTGGGAAGCAATATCTGCTTTAAAGCCCCTCTCTAGGGCTGTGTACCAGGTGTCCATGGCAGCAGCAGCATGGAATAAGAGAGTGGTTTAAGCTTGCTGTATGAGACTTTAAAAAGCAAACCTGGCTGTGATGGTTTTATAGAAGCTTAAATACTTGGGAGGCGGGGGAAAAGTTGATGGTAGGACGGTTGACATTCAAACAGACGTCAAGCTACTTAATTATTTCCTGATAGGTTTCTTGTTGCAGTGGGCTGGAAGTGGCCAGGATGTTTAGCGATGTTTTGCTGATGTAGAGTGACCCGGTCCTTCTCCTGGCACGCATCTCCTTGCCTGAGGTCTGCAGTGTTGTGGACACTCCTCCTGTGCAGGATGGTTGCTATTTACCTGCTGAGATGTTAGGACTCATCTACACCGGAGCACCTCTACCAGAGTAATTATGCTGACACAGCCTGGAAGCACTATAGCAACCATTCCCTCACCTGCTTCACGCAGCCTTTGTATCTGAGGAAGCTGTGGTAAAGCAGGGCGTCTGTAACTGTGTCTGCAGCAGAGTTTCTGCAAGCACAGATGTCTCGGTCCTGTGGTGTTTCCTTTCACAGCCTTCGCTGAGCCTGTGCTCTGAGGAGCAGCTTGGGGAGCTCCCCCTCCAGCTGGAGGGTTTGTATTACCCTCTGCTGTGCTGGCAAAGTTGAGGCATTTTGTGCTGAAGCCCACGCCAGGTTAGCTGGATCACCACCACCAGGCAGGTGAGCTGGCCTCTTTCACTTCCCTTTGGTTTCACTTGCAGAACTAAAGGGGTTTTATTTCCCTTTCTGCCAAATAGGTGTCCCCCATGCCCCCCCCACTTTGTATTACTGAGCTCGTCCACGAACTCTCAAATTTTTTGCTGCTTTATTCCCTCCTTTATTAGTTATTTGCTTCGGATCACTGCCCTCCTTACAACTGTCCACAGACCCATCTCCTTGGAAACAGCAAAACTTGTTTATGTGACAGTAATAAGGAGAGTGATTGATGTATAGCTGTGCAGGCATGCGGGGGAGCCATGTTCCACTGGAGGATGTTGGAAAAGCAAGTCTCCACTTTTGCTGACTGCCAGAAGGTTGGATGGTGTGAGCAAAAACCACCTTCTTCCTCTGCTGTTTCCAAAGTTGCCTTCTTTTACTCACAGCAGTGGTAGGAAACTTCTTGCCTGTGCATATGCTCATTTTTATGGTCTTTTTTTTGCTAGTCTTTTTTATCACCAATGCGAAGGGGTTGAATAGCAGCAGAAAAATTTTTAAATCTTGCTTATCTCTTATTTTGTGGGACTCCATGCTGATGCACTGTGCCATGCCAGGACCATCTGCTCTCCTGTCTTGGCTGTGGCCACCTCTGTGGCCACAGGACTTTCTCATCCATATTTTGAGGTTTCTGCTGCTCCCTGCTTTGTGCTTTCACTGCCATTGCCCCTTGTGCTGTTGGACATGGTCGATAGACCTGGCCAGCTGTTAAGGTCAGGTGTCCCTGGATGGTCTTTTCCAGTCCTTCAGGACAGAGGTAGGGAGGCCCATAAACAGCTTTTGTGGCCATAAATGTGGTGGGGTCGCCAGGTGGGGCCTCTTGCAAGACATGGTGGGGTGCCTGGCTGGCTGCTGCTGCCAACCCAGCACTGAGAGCTTGTGGCCTGGCCCTGGGTGGGATGGCAGCGGGGCCCCATGGAAAAGACCTGTGGCACAAGGGTAGCCTGGATAGACCCCCTCCTTGGGACCAGGGGTGCTCTGAATTGTGTGACCTCGGGGGTGTTAGCACACAAAAGTGGTGGTGTTTGAGAGGCCCCAAGTCAAGCAAGCCCTGGCGAAGAGATGCTCATGTTGATGTCTCTGTGATGACAATTTGGAGGAAAAAAGAAGAGTTTCTGCTTGCCTTCAGTTTAGTGCATACCTTGTAGAGGCAGTGTGGCTGGAAGATTATTTTTTGGTTTTTTATATGGCCTTTGAAACAGGCTGTAAGAGCAGTGCTCCTGGAAACTTTTTTTGTTATTGAAAACTTTTTTTCTCTGCTTGCCACCCAGTATCAGTGGCTTTTTCTGGCGTGTGCTTCATCAGCAGGCTCCGGTCTTGTTTCTTCAGGTTTCTTTCTTCCTCCTGTTACTAGATACCTCCTTTGGGTGATTTCTTGGGGACTAACATCTGTAAACAGCCTTACCAAGCAGGAAGACTGTTCCAGTTGCATGCCTTGTGTTTTAAACACAAGTGATATCATAATTGTTATTTCACTGAACCTTCAAATAAGCTGTTTTTCTATTAGCTGAAGTTTATAGACTCTTCACTTCTTACACTGTATCAAGTGAAATGCTTGATATTACTTGGATAGGTAGCTGCAGGATGATTTCAAACTTGCTTTAACTTCCTAGAGGTTGCATTAGCCTAAAGCACTTTCTGCGCATTTCACTGTCCACGTCTTGCGTATCAAGAAAAATTGCTATTTGACAGGGTGAGAATTTGACTGTCTTCAAATGTGCTTCTCATAAAATAAAGAATGTGAAAGGGTGAAACAGAAAGGGAGTGAAGAAACAGGACTTCAAACATGCACCTAATAATGGAGATAATGCTGGAGATATTGCGTATTAAATATCCTCCTGTTATCTCAACACTGAATGTGGAGAATTATGTCTTTATTATGTAATAATGGTACATTATTTACCATATGTAATTTGGGTTTGCATCCAAAAAGATGGGGAGAAGAGCACTAAGGAGGCTGCAAATGGAAACCGGCTGTAAAACTTGGAATGCTTGCTCTGCAGGGAGCACTTAGAGTAAAGACACTGAAGTCTATAAAACAGTTAGTAGAAAATGCTGTAAATACTTGGGTTTAAAAAGGACAAAAATCAGCATAAGTTATTAGAAAGCGCTTAGAAGAACCTTGGAAAATTTTGGTCAGTCAAAGGAAGCTATGTTTAGTGTTATGAAAGACATTGTTTTGGAATTGCATTAAAAGACAGGATTCTTCTGGTGGGGTGTGGGTATTATTATTATTGTTGATGTTGTTGTTGTTATTATTATTATTATTATTATTATTATTATTATTATTTTGGTGCACATGGTCTGGTTTGATATAAACAGAGCCAGGGACTGCCCAGTGACATACTTTTGAAAAAGAGACTGTTAAAGAAATAATAGCATTAAATAGCTCTCTTTCTACAGGCTATGGATTCTGAATCAAAGAACAGTTTCATAGGAAGCTTTCTTCAGCCACCAGATCAGATGCTTCCTGCAGCCTTTGTTTATATAGAATCAAAGAAGTTGGCAGCCGCTGCTGGTGACAGGCCTGCTCTCCCAAATAACCAAGGTATAGCCAAAATATGTCCTTAAAATGGTCTTTTTAATTGTTCCGTGTGAAATCTCTTGAGCAAACTCCCCATCCTATTTTACTGAGTTCAATGACTTACTGCAGTTATCAGTCTGACATTGAGACAGGATGTATATGTGTCCTGAGGGAGTAGTCTCCCTGAAGTCATACGTCTAGAATGGAAACCTCTGCAAGTCTTCTAACATCCTTGTAAACTTTGGCTTTGAAATTTGTTTAACTTAAAATCGTCAGACTTCCTCTGAAAGCAAAGGAGAATGCTTCAAACTCAGTAGAAGCAGTTCATGACTTCAAATACAGTAAAAAAAAGATCATTAGTATGGTACACTGACTTGATATTGGCTTTGCATGGTGCTATTTGACTCCTTCCAGCTTGAAATCACTTCTAAGAGGTTGTTTTTTTTTTTTTTTTGCATGGTATGTTTCCTTGGGAGAACTTTTGAACGATTCAGACTCCCAGGAAAGTTAGCTGCATGAAAGTTAGTCCCTATGAAATATGGTCGTCATGTGCCTTAGTGGGTGACCACTCTCTGGAGCTCACAAGGCAAGTGCTCAGGGGCTTAACGTGTCTGGAGAGCCTGGGGAATCATGAGGATCCCCACACTCAGACTCACTGTCATGGACAACTTTGCAGCATTGCACAGACATAGCCTATGAGTGTGCATGTGATCGTTGTTCTTCACTTGAAAAATCTATGATTTCTGTAGTTATGTCATACAGAGTTTGGGCTTTTTGGATTACAGTGATCAGTTTAGTGTTATGTAGCTAAGTGGTTAAGGAAATATTTGGCGTACCAACAGAAAGATGGAAAAGGTGGTCCCACTTCATCTTTCTGCTATCTGGTATTTGATCTTTGTTTTGTTTTCATTTGTTGTTTGCTGTTTGTTTTTTGCTGTTGTGTGGTTTTGTTTGGTTTGGGGTTTTTTTTGGTTTTTTAATGGGTCTATGATAGGATGGTGAAAGTTGTTAAGGAGGTAGCAATATTTGATGGTACTCTTTTGATGAGAGAGTTTGGAATAGAGAAGCTATCAATTATAAAATGTCAGAAAATAAGCTTGACTTGTTACAGAACATGTTTAAGCTTCCACAGGTGCGTATAGTTTATGGAGAGCTAACAAACTTTTTCTTATAGCTGAAATTGCAGCTTTTATTTTTGGTGTAATTTGACACATACTGATTTGAGGCTGAAAGCAAAATCTTCCGGACTTGTTCCTATGGTTTAAAGAATCATCAAATACAAGATACTAGACGTTGAAACATTACCTTTGGAAACAATAAAGTGTTTAACAATGTATCCTTTGCTAAATTGTCCCTTTGTATCTAATTTCTCCCCCTGTTCTGAGCACGTTTTCTCTTTTTAGTCTGTCCAGACCAGTTGCCTTACACCAGAACTTGTGATCTCACTCAGATACCTGTGTTCTCTCTTTGTATTTAAAGAGAAGCCCCAGGGTTTATTATATTCTATTTGCCATGATTTCTTTGTGCTTGCTGCCATTTGGAGTGGAAATAGTTTTGCAGGAAACACATCCATTTTTTCCCATGTATGGTCAGCATATGTTACTGTACAGCTGGGGAATATAATTAATTTTGGGAGTGATCCTAGGAAGAAAATTTAGGTAGTGTATTGTAATGTGAAGTGTTTTCTAATAATGATGATGCTGATCAAAGTAGGAACTGTTACTTAAGGTGCAGCTGTTGCATTGTTTGCTAGCTGTAGTGGCAGCCCTGAAAACTCTGCAAGAAAAAATCCGCCGTCTGGAGCTGGAGAAGTCACAGGCTGAAGATAACCTGTGCAGCCTCTCCAGAGCAGCTGCTCGGTACAAGAAAGTCTCAGAGCACGAATCCTACGAGAAGGACGCAGCGCATCGAGCACTGATGCAACAGAGGAAAGGTATTTCTTTTGAGCGATGAAGGTGTAGCCACAGCAACACTAAGACTGTATAATCCAGGGAGTGTTTTGTTTTGAAAAGCTGCTAATTAATGCAACCCCCTTTCATTTCTCGCTTCAGAACTGAGGAGGAACAGGAGCTTGATAACTGCGGATCAAGTTGAGATATTTTTTACATGTAAAAAAGTATGGCATAAGCCATAAAGCAATTTTAAAGACTAAGCATGTTTCAGGTGGTATGTTTAACTCCTACAATAAGCAAGCAGCTGCTTACATAACACTGCTAACTTGAGAAAAGATAGGAGAAGAGAAGAAACCAGGTTCTGGTTAGGTATCTGCTGATACAAATCGAAGTAACTGCAGTGCTCATGCGTTTGGAATGCAAATTAGGGACTAGCTTTGAAAAAACATTTTGATTACATATAAAATACATTTTAACCACATGACTTGTTCAGACTAACAGAACTATTCTTGCCTGTTTTGAAGACAGAGAATTCCTCAGTGAAATGACAGTCTGGCTAAACGTGTAGCTCCCTTTGCTGTACTGAATGTCTTGTTTCTCTCTGTAGATGCAAGTGTGCAGTTAAATGCAGCACAATCCCGCTGCTCCCTGCTGGAGAAACAGCTGGATTACATGAGAAAAATGGTTTCCAGTGCAGAGCTGGAAAAGAAAATGATTTTAGAACAACAGGTGAAGCCCTTTAGCATAATAACAAAGTAGTGATGTAGTTCAAAAGTGTAGAAATGTGCAGGATCCGAAGTTTTTTGTGGCCATTGTTTTTCCTCAGCTCTGCTCAGGCTGCTAGCAAACAGAAGCAATTTATTCTGACTGATGACAACCATTCAATGAATTGTATGAAAAGCTCCCTGGGTGGAACTCCTAATGAGCAAAACCATGCTAATACTTGCACACTTGGTAGACAAAAAAGCTGCTGGAAGCTTAAGTTGTCTTTGTCTGCCTGGTATTTTTCATCACTTTGCAATTTAAAAAATATGGAATTTAAACTAATTAAACACCTTTACTGTGGTGTGGGGTGGTTTGGTGGGGTTTTTTGCTGTCTGAAACAATTTCAGTCAGTTGCCAACTCCATTCTTGCTTATTTTTTCCAGGCTCAGCTTCAGAAAGAGGAAGATCAGAACCGGTTGGAACTGCATGCAAAACTTGAAAAGCTTGAAATGCTAGAAAAAGAATATCTTAAACTTACTGCTTCTCAGAGAATTGCCCAAGTAAGCATGCATGGAATGACAGTCTGAAAGTCATTTGGCATCATTTTATGGCATACTATTAATAGTACTAAGTTTTGCAAAAGTTACCTCTGTTAAAGCATACCTGACTGAATGCCACCTTGGCTTCGTGTGCATGGGTCTTTTTTCGGTCTGGGCTTTAAAAATTCCTCCAGTCCAGTTTTATCCCCACATTACAATTGCGAGCTCCTCCAGACTTCTGATTCAGCATGACAAATCGAAGTGGGACTAATCATTCTTGCCTTCAAATTCAGGACAAGATCAAACACTTAGAAGAAAAGCTTTGCAAAGAAGAGCATCAGCGTAAGCTAATACAAGATAAAACTGCTCAGGTAGACTGAAAAGATTTTATTTTCCCTTATTTTTTAGTACTGAGGAAAGCTATTCTCTCTGTTCTCTTTTTATTACGTTTTAACTCCACATGTTTATTACCCAGGAAGAACTCCTAGAATACTACCTAGACCAGTTATAAACTACATGTTAGAAAGCTTGCCAGGTGTGTTGCATATCTCAATGAAGAAAGATTCTACTTGGGTTTGTATTAGTGATACAGTTCATCAGCCTCAACACTGCTCTAAGTGACCCAGGTAGAAAATTGATTTCTAGAAAATCTGTAACTGAATCAGGTAAACTTAATTTACAGTAACTTGAAAGTGGTCACATATGAAACCTTATATCCCAAGTGAGGTTGGTTATTGTGTTTGTTTTCCTCCCTTTGTTAAGACCTGTAGAAATCTAATACATAGGGCTATACTTGAAAAAACCTTAATCAGTGAAATGTTGTTCATCAAATGAGATCTTGTATAATTCATTATTCTGTGAAGCCATAATCAGTTTGCTGGGCCACCGTCCATCTGAGAGAGGAGTATTTGCCAAAGAGAGCAAAATCAAAGACACCTTTTATTAAAGGGGCAAAGTAGTCGTATTCCAAAGCTCACTTTGTGCACAAGTAGCAGCCAGTTTGAGAGAGAGAGAGACCAGCTGTGGGGGAATTCCCTTGGGCTGGGGTGGGGGGTGCAGCGCTGAAGAATAATATTGGAAGAACCTAAGCAAAGCTGATGCTTTAATTTAATTCATCACTGCTGTCAGCTTTTATACCTCATCCAAGGATGATGGGTTTTCATCAATCCAGGAAGCTTTAAATAACATGCAGATTTGTAGCCCAGATGTCTGTCCACCTCCAGAATCCAGCAGAATGGCACAGCTGAAAACTGGTAGGTTTTTTGGTTTCTTGCTTAGACTGCTTGCTGCTGCCGAGCAAAAGGCCTAGTACAGAGATTTTATCTTCTGAGAAACATGGTAAGAATGACTTTCCCAGAGCAGATAGTCTAAACATTTGCTCAAGAAAGGACTTAGGTGCAGTAAACTGAGTGCTAAACTAGTGTTAGTACCATCTTAGTACACTGTGGGATGGATTTAGGTCTGTTGGATCTGGGCTGGGAAGCACAGGGTGTGGTGCGGTTCACTTCCTCTTGATGACAGAAAAGCCAGAATATTCTCACTTTAAGTGGTGGAACTCCAGCATTGTTTAGCCAGAACTGTAACACATGCCAAAACAAAGTCCTTGTCCTACATTTAATTGGGAATGATTATCATCCTGTTTATCATGGGCCTTGATATCAACTTTGAACCACCGAGCAATCTGAGGATTGTCCAGCAGGTTTGACCTCAATGTTACACAGACAGGCTTAGTTCTCTCTGTCCCCAGATTGTAAGAGCCAAATGGTCATATAATTTGGATTTTATTATCAGATCCTCAACATGTGGCAGGATTGGCTTATCTCAGTTGCTGGTTGTCACAGTGGAAAAATACAGCTGCTGCTGCAGCTGAATATGAAAATGAGGAATACTAAGACAGAGCTGCAAGATCTGCCTGATACCCTGCCTTCCTAGTAATCTGTTCAGTTTTTAAGAGTAGCTTATGCCTTCCAAGCAGGACAGTTAATCGTGCCCTTAATTGGTTCTTACCCACACATGAAAGAGAGAATTAATTAAACCTTGCTATTTCATACTTCTGATATTACATTAAATGGCTGTTTTCTCTTTTGCTTATTGCCATAGCTTCGAACAGGATTTGATATAAACAGAATTTTGATGTCTTCGGTAACATCTCAATGTGAACCTGAAAAGGAAAATGGGAAGAACAAAAAACCTAGGAAGGTAGTGTGGGAATTTTTATTAGCATATTGTTGCTGATAGCATCTGACTCGCAGAGAGACTGGAATTTGTGAAAAATGGTGATGTAAGAGGCACTTGATTAATCTGCTGCACTTTACTCCACTTCTAAAGTGGCAAACAGTGCTAAATAACTCTTTTTTTCCCCTTTTTTTTCTTTCCTTCATTAATTAAAATGGTACTGGGGCTGGTAGGACATCACTGGAAAACCTTCCCTTACCAGCTTTCCAATTACCCCTGTTAAAGTCTTACTGCCATCCCCCATGTCCTGTCGTAGCTGTCTTTCAGTTTATCTGGCAAAATTAGTTTCCAAAGTTTTAGCTCAGCATCTTAAGATGGTGTGTTTTGGGGGAATAGCTGAAATCAAGAGAATTTATTTTGCAACACATGTTACAGATCAGTCAAAATTTTGCAACTGTGGTTTTGAAAACTTGAGTAGACAAGATTCAATTCCTTTAATGTTAGCCTAATTGTTAAACAATTGCCTACATGCATATGGAATAAAATTTGCATGTGTCAACTATTGGAAGGTCTTACTTGTTACACATGCAGGAGGGAAAATATTTTTTTTGAAACCAGAAGAAAACTCAGGTGATGCATTTCACTGTGTATGTACTTGAATTTTACTTACTAAAAGAAAAGCTTAAGATTGTACTCCTGAGTCAGCAGATTGGAATTTCTTGTCTTACATTTTCTTATGGCAGAGAAATCCTACAGTGAAGAAAATGCAGCTTTCACAATTACATGTAAAGGCCGGTGAACTGCCTTTTGTGGCTGGGAAGGTAGGTGAAAACCACTGTTCTCACTAAAGTGGCATCTGCAGTTTGAGTAAGGCTCCATAGTTGTTAATTACTTCTGTAAGCCACTAATAATTCTTCTTTAAGTCTGTCAGCTGCAGCCATTCCGTCAGTGCAAACGTACAAAGTGTGTTGCACATCATGAAGCATCGCAATCCGTGTATTTCATCACGAAGACAAGGAGCAGCTACGTCTGGGGTTTCAGGACACAGTGCACTTTCAAAATATGTATCCTCTTGTTCCACATCACCCACTGCCACCAGGAGCTTTCCAGACCTTCTCTTGGCCTTACGAGACGAGCTGGGCCAAATGAGCTCGTGAGTACCCATCCCTGGTGTTGTGACTTCAGCGGCAGCCCTGAGAAGCGGCGGGGGTGCTGTAGCCAAGCCTAGCCTGTTTTAGCTGTAGGGCTTCTTGTTGACAGAATGACCTGAGCAGGCTTGACTGGTAGGATTTTTCTCATTCAAAAAATTCTTTCTGTGCTGGTGTTTCACTGGTTTCGTTTTTCTGCTTCCACATCCTGTATTGAAACAAGCTGCTACTGAAGTAACAGCTGCAGCAAATGAAAAGCCTTTCAGACCTGTGCTTTTTAGAAATTTTAAACATATTCTGAGATATACAGAGTAAACCAAAATTTTTCTCCTGGAGAAGGCTGCAAAGGTGGTGCTGATGTTGAGTAGGCCTGCAGGATGCAGTCAGTCTGGGTGGTGGAATGGGTTAGTGCAGCTCTGGCATGAACAGTCCTGTCACAACATCTGTCCTGTTCCTTTGTACTCACTCTGTGTTCTTTCCTTACCCGTGTACCTGCTGGGTCTTTGTGCTGAGTCAGTCCGGTGCTCATACTCTTTGCTTGTTGATAGCAGAAAAACCTGCTGGTCCTGTAAGGGGGTTGTGAAAGAGGGACAGTCTCCTGCCAGGAAATGGGCAGGGTGTGGAAGAAGTTAACACTTTAGATGGGAGTGTGTGTCTCTTTCTAGCCATGCAGGTAAATGTGGATTACAACCTGTTGTGTTCTTGGGCATCTTCCCATTGATGCAGGCTTGTGGGACTGTGGGCCACAGCTCTGTAGCTGGTCGTAGCAGATATGTCAACACGAGGAGCTGTGGTTTGAACAGAGGAGGATGTGCTGATTAAACCAGTTAGGATGTTGACACTGATTTGAAGTCCTTGATGTGGCAAAATTTAAACTGGCAAGCAATCTCATGTTCAAAAAGCAATGTCTGGCTTACTCATGGCAGTTCAAGGACAGGCTTTTTTTTTTATAACAACAACCGGTTGCTTCAATTAAACTGTCAATGGGAAGCAGTTACTCAGAAGTCAGAAAAGAAGCTCTGACCTTTGTAAAGGGATTACTTATCTAAGAGGGGGTCTCTGGCTTCAACTTGTTCAGCTATCTGGGTATCAAGATCTACACAATTTCTTTTACCTTATCTGGTTAGTTTAATTAAGCAGCCCACTTTGCTGTAAGTCTTTCTGAGCAGAATATTTTAATTTGAATAATTTGTCAGAAAAATTGTAACTTGAATGTACTAGTTTAAAAAATACTTTTGTGTATTACACTAAGCCTTCAAAGTCTGCGCTAAATTGGGCAGGAAGTGAAAATGTTGTACTGCATAGCTGCCATTCACTTTCAAAAATCTCATTTTGCACACTATTACACATGTAGTTGTTATGCCTGTGGGAAGAGGGAGAAGTAAGATGGACATCAGCTAAAAATTTGGAATGAGAAAATCAGACTCGCGGGAAAACCTTTTCCTTTTCTCATGTTAATATATTCCAGATTAGTGTGTATTGTGTGAGAGTGGAAATAAAGCTAAATTTCTGTACTCTGCACGAAATGGCTAGCAACTCTTGCAGGAAGAAATCCTAGAGACTATATCATGAATACTTAGATTGCCATTCTTGTCTTTAATAGTGAGCATCAAGAACTCCTGAAGCAGATACAGGAGACTCAAGACTCCCAAGCTCGTGAAGACCTGGAACAGGAGCTGGACTGCCTTGTAAAACAAATGGAGATGAGAGGAAAACAAATATCCAAGCTGAAAAAACATCAGGCTACTGTAAGAATGAAATGTAAAGTAGTCTCTAGCTAGTAACATTCTAGTTGAAAGGCTGCCACAACTCTGCCTCCTGTTGTCATCAGCTAGAATGTCACTGGAATGTTTTAAGCCAAGATGTTCCAGTATGGCTGATTGTAGTTAGACTGCTAGCTCATGTTCTTGTACCTCCAATGCCTTCATTTAACCAAGAAAAAGTGCTTACAACTGGCAGTTAGGAATGTATGCTGGTGGGAAAGCTTCCTGCCCTGTGGCAGTTCTGCAATACAGAGCTGGGTTGCTCTGTCTGTCACTTCTGCTCACCGTGTTAAGACAAACTGTTGAAATGTCATTCCTTTGTAGCCTGTCCCTCAGGGGAATGAGAAAATAGAAGCTTTAATTCCTGTACAGACTGGATTAAGTGTCTTTTGTATTACTGAGACATTGAAGCTTTTTTATTAATTAGTCTGTTGACTAATTCAGATCTTCTCCAAAATCATAGCTGGACAAGCCTTTCAGTTTTGTTTAACCCTTAAGCTGTCCTCATTCTGTCAGTATTTAGTTTAGAGCCATAGATAACAACTTTTCATACATGCCTATATAAAATCACTTTACTGTAGCTGAACAGCTTAACTCTTTTGTAGCAATTTGGTTTGGAGCATATGATTAAATATTCAATCCATAGTTCTGTCTGTTTTCTGTTTTTCATCTTATGTTTCAAGATAAATAGACTCACCTGAGAGCTTTGCTTATACAGGAGACAAAATAAAACTCAGTGTGAGACTTTATGAAAGGGGGAGGTGATAGTTTAAATCTGATCAATTTTATTCGCAGTCATTTTTTGATAGATTTTATTCACTTAAACTTTTTATTGTCCATGTAATTGCAAGCATAGAGGTGCTTTTTGTCATAGCAGATGTGTCAGACTTGCATGTTAGCAAAATGGACAAAAGGGCATTGACTGCTGAGTCCTCGCTGCCTGTCTTGGCAATGTCAACTGTTTTTTTTTATAAAACTCTTATATTCTTGAAGAGCCAACAATTGCGGTGTTACTCCTTGCCTCAAAGTCTTGCTGACTTCATCCTCAGGAACCTAAGACAGTAGACAGCAACTGCACCTTTGTTTCTTTCTTTTGAGCAGAATGTTTTTTTTTGAATAATTTGTCAGAAAAGTGGCTACAAAAGCTTGCCTTTGTTTTGGGATGATGGCGAGTAGCACATACAATGTGGTGCAACCTTGTTGTCGTCTTTGCCTTTTATCAGCGTGCAGATCTTCTGGCACGTCCTCTGTGCTCTGATACAGCCTGGTCAGAGCACACCCCTTAGGGTCATGCTGTAAATAGTAGTGTCTGTATGATTACTGTCCATCATGCCCTGGTTATCAACACAGGCCATTCCTCTAACTCCTTGGCCTATATTGTTTTTTTCTGGTGCTTTTGCACACAGACATTTCTGTTTGTATTTTGCACAGACCGATCTTAATATTTCTGATGCATATTTCTAGAACCTGCCACACTAAAAGTGCCATGCTAATCTCTGTATTTCACAGTTAATAATATGTTCTAGAATGCAATTAAAGTTAATTATTTTTAGAAATGGACTTAAAGCCTAAATTGGCATTTGGAATGCTTCCAGCCTAATTTTATCTTTGGGAAGTGACCTTTTCATGCCAAGTGCAAGTCAAGACTCATTATTTGACATTTTAAAAAACATTCTTTAGCAATTAACCCTATTTATTCTGTTTTCCACTTTTGTTAAGGAGGCTTCAAAATATGCTGCTTAGATCCAGTAACTGATAATTAACAGTATACATTTTAGAGGTTTATTGGTTGTTTGGTTTTTTTATCAGGGTAGTACAGTCTGAAATGGACAGAGACTGTTGTAAGTATAGATTATTAAGAGATGATATTCCATCTCTCTCAAGCAAGCACTTTTATGTTAGGGAGCGATGGGATTCCACAACCAGTTGAGTGTGGGTGAGGTCAGTTTTCTGTGGTTGCTGTATGGGCAAGGTCAGTTTTCTGTTACAGTGAGACAACTGTGCAAGGTTACTAAGGTTAAACTTTTCTTTTATTTTAATATCCCTTAGACACTTGTAGTTTGGAGTTCAGTAGGAAGTCCAGTCAGCTCTACAGTTGTAGGTCTTCAGAGTATGTAACATGCTAATAAGTTGTTGGTTTTTTTCTTAGGTGCAGAAATTAAAGAGAAAACCTCAGAAATTGAAGCAAGGGGCAACTCATGTCAAACGAAAGTGTGGTGAACAAAAGGAAGCAAAGGAGATTGCAGTCACTGTAAATGAAAGTACGTCTAAACCTTGTCCTGGGCAGAAAAGCAGAAGCTCTCTTCAGCTGCTAAAAGCTGTGAGGAAACTTCAGTTATCTCTGAAAAAAGATGATGTCATCTGAGAAGAATAGTTCTGAAGTTTGATATGTTAGAAGTTTTTGAAGTTGTCTGACATCTAGTAAATTTTTAGTTGTACCAAATACATTTTAAAAATAAACTGGATACAGTAGACACGTACGTTCTAAACTGCCTACTCTCTAGTAGGTCAGATTGTTCACCTTAGAATTAACTTTGATGTAGTGTAGCTATAACTCAACTACACTTCCTTGTAATAAAGTGTTTTAATGGACTAATGAAATGTTATTATTTGTTAACTTGTCAAATAAAATTTTATACTTTTTTTACACTTAAAATAGTATGTGATCTTTCGTGTCCTATTTCCCTGGCTGCCAAGGATATATTTAGAACTTGCTTTTCCAGAATGACTTGGGCTAGTGCTTCTGTACAAATAAAACCAAAAGCCTTCCTTTTCTGTAATAACTGAAGATTCAGATCACTGTGAATGAGGCAGAAGAGGTACTGTCTCTTCATTTATATATGTTTTTGTTATTATCAATATTATTACTTTATAAGCTCTATTGACAGTGGTGGTGTTAGGGACAGCTGGGGTCTGGAAGCACGACCCATGACTTGGTTTAGCCACAATAACATGGGAGTGTTCGTGATACGTGCATGGGAGGGGCCACTGCCAAATGCTTGAGTGCTTGTGTTCTCTTTAACAGAACCTGC
The DNA here is from genome assembly GCA_013398855.1 of Mohoua ochrocephala. Lineage (NCBI taxonomy): Eukaryota > Metazoa > Chordata > Aves > Passeriformes > Acanthizidae > Mohoua > Mohoua ochrocephala. Next base: position 25,930 of record VZTA01028227.1, on the reverse strand, counting down.
TTCTAGCACAGTGTGCAGTGACTGAGCTGTCATAGAAGAGACCTTCAGCTGTGTACCTGTTACCAGTCTTATTTATGGATTATTTCTGGCTTAGAAAAGCACATTGTGTGCTTAAAGCTGCTTAGACAAAATTCGAAGCATGGTATTTTTCTGTGGTGCAGATAGCTTTTCTGAGATAGGTTTATGCGTTTCTGGATACTGGAATCACTGATACTGGTAGGGATACGGTACATAAATCTCTCTGGCTCCCTCTGTGCCTTCACCTGGTATTTTTGTTGACTACAGAATCCTGGGGAGAGGGGGTTATTTTGGAGCTGGAGAACCAGGGCCCTGGCTCCCCACTTGGGCAGGAGCTGTGGCGGAGGGCTGCAGCTTTGGGTCTGTCAACCAGGTATTGGATGGGGCAGTGTTTAAACGATGGCAGCACTGAATAGTCAGTCTCCAAAATGTATGTGCTGACAGGGGCTGTCCAGCCCCAGAAAAAAACGTGTTTGCCCTTCTGTGGGGTGAGTGGCTGGAGGGAAAGGGAAACAATTCAACCTGGTCCTGCCAGGAACTGGGCGTTTCTCATCTCTGCCTGCTTCAGAGCAGGGCCAGGACCTGAAAAAGTTGTCTAACCCAGAGCCAGGAGCTGGGATTTGAGAGGGGGAAATAGGAATGGATGATATGTGAGCTTACATTGGCTGACTGGTTACATCACTTGTATTTCAACTCAAAAGATTTAAAATATATTTTAATAATTCTCTTCTTTTCTGCTTTTTCTTTCTGAAGCTTTTGTTTCTGTAGTGCCTGTGTTTTCACATGCCAAAGCAAAGCAGATGCATTTCAGCATTGGCTGAGAGATTCAAACCAGATACAAAGAAAGTGTATCCCAAACCAGTTTTCTTGCTTGAAGAAAGGCACAAAATTTGTTTTCCAATTGTATCTTGGGAGGGAGGGGTAGGGTAGGAGGTCAGCTTATGTATTTATTTATTTATTAGCATATTCACCGTTTGAGGCAACTGTCAGTCATGTAAAATAAGTCTTCAAAGAAACATCCATCAGAGAATAATTCTCTAGAAGCTGCATTGGGAAGGTGAGTTTGTGCACAACTGTGGTGAAATTCAGGTCCGTGAGAATTAGGCAGATCACAGTGAATTTTGCTGGAATCCAAATGCTTCATGTCCTTATGCGCCAAAAATGTTCTGGCCTGGAACTCCATAAACGTACATTTGGAGAAAGCACAGTGGTCAGAGCAGGCTTCTTCACAAGAACAATATGTTTCTGGCTTAGTAAGTGCTTACTCTATTCTTTTGCAAATCCTTGGTTTGATTTATATCCTGCATGTTTTTGTTTGTCTTCTCAGATGAAACTGTATATATATCTCTTTTTTTATTAATGGTTTGGATCTAGCTCTGCAGGGCAGCAGACAAAAACACACAGTGATCCCAAAAAAAAGACTTATTGGTTTATTTACTTGAAATCTGAGTTCTTTTACGCTGAGTTATGCAAAATTGCGACAACAGGTTTTATTGGTGTTTGAATCAAGGGTCGTATTTTATGGTTAGGTATCAAGGAAAGTGGACAAAAGATGTAGGTCAAACAGTATGATTAAAAATACAGACCAACAAATTGCATCCAACAGTAGTTCACTTTTCTGCTGCTAATGGAATACGCTAGCACAGTTTAATGGCTTGTTACTTGAGCCTGCTGGAAAGACTTTGTCCTAGTGCAAAAGATGTTCAGTTTGAGCATGTGTGTTACAATCTTCTAACCAGCAAAGCTGGAGGTTGGACATAGCTATAAATCCAGTGTGTTCTGGGAATAGAAGCTGGCAAAAACACTCAGAGCTAAATAATCAGGGCAGGATCTTGCTGGGATTTGGATGCTGGCTAACGTAACTAAGTGCAGATGTTTATGTGGACTGAGATACATTCCCAGAATAAGAATATTGTACAAACACATGATGATTTTATAGCAGGGAAAAAAAGCCAAGGAAGTGAGGATAATAAAACAAGCACTCTTACTTTTGATGAAGCCTGTTCTGTTTCCCTCTGCTTGCGTGTACTTAAGTGGCCAAGGCTGCCTCTACTGTGTCCCCTGCTGGGGCCTGCTGAAGTCTGCTAGTTGCTTGGGTTGTGGCCCTGGCGCTTACCTGAAAGTCTCCGTGGCGTCCCACGTGAGTGCCACAGTCTGTCTTAGACGAGAGGAGAGAATCAAGCATTTCTCAAAGTGTTACTCTGAGGGAACAGCTGAAACAGGGCAGAGGAATCTTATCCCAAATGCCTGGCCATTAGTTTTACAGCCATATCTGTGTTATTTTTATCTGAACTCCACTGGCTACGTAGTGGCATCATTTCTTTTCTCTTGGCTCCTTCTTATTTATACAGCCGAAGAACTGCCTGCTCTTTATTTTCCTTAGCAGTTTTTAATGTAGCTGGTGTTTCTTGCTTTAGTTTGGGCTTCCCAGCCCCGACTTTTGGGTTAGCTGCACCNTTTTTTTTTTTTTTTTGTCACAATTGTGTCAACTGTTCAGTTTTGAGACCTGAATACACACATGGGAGCCAGGAATACCAGCTTTTTCATTGTGTGTTTACCACAGAATTATGGTTGAAATGGAACGGAATGTCAAAACATAAACTAAATTCATTTCATGTTGCATATTGTAAGCAAAACTTTAGATCTCCCTGGCAGGTCAAGTGTGTCCTTACAGTGAAGAGGAAGCAGCTTCAAACATAATGCTGCAATGCATAAACAGAGTGGTCACACAGGAGACTTTCCTCGACGATGATGGGGTGAAAGCTAAGATGGTGTATCCAAGTTTAGCATTACACTTCAAGGAAGCTGCAGACTACTTGGAGAATATGTGGAGGAAAAACAGAGGTAAAGAACACTTGACTAGGACACTTGAGACAAAAAAGAAAGGAGCTGGACTTGTGTCTCCACTCTTTCTTCTCTAGGTTATAAATCTTAAGAAACATGGGACATTGCTGTAAAGGTGGAGAGAATAAAATTCTGTTTGCGCTTATGAATAGGACATAAAATAGTGGACTAAAATTCAAGCTTTCCAAAGATAGTGTAAGTTAAACACTGACATCTAGGCTAGGAGCTTGTTGACCATCTGTAGTGACCATCCGTTTTTAAGAACAGGGTAAACAAATACCTTTAGGGAACAGATTTACTTTCTCCTGCCCAAGAGCAGTGAAAGTAGTAGACGGATAATAAAACCTCTCCTGGTCCTACCCCATTAGGGCTCTGAAATGTTCCAGCAGTTTGCCATGTTTTGCTTTTGGGTGAGATCTGGGGGGCCTTTTTTAGTGGTCCACAGTTTTTCACTTATGTTTTTAATTTTCATGCATTCATTTTACTCAAATAGATAAGAATTATGTAATGTATGCTTCTTGTAAGTAAAGTTATCATAGAACCTTAGAATATCTCAGGATGGAAGGGAGCCATAAGAACCAATGAGTCTAATTCCCTGCCATTTGCAGGACTACCTAAAGCCAAACCAAATGACCAAGAGCGTCACCCAGAGGCTCCTTGAACTCAGGCAGGTTTGGTGCTGTGCCCCTTCCCCTGGGAGCTTGGTCCAGTGACAGACCACCCTCTGGCTGAAGATCCTTTTCCTAGTGCCCAGTGCTGATACAGGAGAATTAAAAACCAGTTCTCCTCCAGAAGGCTTCTCAGCTCTCCCTTCTGTGATACAGGCCTACTAGGAAGGTGACAGAATTGTGAAGGATGCTTATCAAAGAACTCCACTGCATAGATGTGCATTGTAATATGTCTTTATAGGATTGACAAGTATCCAGATGGGCTTTTTAGGGGCTTTGACCAAAAAAAAAAAAAAAAAAAAAAGAAAAGAAAAGAGGTGGAAGACAAGAGTTTGCCAAAACATGTCTTCTAATTAAATAAATTCTGCTGGTTTAATATAGTCTTTTCATATCATTAAACTTGCCTACTCATAAATTCACCATCTGAGCTGTGTTGAGTCTGACAAATGTTTGGGTTATACCAGCTTGTATGTAGCATCCTGTTGAACACTTTTTTGTCTATGGTTCTGTTGGAATTCCAAAGGATGCATCTTGTTTCAGAAAAGAAAGGGAGTTAGTACTAAAGAAAGACCTACGGGCAGGTAGATAAAATGTACACTGGTTTAAAAAAAAAAATTAAATCTTTGCCAAGAAGTAACTGAAAATTAAAACCAGAGAAAGTAATATGATTTTTGAAATCTGGGCTTGTAAAGACAGGGTGAGAGGGGTCATAATGCTGTTTTCACAGTAGTAACACAGCATAACCCTTCTTTTATTTGAGTAGTAATGTGGACCTGGCTCTGCAGCGTTTATTTAGGTGACAACTCCCAGTTAAATTCAATGCCTAATAATTTTTCTGTATTTACCACTTCTTTAGAATTTTTAAATTTTTTTTTATTATTATTCAACGTATGTTCCTTTTGCAGGTGCCAGAAGCAAATGCCCTTGTTATTCAGGCTGCTGTCATGCAGAGGGAGTTAGAGAGCTGGGAATAACCCGGAGAAGGGCGCACACAGTGGCAAGCTTGCTGCTGCTCCAGGTAGGGCTCCCGCTGACTGCGAGGACCCAGGAGCTGTCTCTGGCCCAGCAGGTTGCACTGTGCACATTTGAAAATAAAACCAGAATGAAACTCCTTCCTGAAAACAGGCATGGAAATGCCAGTATTTGCAGTTCCCTTGTATGATATGAAATTTTTCTCTTGTTGTATTTCTTGAAAAAACAGGAATCTATGTCAGGCCAGACGGGCTGGGCCAAGGTTCTCTTAATTTCCTGATGGTTTTGTGCTGTTCTATGACATCTCTGTTGCAAGTTGTTTTTATTTTCAGTTTTTAAGTGAGTTTCAAATTTCTGAGTTCAGTGGTCTGAATTCTGCCATTTTCCTTGTATTAACTGGGGGCTTTTTTATGCCTGTAATACTTCCACGGGGTCAACTTAAGGGAAGTACTCTTCATGAATAAGTCTAATAGCACAGTGGTCTTTGGTGGCTGATTAGCTGTTGTTTTAGTGCTAATGATGATATATAGGCTGTTTAAGTTTCCTATTATGTCAAGCTGCTATTGTTTATGAATGTGTGATTTGCTGGTTATTTCTGATTTTATTCAAGTTTTTTGCAGACAGAATTACTCAGCTAGTCCAGAGTAAATATTTGCACATACTGAGATGGAAGAGATTTTGTATGCACGGCAGTGTTATTGGACAGTTTCATCCCCTTTATCAGGAGGGAACCAAACCTGCGATCTATCATGGATACATCTAGCACAGCAGCTGTTCATGAAAAACAGTGTGTCAGCAATGGCTTTTTTCCCACCCAAATAAAAAGCTATTAACACTGAGGATCATTTGTCTCCAGACTTTCACTCTCAGCTGTCTACTTATGATCAGAATTAGCTGCTCAGCAAGATTCACTCTTGGGACTGAAATTCCCTTTTCCTCATTGGGTTGGAAATAACATTTGTAAGCACTTAGGAAGAAAATAAACCTTTGAGATTGCTCTCAGGCTAGGATTCTTCATGCAGAGAGAATGCAATGGCCTTCTAGCTAATGCAGGAAGAAGATTCAGACATGCAAAAGTAACAGTCTCTCTTTTATATTCGTAAGAAGATGCAATTCAGTCACATCAAGGAGGAACACAGCAATGCAGTTCAGAGCAGTTCAAGGCTTTCTGTGGCAAGAAGTTTCCTGACAGGAAAGAAAAATCCAGTGAATGTAGTGACACAGGATGATTGTTGATTTACACCCAGTAGTTATAGTGTGTCCCCTACACTCTCTGAAAGTCATTTTCTCCAGGTAAGATGAACATTCTTTGAACAGTGAAGTGCAATTGTGAAGCATTCAAAAAAGTAAACAGAGGAAGATCAAATTCAATGTAAGAAATCTATAGGTTTGTAAGTAATGAACTAGGCTGCGTACATGTGACTTTCAATTCTTTTAGCAGACTGATTTTACTAGCAAGGAAATATTGCAGTGATAAAAATTATTTAGGTAATTAATGAGCTCCCTGCGTGCAGTGTAGGTAGTGTTGAGCTGCTTGGATTTGAGGAGATCTAGGATGAGAAGGAGAAAGCTTGGAGAAGTTTTTTCTGTATTATCACTGTGATGATGTTTTGATGGAGCAGGACACTGTTGGAGACTGAGACATCTCAATGAAGTCTGCAGACTCGGGGAATATTTATTTAAGCATCACTTTCTGAAAATAGTTTTGAATGCTTCCTTATTTTATCAATTTTCTTCAATAACTTTATTTTACCAGTGCTACGTGTCATTGACAGTGAATAAACTTCTGGAATTATATATAATTGATAGCTAGAGTTTGTTTTTTTCTTTTGTGTTTCATTTTGTTACCAAATTTGCTACAGAACAGTTTTTATGCTTTCTAAATGACTAAGAAAAATAACCGATATGTTCTCAACTCCAATTCTCCAGCATTTGCCTATTTCTCATAGAATGAATGTGGCTGATGAGAAATATCCTGATGTGGTTCAAGACAACTGGGAAAAATTAAGAAGTGCTTTAGACAGGAATTCAGATATTTTTAATACTGATGTGTTCCCCTGTTCAAGAGTTTTAAGAAAAAAATATGAGGAATTATCAGCTTTCCTATAAAACCACCGTCCTACAGATAATGCATTTGTTGATATATATTTTCTGAGAAAGGTCAACACTGCAAATGTTGCCATCCTTGGTTTGCATGCTTGAGAAATGTGGAGTGTGGCTTTTAAAGTCAGCAGGAATCCTGGAAATCTGGTGCTCAAATTCCAGAGTCTGGAGCCCTGAATCTGCAGCGGTTGCTCCTCTGGCCTTACTGTGCCTTGGACTGCAGAAACAGGCAGTTCAGAATGTTATTTGTGGGATCAACTTGATGGAGAAGCCAAGATGTTGTCTCAATTATGCCAAACCCCAAAACTCACCCTTCCAATTTTCTGCAACAATATTATTTAAAATATTTCTGTGGGTGGCCTGTTTCTGGATAAACTAAGAGAAGAAAGTTCTTGTTTAAAGACTTATGCTGAAGTATCTCTAAGAGTCTCTAGACTTTAAGCTGTCTGCTTATGATCAGAATTAGCTGCTCAGCAAGATTGACTGTTGGGACTGGGTATCTAGGAGTATCTGCTTGTGGTTATTCTCAAGTTTTCGTTCCTTTTGAAGGAAGGGAGGGAGTTGTTTATATAGAGTTACTCGTGTGAGTGGTACTTAGCGAGCAAGGCAGAGTTCCTGTTGCAGAGTGTTTAAAACCTATGATTTAACCCATGCTGTTACAGAGTGGGAATGGTGTGGAACTGTAACAGCTCACAGGATTGTCGCACAGGAAAAGTACAACCCCTCTCTCCTGGGAACTAGGCTGGTGTATGCCTCGTCCTTGCAGTGGGCTGCCCGGGGTGGAGGAAAGAAAAGGTGCTGTGACTTGTTCTCCCTGTCTCCTTTCTCCACTGCAAATCCCTCCTGGATGTACTTGTGGATTGGCACAGGGGAGGAAGGCATAGCCCTTGGCCGGAGTGGCACCATCCAACCAGTGACAATTGACTCGGAACAGTGCTAAGGAAAGTACAGCTGTGTGGTCTGTAGCATTTAGGTAGTGGTCTAACCGAGCTCTGACTGGTCTAATTGGCAGTGCTGGTGCAGCCATTTCTCACTCCTTAGCTCAAAGGGGTGCCACGATGGAGAGACATGGCAGCACTGCCCCAGGAGTATGGTGCTATGAGTGCAGGAAGAGCAGGGTTAAACTCTTCATTCCAAATGCAGTCTCTTGAACCTGCCTCATTTCTCTTATACGAGCAGGATAAAAGGAGGGATGATCCATGATCTTGGATACAATGAGCTAATAATGTACAGAGAAGGGAGCAAGACCTACAACATTACAAAGTTCACCTGAGCCACTCTGTGGAGTAGACCCTTATTAGTATCAAATGCAACTCAGATGTGCTCTGGATCATTTTGATCTTCAGTATCTGGTTATCTAATATTTGAGGAACAGTTTCATCTTGCGATCATAAGTGTCATTCATCTGCTATCTAGATCTGGGCATCATAGATGAAACAGCAGAATGATTAGACAAGACATTAAAAACAAAGCTGAAATAAAGCATGGGACAGAAATGCAGATGGCCCTTTATTGATGAAACAATGAGATAAAAATTGTATTACATGCACTTCCAGTAAACCCCAAGAGTTTTGCTGAACTCTAGCGAATTCTATCTTACCTGTCAGGATCTTTGCACCTGTAACCAATACTCACCAATACAGGATAAAGAAGAATCAGCTAATACTTACTTAGTCTTTCAAAAGTCTCTGGAAAAGTAGTAGCAGAAAAAGTGCTGCTGTTTGTTATGGTTTGGCCTAAGACAAAAAGCAGCCAACCCACCAACCAAACCCCCAGTGATAAATATACCCATCAAAGAGCTGAAAAAAGGGAATAAAATATGACAAAACTTACAGGAACTGAGTAGTTTTAGGCTCTTCAAGGATGAAGTAATACTGGGATCCTTCAAAGCCTTGAGCAAGGCTGAGATGATATAAAGAAGAAGGAGAAAACAGTTTTCTTCTAAAAATGGGTGTTGTGATGCCAACAGACTTTTCAACACTGATACCAGGCCAGACCCAGCCATCCCCAGTACACCCTTGTTTCAGAAGTTGACGATAGCAGCATCATGCCAGAATCAGATAACGGAGAGTGATAACCCTGAAATAGTAACATACTTGAAGTTCTCATGGCACGCAAAGATTTGGGAGGTGTGTGTGTGAGAAGAATGTTGTGTACGCCTGAGCAGGACTCTGTTGGGACAGAAGGATTTGTTAGCTGATGTCCTTTCCTAGAGGATATGCACTTCTCCAAGGACTGTGGAGGTGCCTTGACCCGCAACAGCTGTTTGTGTTTTGGGGTCTGGCAGAAGGCCCTTTCTTAAAAGAGATATGAAAATAATAAAAATCCACACAACAGGGGTTTCCCCTGCCATCATGTTCCATTCTCTGACATGCTTCTGCTTCAGGATAAAAAATCCCAAGGAATTACATCATTGAGTGGATGAAAAGTAAAGGGCACCGACAGCATTGCCTTCAGACACCTTGCACTCATGTTGCTTAAAGTATTGATGGTCTTCAGCTGGTCTGATTATGGTTTTTTGCAGAATCCTGCCACAAGGACAATGGTTTCACTCTGCCCTGGCACAGCACTGAAACCAAGGAGCTGAAACCTCAGTTCCAACTTCTGCTTTCTCACTTTGATATTGAGTATAACCTTAAGAATCTCAATAACTCACTGATGATATTGGACCTCTTTTCCCTGGTAACTGAAATGTACTTCTCAATGATAAAAAAAAAAAAAAAACAGTTAAAAAAAAGTCTTCAAAAGCATGGAAGAAAGTTCCATTTACTACAAGTCAGTGTTTTGCATCATGGAAAATATGATTGTGTTATTTTTGCTCTTGACAGGAAGCAGCAGAAAGGCTCAACTCACACCCACTAAGCTCTAATAACTGCTCACGTTCATATTTTCGGTATGTTGGTTCTGAGGCCTTGCCTTTGCTCTCTCAGCTCTCTCTAGCGTTTTCTGTGCATTTTCTCGAGTTTTCCTGCCTTTGTTTGATGTCTCCCTGAGCGGTGGTCCTTCCACTAGAGGTCAGCTGCAGCACACCACTGCCCAGGAACTCACCAGCCTCCACAGTTCTTGGGATACCAGCAGGAAAACTCTCGGTTTCGTTTTTATTGTCATCCAAAAGGCAAAACCAACCGAAAATCTCCACCACGTGCCCAGGGTCCAAGAGAGATGCGTAGCTGTTAAACAGAAATAACAGACTGCTTTTAAATGCATGACTCGCCTTACAAACTGTACCTTGTGTGAGCACAGGTGATCAGCTGTGGACAAAGGACAAAGGTTTGGTTGCATAAACTGATCTGTAAGCCTTTCCTCAAATTAACATTTGACTAGTCCAGCTGATCTCACTGAGCTATCAGAGATAAGGGCAGGCAGACATGTTTACCCAACTAGGCAATGATGTACACTGCCTTCATTGTAGGCTGGCTTCGTTTGTGGCTTCTTAGTTTTTGAACAGGACTTTCAAAGTACATCTTGTGGGCTAATGCTGTTCTTAGCAAAGCCAGTGATAAGAAATTTGCTATTAACTTTGGTTGAAAAACAGTGGTTTTGAAAATCCTGGTCTTCTCTTTGGAGGCGCCAGAATTAACAGCAGGGAGTTTTGTTGTGTCCACTGGAAAAAAAAAGGAAACACAGGACCAGAACGTCTCCTTTGTCCCTTTACCACTCCACTTATTTTCATCTCTTTTTTTTTTTTTTTTT
>VZTA01028227.1:0-15611 GCA_013398855.1 Mohoua ochrocephala | reverse complement strand
CTCCTTTTTTCCTTTTCCCCCCCCCCTTTTTTTTTCTTTTTTTTTTTTTTTTTTTTTTTTTTTTTTGGCTGATAATATGCAGTATTGCTTTACTCTAGGATTTCTTATCCAGCTTAGGAAATTTATATCGGTACCATCTCCTTTTGTGCTTTAGGTTCTGCAAAACTTTAGAAGCATCTTCTGCAAACAGCAGATGATGAGAACATTTCTAGTTTATGATGAAGAGGTTTCTCAGTCAGAGAGCTGAGGCATGCTAGATGCAGCCAGGACTTTGGAAAAGAGAGACTACAGGATTCCTTATTTAAAGGTAATTATGAGGAACTGTCCTTTTTCAGTTGTGTTAGTCCTAATCAGTCTTCAGGATGTACCAAGATACATTTCAGTGATTAAAGTCTAAAATGTTTCTTTTGACAAATGGAGGGATGATTTTTTTAATAATTCAGGCCTTATCAAACTACAATATTTCTGTATAGTCAAGAGCCCCTGTTCATATCTGCTGAAAATAGAAACTGAATGTGTTGCTCTTGCTTTACTATGTATTGTGTCCTATAGAAAAACATGTAGCAATATTCATAAGTTTTGTGGTTACTTTTATGTCAACCAGATTAATCCTAAAGTAGATCCCTGGCAGCAAAAGCTTTTGTTGAAACTGCAACAATAGAAAAAAGGAGATAAGCTGATGGACCTTCATTCAAAATCTGTAGAGGTAATAGAACTTACAGTGATTTCATTTAAATTTATTTTAATTTATTTATTGGACATTTCCAGGGAAATTGAAATCACAGAGAAAGGTTGCCTCAGGTTTATGTGTCATGTACTTATGCTTGAATTCATTAAAGATCCATTACTAAGGTGCTACAGAGATATTATTCCCCCTCTTTCTCAGTTCAGCAGTTTCAAAAGGCAGCTCAAACACTCGCATAAATATTCAAAAGCTCTGAAGTTCACCTAAGTCAAGTCAAAAGCAGCCCTGGAATTCGTGTCAAAGGGATTTCTCAGAACAGCTCTTTTTGTAATGTGACCAAGGTTCAGACCTGTGCTCGAAAGACAAGGAGAGAGGCTCTAATAATAAGGTACAAGTCGGTGGGGCACAATGTGTCCCAGGGAGCGGCTACTGAGTGTCTCTATTTTGGTTCCAGCTTCACAGGTTCTCTTGATTCTGGTGATATAATGCCATTTTGGGACATTTGGAGGACATGCTACCTGCCACCCAGCCTCCTTGGAAAAATGGCAATGTGTCTTCACAGACCAGGCCTGTTTTGCATCCCCAGGGAGCCTGAGGCATCTCTGACACCTCCCATTCATTTGTCCTAATTGCATCTTATTCACTGCGTGTACCCTTCAGGGCTGACCTGCACCTGCCCAGCAAGTTCTGCTCATTCATCCCTGCTGCAGATGCTTGAAGGAGCTGTGGGGTGTGACGGGCTGCTCGAGTGTGCTGGGGTCTTGCCGCATTTTCCCAGTGAAATCGGAGCAGGTCTGGTACCCTCACCTGTAAAACTGGAATAATAGGAGTGCTCTGCCTCTGAAACATGAGGAAAACTAACTAATGCAGTTAAGATGGTGAACTGCTACTATAGAGCTGGATCTATATAAATATCTCATCCAATAACACTGATCCGGTGTCAGAGGATGAGGTTACTGCCTCTCACCCCCTGGGTGAGCCTGAAGCACTATGAAAATAAGAACACCTTGTAACTCATCTCCCAGTTTTACAGAAAATAAATACCTTCTCTGAAGCTGTGGAGGAGTTGTGTCCCTATGTGCCCTCTTCTATCAATAATCATATTCCTGACAAATGGAAAGTCCTTGGTGCACTGTCTCTTCTTTTATTACTCCAGCTCATGTGAGGCTGTTTCAGGCTGGAAATGTCACTGAGCTTCTGAGGTTTCTGTTGCCAAAGAACTACTGCTGCAGTCCATCCCAATACCCCTGTGCTCAGGCTTGAAGATCCCTGCTGTCTAGAAAGGGGGCAGCGGGCTTGTCAAAGAGCCACAGATGATGCTGTGGATGTGTTCGAGTTGTGGGCAAGCATTCATTTGGAACCCTTGTTGGCTGGTAGCTGTTTAGTAGAAAAGCAGTAATGGATCAGAAATTGTTGACTCCCAACCAGTAAGAAAGTGAATGAAGTAAATACTTGGGAAATAAATGGAAATGTAATTTCCACAGAGTTTGAGATTTAATTTATGTTTTTATTAAAGGCTTCTTGCTCCTCTGCCCCATCTTTTAACTTTTCTTTTTCTCCTGTGTTAAACAAAGTTCCATTTGTTCAAAACAGATGACAACGAGTCCTATGAAACTCCTGTTCTTAATATCATTGGAATTCCTATCAATGCTTTGCTAGAAGTTGTATCAAGAAAATTTTATGGATACTAATAACTGCTAAAACATGACTATGTACTTCAAATTATACTTCTGATAGAAGTGGCAATTAAAAAATCTCCTGCGAGGTGAGATGTGGTTTTTTTAAATCACTTTTGTACTACTATTAATTTTATTTCACCTAGAGTTTGGCAGTACTCTGTATATTATTATTCTCTCTGGTTCCTATTTAACATTCATTATTACTTTTGTGGGTCTCACAAAGCATTTGAGAGAGGACTTGTCTTAAATTACAGAATTCAGAAACTGGATGTGTAGGCTTTACAGCTGATTTTGGCTTTACAATATTTTAACTAATGTAATGGATTTGATTTTGGTGATACTCTTAGAAAGATTAGATGTTTATGGTCTTTAAAAAAAAAAATTGAGACTGAATTAAGTTTTCTTTTATGATCCCTGTTTTCAGACATTTTCTCCATGCCAGATACTTCACAAAGAAACCATTCTTTCAAATCTTGCCACAGCAGGTAATTTTTCTGGAAAGCTTGGGTGCAAGCCATCATCATCATCACCTCTAACAGAAGTAAAACCGGCTTTGCTGCTCACTGAGACAATGAAAAAAAAGATCATTCTCCTTGTTTTTTCTACAGCGAATTGCTCACCAAATACGATATGTTTGATTTTGATCATCACTCCTTAAGGGTGAGGGGTAACAGGAAACAAGAGAGGCAGTCACTCTCCTCCATAAATCTTAGAAAAAAACCACTTTCATATTCTTTCCAATCTGGTATATTTCCTCCATATGCTGTAACAGGCAAATCCATTCTACATTTTCACCTTGGAGGGGGGCAGCAGAGAACTTTCTCAAATACAGAAGAAGCAGCCAGGAGCAGTGCTGCAGAGGCCAGATGCTCTAAATTGATCTTAACTCACTGTGGGATGGGGTCTGGCACGCTGACTCATTGGCCTTGTGAATCTTTTGTCTGTATTTGGTGTGAGCGTGATGGAGGATCTCCAGCACGCCGCAGCAGTGTTTGAAACACATCCTGTGTGGTCAAATTCTACCACTTCTTTTCATGCCACTGGACAGCAGAGCTACGATCATGTCTGGGAGGAGTTCCACCAGATACTTAGAAGGGTAGAAATTATGGATAATGGTCAATTAATACATCTAGCAGGCGTTTATCAGCTTTGATAGAGGGCTTCTCTAACAGATTTCTGTTTGGACACCAGCCTTCCCCTTTTCCAAAATTCAGTGTCCTGCTACTGCTGCTAAGCAGGAGCTGCCAGGCTGCAGTGTATGTGGTGTGCCAAAGTGCCCTCTGTTCCTTGTGCTCACGAGCTCCAGCGCAGCACAAGCAGCGTGAGACTGCACCTCTGTAAAAATAACATGGGGATGTGCCTGTAGCAGGGCTGGGTTTAGCCACAAGAAGTGTGCCCTAGGATTTACTGAAGGGTCGTGGTCTTAGGGAATGGGTTAGCATGTGTGTATGGGGCAGAGGGGAGGAAGATGGGGGCATGCCCTGGCTGCTGGAAGCCATCCAGCAGCTGAGCACCTGGGGACCTGAGAGCAAATGCCTGTTTTGTGCAGGGGCAGGTGTGATAGCAAGTTCCTCCTCTAAAGGAGGAAGTGGCATCTGTGGACATTGCCTCACAGATGCTCTGAAGCTGCAGGAGATCTCCACATTTTGGAAATCGGGGGGGAAAAGCCCAAAGGGCCTCACTGTGGGGGTAGTGAATGAAAAGTAGGACCTACTTCTCTGGTATCTGGGGAAGTTACAGTATCTGTGTGGCAAGCTCTATGACTAATCCTCTGAACGTGCAGCTAGCCCTTTGATGCAGATGGACTTTGATTCCCTATTTCTTTATTGTCCTTCGGACTCAGAAGCCCTTCACAGCTGCTGCATTATGCACAGAAGGATTACATCCCAGAAGGTTTTGTATCTACAGCCCAGTGTTTGATTTGGCTCACTTCTGCCCATGCCTGCACCAGTGGGCCCTGGTGGCAAGGTAAGAAAAAAGTGAAAAATCTCCTTGCTTTGCTGCTGTTTTTTAAAAAGGAAAGGTCTCAGGTACTGGAGCTGGATGCAGCCCTAACGTTAATGAGAAGGTCTTGTGCCCATGCACTTGGCCAGGATCAAGCATGGCAGTAATACAGGAGCAGGGGAAAGGGAACAGAGAGAGACAGAGAGAGAGCATTTAGTTTCACCCATTCCCTCTTTCCTGCTGATTAATCTGTCCCAGGCTTGGTACCAACTCAGTGCTAAAAAATATACCCACATTTTTTTGGTCAGGAAAATTTCCCACATGTGAAAAAATACTGAAGGTCTTCCTAAGTCAGGCCGACCCAGACCAGGAAATATTTGATTACTAAATGCAAACCTCAGGAAAAAACGCTAAACATTGGGTTGACTAATGCAAGCAACATGACAAGAAAGAAAGAAAGAAAGAAAGAGAAAGAAAGAAAGAAAGAAAGAAAGAAAGAAAGAAAGAAAGAAAGAAAGAACAGGTTTGCGCTGTACATCTTTTGTCAAGTGCACTAAATCCACAACTTGGTTGGGAAAGAGTACCTGTTTGAAGGCAATGCAAGGAATGTGACTTATTTCAATTTTAAAACAGTCTAGTCACCAAGGTTATTGAAAAACTAGAATTAGATCCTCCACAAAGGAAAAAAAAAAGGTGCTGTCCAGGTCTCTATGCTTTTAAAATAAAACTTTAGGTGCTATCCAAAAATGTGCCATCACTTTTTTCCTCATGTCACTCACATTTTTCAGACGGCATTGTCAGTTGTTTTGGAGTGGAAATTTTAAATGGAAATGCTTTATCCCATGCTTAGTCCATATACTTACCGTGATATTTAACAGGGTTATACAATTAATGCTATTGTTCCAGGAAAATCTATTTTAATACTATTTGACCTCATGCTATTTTAAGTAATAGAGATGAAAGGACCAAGAGTTTCTGGAATTTAAGAAATTAGACCTTTAGAGTCAATGAGAACAGGATGAGTGAGGATGATCATACAAAGTAAGATAGAGAAATTGGTTCACAGATAATCTATCATTGCAAGGATTATGTGAAGAATTCATTGCTTGACAGTTTGTCATCGAGATTTGCTTGGCTTGAAGGAATTCTTGGAGACAATACACTCATGTCAGCTTGCAAATTTTCAGAACTGCCAACGTAGTCCTAAGTTTATCTGTGCTACTTCTATTAGAAGCTTCGTTAGAATGTCTCATGTTGAGCAGGATAAATTTGACAAGCACCAGTTTGTAAAGATACATTAAGATGATTTTCTGTAATCAGAAAAACCAAGGCCAAGATCAATGCTATAAAACCTTTGGCACACTAAACAGAATTCCAATTTATGCCACCCAAATAAATTTGGTTAGAGAAGATGTAAGAATTTTTCTTACCTACTTGATTGTCCGAGGCAATTAAATGGATAATGCCAAGTAAATCACTGTCCATAATGACCCACAATTAATAAATCCTGTGTAACTCACAGTGATCTTCTCATTTACACTGATACTAATGCCAGTTTAATTCCACTGATACTGGTGGAGTAACTCCTGATATTGGCGAGAAGGCCTTGGAATTGATACCAAGGCAGGTGTAGCTGTTTTCCTGCTTGCTGTTCTTCTGCTCTTCTTTTACTATGGTGTTGAGTGTGCTAGAAAGAAGTGAGAAAAAAACCCAAACCAAATATTTAATTTAATTTTACAGAATGTTGGATAGAGCATTTAATATATGCTTGTTTTGGGAGTGTTGTGTATACATCACAGTAAAACTTTCCTACAGCCTAGTCTGATGTTACTTCTTTGTTCCACACTATGATTTTACCCCATGCTCATCCCATGACCTGCTGGAGCCCAGAAATCAGTTTTTCTTTTATGTCTAGAGGAAAGAGGATGAACTAGGAGGTCAGACATGTCACTAGCCATAGCCGTGCTGAGGTTTTAGTGAAACAGATGTTCTGAATTTCTTTGGAAAATTTCCTTGTTCTGACCCTTGCTGCAATTCTGTCTTTGAAGCAGGGACAGCTTTTTCATACAGCCCAAGGACAAACCACTAAGGATTGGAAAGGAATCAAATATTGTAGAGTTTATATGCTATGATAGTTTTACTGCTGGCTGGATTATGAATTTCATCCAGTATGGAACTTCCTTCCCTTTTCTTTTTATTATGATAAAGCCTATGCATAAAACTGCTTCTGTATGTACATATTTAATAAAGCCCAGAAGAAGGAAGAACAATTATACCAACATATTGACAGAAGCAATAGTGCCACCCTTTTCCATTATTCCCTACTGCAGGTTTCCATGACTTTCAGTCCTGTAGGCAGCACCAGTCTTCTTTTAGACAACAGACATAGCCAAACTGTCTGCTTTGGAGAGGTTCAGAAATCTCCTTGAATAGTAAAAAAATGTAATTACATTTTTCCTGTCTGGAAAAAGGTATAGTTATACAGGCAGCTTGCAGCTGCTCGGGCTGGAAGAGGGCACAGCCACTGCCCACAGGGAGCACGTGGTGAGGAGAGGAGCCTACTTGTCCCTTCTTTTCTTATGCCCCCTGAGGAGTCCGTGAGCTAATGGTAAAAGAACTGGACATAAAACCTGCAGAGATCAGAGTTAATCTTTTCAAGAGGGGAGCTGTCATCCAACGGAAAATGCAACTGTCTGCTTGCTCCAGTGAATGTGCCTGAGGATCCTTAAGTATTTCAAGTCCATGGAGAGAAGCCTGACCATCAGTGCTGCTGGCCACTCCTTCGAGGCCGATTGCCTAAATCCCAGCACAGAAGATGCTGCCAAAGGAGGCACTGGGGTTTCTGGAGGCCTGAGTGCTCAGCCACATGTTCAGTACATACTAGAGATGAGGTACCACCTGAGTCTTCCAAAGCATGTTCTTCACCAGGAGTACCCTATCCAGTGCTCTGGATCTCCCCATGCCAACAGTGTTCTGATCAATTGCTGGATGATCTGAGGGATTCAAGGTAACCCATTCCTCAGAACCACATCTTGCCCTAACCAACTAAAACCTGTATTTACCAGTGGTCTGTAACAAACCTGAGAAACTTCAGGCATGTAGAAGCACAATGTGAATAATGACTGCCAGATAAACATTCACTTCGACAGGTGCTGCTGGCTGTGCTTAAACTACAACCTTTGTAAGTGTGGGACTATCATACAGCATAGATGTTCCTGAAAAATCGGGGGCATTCTGCAATTTATGGAATAGTAAAGTTTAAGTAACTCCTAATGACTTCTAAAATGTATTATTAAATTTAGGTAGACCTTAGGACTCACTGGTTTTTAATCCTGGATGGGGGCATGTGGCCAAAGTGAGATAATTTGTACACTTACTACACAGATTTGAAAAACCAACTAATTCCTAAAGCTTATCAAACTTTGACTCTCTGACTTTTTTTGTGAAATATCCTGAACAGAATCAGTATCTCATGCTGATATTAGTGGTTTGATGTGAGATATATAGTATTTTGTCTTTTGTCTTTTGCAGAATTTCTGCTACTTAACACTCATCCCAAAGTTCTCATGTAGAAAACCTGAAGAAGCATGATAGTATTCTACAAGGAGTTTTTTCAGCATTTTGAACTCAGATTATTTTCGTATTTACTGGAAACTTGTTTGTCTGTTTTTCTCCATAGAAACACATAGAAGTAAACACACATACAGAAGAACTGTGGCTATAACCAAAAAGGAAGTAGGCTTCCAGCCCCCATTTTTTGCTTTTGTTAAGACTTCAAACACTCCCCAGAAAAAGAGACCAACAACGAAAAGAACCCCAAAACCAAAAAATCGAACCAACCAACCAAAACCCCCCCACCACCGCCTTCATCCCGAAACATGAAAAATCCTAAACTTCTTTGAAAATAAACAAAATGCAGGGGACAGACATGGAGTTGATGATATTTTTAAGGTATCTTTAGTTTTATTTCTAATATGATCACATTTATCCTTTAAAAATATAATCACTAAAAATTCCTAAATGAAAGATACTTGGAACTAGAAAATTGTATTTTTTCACTAAAGAAATGTTGAACTGAGTGCTCCAGCATCTTCAAATTTTCAAGTCAGAAAAAATAATTGAAAAACTTTTGCTTTTGGGAGGTGTCAGTTTTCTAGGGAACAGGCATTGGGACAAAATCTGAATTCTAGGTTATATACCTTTGTTTTCATTCCTCTTTTTTTTCAGTGGCAGAAAAAATGACGCAAAGATCAGTTCTGACCTTCCATGTACGCAATTGCTGATCTGGAGATTACCTGTGAAATACTTCAGAGAGCCCTCGCAATGAGAGCGACATTATTGCACAGGGGCCTGTCTTTCCCCTGGACTAATACATGGACATGGAAATATCCTCTTGAACTTCAACTAAAGCCTAAATAAATATTTACTAATCTGATTACAGTTTATTTGGCAGTGAATTTAGAAGCACAGGCAACAGTAGTTCCTTAACAACAGTCTCTAATGTGTTTTGTTAGTTTTGGGTTTTTTTAATATACTGCACAGACTGTCTTTCAAGAACTGAAACAACAGGAAAGCCAATTTACTGGCAAACTACTTGAGACCTACCTAACATGTAGGTAGCATGTGCTATAAGCACAAAATGTACGGCATTGTTCCTTAAATATGTTATCATTTAATCAATGCTCAGAATTGGAAGGGTACCTGTGTTATGAATCCCTCTGCACTGTAAGCTGTGAGCCGGTGTGGCAGCTCAGCACACAATCCATCTGACACTGAGTTTGAGTCAGCATTGCACCCTCCCTTGCAGACTGCTTGGGATGATCAGAGGTGTGAGTTACAATGACAGAAGGCCCTGCAAACCAATGAATTACATTTCATTAAAACTATTTTATGTTCCACTTTGAGATTCAGCTTGGAAGAAAGTAGATAAGATATATGTAGGTGCATAAGTGTTGCTTTATAACCCAAAAGGGATTTATTAAGCCCCAGCAAACCTGAGCAGAATGAGAGGAGAAAACCCAAAACCCACAGGCAAAAAGCATCACACAAACATCCAGTTACTTGATTTGCTGCTAAGACACATAACTGAGTATTGATGGTTTTTGTAGGTATAAGTAGTATTTAGAAGGCTTGGGTAATTTCTTTAAAATATGACTCCCAAAACAAGCACAACAGGGGGAAAGTCTTAATTTCTTCTTTTGTTTATTTTTTTTTTGGTAAGACATCTCTAGTTTTGTAGTCACATACCCCTTTTGCAAAGTGCAGTAGTCTTGACTGAGATGTTTAGGACTGAGAGCAGGAATCGCCAAAAAAATAAATTGAGATCTTGAAAGTGGAAATATTTAAATAAATGTTCTCCATAAAGTTGTTTAAAAATGCAATCAAAAACCTCTTCTATCTGCTATGGTGAAGTCAGCTCAGCATTTGCTCAGTTATTTACCTCAATCAAGTTGAATTTAATTCTTCTATAAAGGGCTTTGATTTAACCTTTAGCAAATTCTGCACCCCATCATTAAGAGGAGTGAAACAGACAGTCTGTTCAGAAGAATAAGGAAAGAACAGAGTGCAGAGAACTGTTTCAAGAAAAGGAAAGGAATCTGACCGGGCTGATCCAACATGATGTTCAAATTAGGTGAATGTTTTTCAGGGGTGCCTCATAAACTTTATGGTAAATAGCGAGTTCTGATTCAGTCTAGATCTGTGAAGCTGGCAAGCTGTTCTTCCCAGCACATCTAAATTTTACTAAGATTTCAATGACTTAAGCAAATAGCTTTTCCTTTTCTCCATCCTTTCTTTGAACAGAATTTGAGACACCTGGGTAGCACTGGAGATTCTGTCAAGGCAGATGTTAGGACAGCCAGTGAAAAGAGGAAGTCCCAGTACATCGTACATCACTGTTCGGCACTGAAGGGAGAACAAAGGTGCATTACACACCAGAAAATGGCAAAACCAGCAGAAAACCAGCACCTTGCATTTGCTTGCTAGATTCTTACAAGAACCATTAAAAAAATTTCCATGGCTATACCCCTATACCAAGTGTTTATTTATACTGGAAGATTAACTTCAGTAATTATACACCCAGAGACGTATGTATGTAATTCTCTTTGTGGCACTCCTAGTCAAGAAACAGAATCTTTTGAAAATGAACACCACTTCTGCTGACTGCAGTACTGGATTCTTGCCTGGGGTGTTACCAACCTAACTAATGACTCACTGCCAAGGTAGACAATTCTCTCTTAAACATGCTGATGGGTTTTTTTTTAGAAAAATAAGGGCATTGTTAAACTATTCTACTGAACAAGTTCTGATGTCACAGCAATTTGGGACACCAGTCAATGAGCGTTCTTTTTAATTAGTGCCAAAGCCCTTGTGTTGCGTGAGCTTATCTCCAAATCTTGCAAGTGGAACTTAGCCAAGAAGGCTTTAAAAATACGTTGACATTGAATACCAGAATTTAAGACATTTTTTGCCAAACTTGAGGTAAATTAGAAAAAAGAAGTCCTCCCTTAGTTCAAGAGCTAATCTTTTGGGGTTTAATTCCTTCTTGGTGCTATTTGTGAATTTATATGACTGAAGGAAAAACTAGGCACAATAAAAAATTCGTACAGTGTGTCTTACTCTGTGATAGTATAAATGAAGCCACAGTGTAGGTCTTACTTGTAAAAAAGTAATATTTTGGTGATATTTTATTTAGTCGTTCTCTGCTAGTGACAAAATACCGTGTTCTGAGGCCAGATCCACTCTTAGGTCGATTATACAGCACTGAAATCTTTGCAGAGCTGGCTGCTGTTTCCTGGGTGTCTCTTTTTCATGGCACACGTCCACAGTGCTCACTTCATGGAGTTTGCAGAGGTGGAAAACTATGACAACTCTCACACTAGTGAGGATGAATAAATTCACACACAGGACCAGTGAGGGTTTTACATAATATATGATGTGAATTTAGAGGACCCGAAGGAGATTGGGAACAGCTGCTGCTTGTGACCAGCCAGTATATTAAGAAAGAAAAATGTAAGATATCCACATGTCCAAAATAGCTGTGATAGTTAGGTTTGCTCTTTTCAAGGTAGGCCGAGCCCGTGACTTGAATTGTTGCTGTACTTCTGCAAGACCAAGTGCTGACTGCATTTCTGGGACCTTTCTTTATCCTTCTGGCTAGTTAGGTGATGAATGTTCTACAAAGACCTAACTGAACATGTGGAATTGGTTGTCACATATTGTTAATGTCACGGTTCTGCACTTTTTCAGGGTCGTAGACATGAAAGTCATCCTGGAGGGAATAATAACAGAGAAGGGACATTTACTGATGTAGTTAAGTAATATAATGAGCAAGCGCATCTTCTAGGCACGGGGAGTTGGAAAACAAAAATGTTAATTTTCCCTGAATGTCTTTTAATTAATGTATTGGATTGCTTTTTCCACAGAACTATATTTAGCTTCCTACCATTTTAAACTTTTCTCAGTTGCAAATAAAAATCCACAAATTATTTGATGTTCCAGACTTCCTTTTTCTTGAACAGCAAGATCTGAGTTAAGGGAGACTATCACAGGTTTCTAAAAAAGACCAGCTGTACTTCTCGAAGAGTAAGGAGGAAGAAGCTTGGAAACCCCATGGCTGATTTTTTAACTCTGCAGCTCTAAACTTTTCAGATTCACTCTACTTGATTTATCATTTATTGTCAAAAATAGCTCTAATTTAGATAGCAGCACAACCAAGAAAACAAAAGCATTGGTTCTTTCAGGATTTCTCACGGACCGATAGCATTGAAACATTTGTAGTGTTGTTTTTTCCTCCTTTCACAGTAATTTTCAAATTGTGAAGACTGACTTTTCTGATACTAAGCTATCTGAAAAGAAAGTCTTCCCCCTTGATCCACTCTCTGTCCTGCTATATCTCTTAGTAAAATTTATCTGTGAGTGGTCTGTGCTGCTTTTCATTGATCTGAGTGAAGGTGAAGGCATGAAGATGATACCAACAGGATTTGGTGCTGTGAACAATTAAGCTTCTCTTCACTTTCCTCCCCTAGTTTTCTTGTGTTTTCTCTGGCTTCATGTTTCTTGATGTGGGTCTTTTGAACTTGAAACTCACAAAGGGTATTTGTTAAAAGATGATGGAAGAGGGATGTTTAAACCAAATGTCTGGTGCGCTTGTTCTTTTCCTTGCAGAATACTCTGGGGTGCGCCAAAGCTTATGGAACTTGAAATCTTTTCCTGGCCTGGGGTTCCCTGCAAGCAAAAACCACAACCCTGTGCTATAAATAAACAGAATTACCACAAGCCCTGGGACTGTAGGCATGTGGAAATCCCTGTGATACTGACATCTGCTTGTTTTCTCCTCTTTTGGTTTGTCTTAGGCAACGTAACTTGTGAGCAATTCAGAGGCAGCAAGCCCATCCTTGGCTGGGCACACACCTCTGTGGATCAATGTGCTATGCTGCTTGACCTCTGGACCTGTGAAACTGCTCTCCTGGAAAAAAAAAAAGTCAGGTACAGAAGTTTTTTGTCTGAAAACAGTGATTTGCAATCAGTTTGCTTTGGGTTGCATAAAATTCCCTTGCAACAACGTTTCCTGTTGCGCATACATATGGATGCTAGAGCCAGCAACTGTATTTATTCTATAAATATCACTTTATATTTACTAGAAATTTTTTTTCATTGTTATTTAATCTGAGAAAAAAGTGCCATGTTTTATTATGTAGTTAAAAAAACAACAAACAAACCAACACTAAAATGTGTACTAAGCAATGTGTAGCACTGTTATTCACAAGGGCTGCTGCATATCCTGAGGGCTCTTCCTTTCCTCTCTCTGAATCCAGAAATGTGACTGTATTTTGCCATGGCCCACGGAAGCCCACAGGGTTTCTGCCCAAAGATTTCAGTGCTGAAAGATGAAGATTAGACAAGTTGAGAGGAATGGACCCAGAGAAACTTGAAAGTGTATTTCTGTCTAGGGGACTCAGCAGTCTCACGGACAATGCTGTGAGTGTCAGGAAGTAGAAAGGAGCAGATAAACCACTTCAGAAGCAGGGAGAAATGGCAGTAATTGAGGTCACGTTCACACACTTGAACTGTTTTGTTCTCAGTCCTGGAGTAACACAGGGCAATTCTCAAAATAGGAATAGTAGAGGGTGTTCTGGAATCTCCTGTGTACCCTTGAAGAGGCTTGAAATAGAAAACCTTTTAAAACGAAAAGTATGTAGTTTAGGAAATCTCCTAAGGCCACTCTCCCGTTTTCATGGGCGGGGTGTGTGTTACAGAGCTATATAAAAGACTGTCTAATTGCCTAGTTCACTGAGCTTCTGCCCTCATCCCAACAGACTTCACTTTCCATGGCTGTATAACCATGCTACCTCTGTGCATCTACCTTTCATTTTTATCACGGGTCTTCTGTACAAGAAAATTAGGTTTATTTTATAAAGAAAAAGCTCCAGCTAGAGAAAAATGAAACCTCTACAGCAACAATACAGTAATTCTCTTCCAAAAGCATCACAGAGTATATTCTGGGATTGCTCTCACAACCCAGCTATGCAGGCAGGATTAAATGTACAGATGTGCCGTTGCTGGAGATCTCACTTTTAGCTGAAATTTTATCTAGCTTTCTTTCCATCTGGGACAGAGTTCATGCAGATGAATGAGGAAACAAAAGCACTTTGACCAGCAGCTTAGCTTAATATAAAACTGGCTATCGGTCTATTGCTCAAGCACTCTCTTAGCTTCCTCAGAACAGTCCAGGTCAGGCAGGTCTAAATCAGAGAACTTGATTGTTGAAATCTGTATTCTCAGCAACCAAGTTACCTCCTAAGCCTTCCTGCATCTTCCTCTTCCAGAATCTTTTGGTTTCAGTATGGAAAGTAACATGAATGCTTTTCTACTTAAGTGTTAATGCAAAAGAGTCAGATCCAGATCATTGCATGGTGACATTACTGGTATGTCCAGAAGAAAGAGCACTAGATGTTATTATTTTCAATCTCCTAACCACCATTTGACCAAAAAGTACTACAATGTCATCTCAAGAGTTCACACATGCTGTTGATCTTGGAACATTTCTTTTTCTGACCTAAGCTGTGGGCATTTGTAATTAAAATTTTTATTTTAAAAGAACTCAACAGCTGTTCTTGGTAGAGGACCCTTAAGAGGGCTTGAGTCTTTGTGCATCTTTAATTACACCTTCAATTAATTTAGAGTTTCTCCAAAAAATATAAAGTAACAGTGACAGTCATTGCCAAATGTGGTAACGGAAAGTCTTGGAAGAGTCAACAGGTTTCAGGTTGAGGGAAATGGAGCTTTTCAAATATATGAGAGTGGATTAGTTGTCAAAAGAAGCAGGTGTTTTTAAAGCAGTAAGTACACTGCCTGTTACTTTTTAAAAGGAAAAATGTGTATCATAAAAATCTTCATGTTTCAGTAGAAAAACCCCAAATATTAACTTTGCAAGATTTGGAAGAAATTTCTCCCATGAGTGGTTTATACTATGTTCTGTTCTTAAGCCTTCTGATGAAGCATTCAGTAATGTCCTGTACCACAAATGTGATGCTGCAGCAGGTTACTGGTGGTTTGATAGAGGCAGCAACCTTTATGTTCAGAAATCTCTCCCAAAAAAAGAATGAATATTTGGGCAAACAAACATTTCTAAACGTGCCTTGGAGTATCTCCTCAACTTTTTTATGTTTACTTTGAAGCTTATCAGAATGCTTTGGACCCAGAGGAAAGATTCACTTTGGCCCAAGCGATTATTGACATCATGCATAAACATCCAGGGTTTGATCTTGAGCTTCGATGTATGTTAGCACCTACAAAGATCAATGTATGTGTTTGCAACTTCACCCCACTGCTGAGGGACATAGTAAACCAACAAGTAGGTTGAATTTACAGTATAGCCATCTTGGGCAAGTAGGTGAAATCCATAATGGGAAACTTTGATTAAAGCCTGCACGGGTTTACAGTGTTAAGGTGGGTCAGTACTAATTTAAAAATGAAGTCCATGGACGTTTTGTAAATAGAAGGCCTGAAGCTCAAGAGCAGAAAGCTATCATTTCCTCAACATAAGAAATGAAACATTGGAAAGATTGCAGTAGATGTGACAAGATATGACAAACATAGTAGATGTTCATATGTCATGTTAAAGCCCCATCTGCTACTGTTTGAGACAACTAGAAATAGTACTTGAGAGGCATGGAAGGTAAATAAATGATAATCTAATTTTTTTCTGTAATACAGTGGATAAGGAACTAGTCATGTTTAGAGTAAGAGAGAAGAGACTTTGAAGAGAATATAAACAAAGCTTGTTGTCTTGGGGTGACTTT
>VZTA01028226.1:0-78146 GCA_013398855.1 Mohoua ochrocephala | reverse complement strand
TCATAGTTTAATGATATGGTGATGATAAAGCTGCAGCTAAATGGGACTTCTGACCAGAAACATACAGTAGAAAAGGTACAGTTTGTTCCTGTCCTGGCCAGACAAAGATGTTACACAGAAAACAAAGTAACAGGAATTAAAACAACGTGTATGCTCACAACTACTTCCAATGAGAAGATAATTTTATGTAAAAGGAAACACAATACATAATTAATATATGCATAGCTAATATAATTAGTGTTCAGATAAATGAATTGCGGCATGGTGACTGTCACTGGATCTGATAATGTGGGCTTCTGCACTTAAATACTTCTGCTTGGCTAGCATCAGATTCTGCTCTCATTAAGATTTTGAACAGGCCTTCACTTTACGAAATCCCCTGGCTCCACCTGGCAATTTGTTTCCTTGGGATCAATAACTACAAAAACTGTTGCCTCAGTGCGAACGAGGATATGAGAAGTGGACCCATTGCCTCTATATGGCTCCTTTACACAAACGGCATACTGCTTGTCATTCTAACAAGAGAGACCTTTGTCTTGTAATGTTGATGAACAACTGCACTGGACAAAACATGGTAAATATTAATTATAGAACAGTAAATGTGTGCAGAATCCTGCCCCTGAATAACATACTTTGTATGTCTGATAGCACTCATCAAAGCAGAACAAATATATTTCTTATGCAGTTATGAGAAGTACTTCTGTTAGATCAAAAGTAAAACAACAAAAAATATTAAAAAGACAAAAAGCATAGTGTTAACTGTTTTTAAAAATTAAATATTACAAAAAAGGCTTGATATATTTTTTATTGCGTAATCCAGATTCTCAACTGAAACACAATTGTTTTCACTTGTAAAAATACCCCCTCAAATACTTTAACATGTAACTTTTCTATCATAACTGCTGTCTGAATTTCTGTATCTAATTAATGCAAACCCATAAACAGAACAAATCAATGATGAATCTGCATATATTCCAGCCATTTAACAAACATTTTTTAATTGCCACGGAGTATGCAGACAGTTTAAAGGTAGGATGATATTTGAGGATCATTGTTTGTTTAACAACTCATATTGACAAGGTGTCTTGATTTCTTTTACCAATGTGTTGCACTGTGGGATTTGCAAATCAGCAGCAAAACAACATGAACACTACCCCTGGAGAACCCTTATAACTGCCAGGAATCACCACCAATATAAAAGTGGCAGAAATAAGAGAGTAAAACTTCTGTGCTAAGCTTTGCCTAGATTTCTACTCTATTCAGCAACATCTAGCATATCTGGTGTTGGTAGATGGTGGCTGAAGAGTTGTTTCATTTTTAGGGAAGGAACAAAAGAAAGGGTGCATTATGTTGGATACTGAACTTACAGGAAAAATACTGAATTATTCACACAGTAATACATTCACACTTGGAATGCATGAAGCCATCGCAGATTCACTTCCTAATCATCAAAACAAATTAAAACTGTCCCGGAAGTAACTGAAGTAACTTTTTAGTTACTTGAGAAATAAATTTTTGGAATGTGTTTATCTTCCTGTTGTCAACTGGCAAAAGCATGCTGCACAGCACTTGGCACTGTCTTTTGGGCCAGAGGTGACATCTATCTGACCCTCATAAAACTGGTTTCAGTTTTCTCTTCAGTTCAAAGTGTCTGAAATAAAGAGTTGGGTCTAGTGCATGAATTAGTGTGTAAAGTGGCATGATTTTTGCTGAATAAAATCATCACATGACACATTAAAAAGGTAATTTTGGACCCACGAATCATGTATTACTCCTCAGAGTTACTTTTATCAAAACAGAGATTTGAGTATGTATTTTATAGCAATTGGGACTGTATTTTTACTTTATTGGTTTAGATAGTTTTGTGAACTATAATTCACACATATCTTTGGTCTCTCTAAGGAGTTACACAAAGAACGATGCAGAGACAGACCACAGCTGACAAATACGCTGTATGACTCTGAAAAATGGGAAAAAAATCTCATTGGATTCAGTGATTTCAACTTTTTTTCTTAAGAGTTTGACACTCAGGCAATTTCACAATCCTCAATTCTGAATAAGCTCTGCAGAGCTTAGAATCTGCATAATGATTGCAATTGAGTCCTTAGTCATTATTATTCATATGAAATGTATGATCCAGAGATGTCCTAAAGATCTGGAACACAACTGAAATTATGTCAGAGACCCAGAAAAGAGGACAGGAAGTTCTGAAACTATTAGTTGCATCAGAGGACAGAATACAAAACAAATAGCAACCTGTTATTTCGTATGTGTCTTGGATAAGAATATTAGAAGGCAAATGTAAAGATTTTTTCATTTTATTTTCCAAAAAGAAAAGCCTTGGAAAAAAGCAAAAGGCTTGGAATACTCTTCTTGCATGATCATATACTCTACTATTTATATTTAAATCTGCAATACACCTATACTATATATCCCATTCAAGTTATGTAATATTTCAAAATCTAATTAACAAGGAATTGGTTTTCTTCAAGGCCACACATAAAATTCTTGTTCTCCAGCTGGCCTCCACAAAAAAGTCTCTGCTCCTACTTTGAGTTTCTTGGGTTTTTCTGAGATTACATATAAGAAATGACACTTCACTACCAACCAGTTTCAGCCAGAGAAGCAAGAATACTTTCTCCAAGTTTGATAAGAATATGTAGAAGAAGAGTTTAGTTTTCAAGAATATAGGAAATAATCTTTGCGTCTCCTCAACAGAACCTTGAATTGCTAAACCCATAAGAACAATGTAACAGAATCGTCCCTATACATCTGCCTTCATTAAAAAAAAAAATCACACACACACCCTCATACCCATTTCTCACGTTTTCTGGTTCCATCCTTACACATGCATTCCAGATTGAAAGTTCATGATTTTCCCCTTCACACAGAAATATGTGTATGCCAACCCCTCCTGATCATTTAAGTTTGCTGAATCTCTTCTCTCTTCTCAATGGTATTTGTTTACACCAGAGAAACAACAGAAAAAGTATTCCAAGGCAACAAAATCATTCACTTTCATATCTGATTTCATCAAATTGTTTGCATTACTAGTAGGTGGTTAAATAAGGTATGTGCAAGTTCATTTAACAGAAAAAGAATACAAATAATTTTGCATCTTTCAAGAAGAGATTCTGAGGGCTAACAAGCATGTCTCCTGTGCCACAGGGAAACTGCCTTTTCATAATGCCTGTGATAACTGTTTGTGCTGCTGCTCAAATAACATACCACATAATGTTTTTATTACGGAGACTGCAACTGCAACTCAAATTATCCATATGCTTTACATTTATTTTTCTAAGTTGTAATCATGAACATCTCTGAGGATTTGCCTGTTATGACCACTCCACTGTTTAGCCTTGATTTGCAACTGGCATTTTTGTGATGATGGATGAATATACTGGGATAGTCTGCTTCTCTCTGAAATCTAACCCGTGGACAGTGTATTTGCCAAAGCTAATTTTGCTCCTAAAAAGGCTAATCTCTTCAGGCTCTCCTTGCAATCAGTGGAGACAGGTTGCTCCAAAGACGAACCCTAATTTCACATATCCAGCCTTTCTGAATACATTTTGTCTCTTTCCATTGCTAGTCAGAAATACAATATTTAATCTACCGTTTAAAGTACAGATCAGTATTTAACATCACACTCTTATATTTATCAGTAAAGCTTTTTGTTAGTGTATGGTTTTCATTAAACCAAAATACAGCCACCTAAAGAGATTCAGGTATCTTGGCATTTGTCTCGGTTCTTTTCATTTCTCTCATGCTCACTCAGTCAAGCCAGCATGACTGAAAAGTATACTCACTTTGCTTATCAAATCCCAACACACAGATGGACAACTTCTGAGACAATGGCAAGGAAGAGATGGAAACTTCTTAGCATTAAACTGATAACAAGAAGGAAAACCATCTCAAGAAAAAAAACATCCTCAGAAGAAAGTGTCTTCACATATATCACAAAAATATCCCTCACCTACAGTAATTTCTGGAACTGCCTGTATAATGAAAAGGTTAGGTAATTTTCTTTCTCAGTTTCAAACCAGATTTTTACCATTTTCTTGCATAGTACTTCCCTTAGTGAGGTTAGATTTTTTAAGCATGTAACTTAAGACTATGTTATAATGGATAGACATCATAAAAAACTTTCTTTTCTCTGTAATACTCTCTCCTATCTGCTTTGGTTGAGCAAGAGTTAATTATTAACATTAATTCTTAAATTAATTCTTAAAATATATTTAATTTCTTTTGGTGGCATTCGCTGAAGGACTCTTCTTTCTTACACAAAGACACTTACAATAATAGTAAAGCAGCAAAACTGAAAGAATTTTTTATTCTCAAAATTGGATTAGGAAATAAAACCAAAAGTAAAGTCTTCAAAAGTACAGCTGACATAAAGTACAATGAGATCAGGAAATGAATGAAAAATGGGAGAAAATGCTAGAAGGAAAAAAGAGGGCTGACAAACAGACACAAAAGTGAGGTTTGCAGAAGAACATTCTTTGAACAAAGAATTCCTTTTTATGCGTGTCATGCATCCAGTTTCATTCCTTAGTTATTTGCTAAAATTTGTGTTCTTTTCCTCCCACTCTGCTAGCTACAGAAATATTCTTAATTTTTATGTCTAACTAGAATTTCTGCTCACTTAAAGTATATCAATCCATAAATTGATCATCATTGTTTTTTCTACCTTCCACTTTAACATACTGATAAGAGAAATATAAGGAATAATGTATATACAAAACTACACTTTAATTTAATTTCAAATCACAATCCCTAGCTCAGTTCAATGCCACATCATTGCTATGTAGTTGAACCATTGTAGAGCTTCAGAATCCTAGGCAGGGACCATGGATTATTAGCTCATCATTAAAAAAAACCCATACAAATACATCAGAATACATCAAATACATCTGCTTCTGTCTTTGAGAATTGAACATTAAGTAAAAAACAAGAAACAACATATCAATACACAGGGATTGTTGGGAGCGAAAAAGAACGTATACAATTACTGTTGACATTATAGAAAATCACTTCAGAATATCAATGTCTTAACCAATACCCAGCATTATGGAAGTAGAAAAGGCACTTTGCAGTGAGACATGAGGTACAGTACCTTTTGACAACCTCTGCTTTGTACATTGGCCAAAGCCCTTTCCCATTCAGTTCGTCCCTAAATGGGTTTCTGATCACTGGACTGGAAAACCAAAGGCAGACAGTAACCACAAGCAACCTCATCACTGCCATGTGTCAACTGAGCTCGAGGGTAGCTTGAAAACGGCTAAATCTGAAAAATTATTAACATCCTTAATTATATATTGATTTAATTTCTTCTCATGTACTGTGACACATTCTTTTTCTTAGAAACTGTATCATAATACATAAAACAAAGTGAGAAGAGAGAGAGTTGAATGATGGCTGTGGCATTTCTTAACTTTTCCTAAATGTTTGACTAAGTTTTCAAAGCAAAAATAACAGGGAACCTAACATGGTGTACAAGTGGAAAGTCTTAACATAAAACCAGGTGGTTTAGGGGTTGGTTGTTTGGTTTTGGTTTTTGTTTGGATTGGTTTGGTTTGGTTGGTTGGTTGGCTTTGAATTTTTTTTTTTCCCAAAAAATATAATTCCTAGCTGAAACTTCTAATTTTTGAATCAGATTATATTAGTAAGCAAATGCTCTTATCATAAATGTCTAATCTACTTCACCTAATTCTCAAATAAGAAAAGTCAAAAGGGTACCTCTCAGCTAGTACAGTCCTGTCAAAGAAGCAAAGATTTCCATGTGCTAATTGCATCAGTATTGGGACAGCCAGATGATGTTATAACAAGAATACATATTTTTGCTGGAGTGTCTAAAAACAAAGATGATGGATGTGCAATATAAAAAAATAAATCAATAGGCCAAAGCTGTGGGCCTCACAAAATCAATTTTGTTGCCTAGAGTGTTCTTCAAAAACTATGAAAAAAGCAACATCTTGAAATGAGATGAAATGATATAACAGAATAATAACTGAAAGACCTGAAGCACTTTAATCACCTGAGTATTTTGGTGGTTTAATCACACTGCAATATTTATGTTCCCACTGGTATCATTCCATTATATGGGGCTTTAATCTGTTTTCCTTGAGGGGAAGAGAGAGATGCCACAAGAAAAATTGTCATCTATATAAGGAGTTTCCTCTCTCCCAAGCTTCTCTCTCCCCACTACCTGTTGGTTTTAGGGTTTATTTTTATTAATGTAAGAACAGAAAGCCAGGTGCAGAGCAAATTTCTTCGATTTTGGCAACCTCAGACTGACTTTCACAGAAATATTTTTCTCAGAACAGAAATACTAATTGAGCACACAAAGAAAAACATCTGCAATAAACAAACATAATCAACTTGAAATTATTACATGAACACAGACTTCAGGTGTATATTTAAAATAAAAAAAAAATGCTACCTTAATAAATGTGACAAGCTGAAATCATATGTCTCCTCAAACTTAAGGCAAATTTGTTTGCAAACATATATAAAAAAAGAAGAATTACACAGAAAACAATTATTTTCTCAGAATAATTCAATGTGTACTCTGAAAGTAGTTCTAAGTGAAGTCGCCAGCGCAAGTAAGAAATCACTTCTCAATTCCAACAACCAACCGCAAACCAACTGTGTGAAAAACATAGAAATTAATTACCCAGGAGAAAGGAATAACTCCTAGCTGGAAGGGCAGTAGTCAAATTTTAAACAATCTACATTTTGAGGGGCAGATCCAAAGAAAGCCTTAATACCTAGAGAACAAATGTAGGTCTTTGCAAACTGAAACTCAGCTCTTTGCAAACTGAAACAGGAGCCTGAGAAGAGTGACAAAGAAGTCCATAGGGAGCTGCTCATAGCAACTCAATTGAAAATTAGTTGGTCAGGCACATGTATGAAACTCTACTCCTCCAAAGCCTAAAGGCCTTTAACCAGAACTGCAGAATGGAAGGTGTTCTAATCTACCCAGGGCAGCTGGGGAACTGGGAACCTGTGTAATTGCACCAAACTGGGACATGGGCTGAACTAGCTGACTCTGTGGGTAGTATTTTCTAGGTAAATCTGTGCCAGCCTGCACCATCCCTTATGGTGTGGTTCGGTTAGGTTCAGCAAAGAGGTCAGAACTCCTACCCAAGGAAGAAATTATAGATGAAGCAGTTACACAAGTCACACAGCAGCTGAGAGCTGTGGGTTCTAGCTCCAGCTTGCACAATTGTACATGCATTTTATTTTTCAAAAACAGCATAGAACTACAGAATTTTTTTAGGTTGGAAAAGACCTCTAATATCATCAAGTTGAACCATTAACCTAACCATGTCAAGTTCACCACTAAATCATATCCCAAAGTGCCTCATCTACAAGTCTTTTAAATAGCTTCAGGGTTGGTGACCCCACCACTGACATGGACAGTCTGTTCCAATGTTTGACAACCCTGCCCATGAAGAAACTTTTCCTAATACACAATCTAAACCTTCCCTGACCCAACTTGAGGCCATTTCCTCTTGTCCTATTGCTTGTTACTTGGGAGAAGTGACCAGCCCCCACCTTGCTACAGCCTCCTTTCAAGCAGTTGTAGAGAGCAAATGAGCTCCCCTCCAAGCCTTCTTTTCTGCAGGCTAAACCCCCCCAGCTCCCTCAGCCATAAAAAACTTCTGCTCCAGACCCTTTCCCAGTTCCATTGCCCTTCTCTGGACACACTCCAGCACTTCAATGTCCTTCTTACAATGAGAGGCCCAAAACGGGACCACATGATTGGAACTGTGACCTCACCAGTGCCAAGTACAGAGGGACGGTCACTGCCCTGGTCCTGCTGGCCACACTATTCCTGAAACAAGCCAGGATGCCATCGGCCTTCTTAGCCAACCCAAAGCCAAACAAGCCAGAACTAGAGTTGCAAGCAAAGTAAATTAAAATTACTATGCCTGCTGTGTTTTGATGTTAGTACTACAGCTATGCATTATATTTGCTCAAAGCATTCTTCCACTATGGACTTCTCAGGTAACTTAAACACTTCCTTGTCTCATTTGGAGGCCAGATATGCACCTGCTGATATTGAGACAGGTAGAAGCATCCAGAATAAATAGACATATAGATGCTACTGTAATTCTGCACAAGTCCTGCCCTGAATGTCCAAATCTTCCTCAAATATGGTGTTTCCAAAGGAAATTATTTCCCAAAGGAACAGAAATTGAACAAAAGTATTAAAGCAAAGCATGACATGAATTCTTAACTCTATGAAAATGATGTTTCACTGACATATATACCCACACTCCCGGTACTTTGTGAAAGCTCTGATTAATTGCGAAAAAAAATTGAGGCCTACAAGCCCTTTCAGGTCATATCCATTTTACAGCTGTTTCTACTGAAGCACAGGAAGACCTTAATGTTTCCACTATTTTACTTGTCCACAAATTTTCTGTGAATTCAGAAGTCCTAACGCACACACCCCCTGTCTGTCATTCAACAGAAAACTCTCATTTCCTTGAGTCATAATATCCAAAAAATTAAAAACTGAAAAGGGAAAAAGAAAATATTGGGTGTAATGTATCAGCCTCTGACATAGGAAACTTTTCATTTTTCTTTTATCAAAAATTCAAGATGCTGAATTAATTAGACTATTAACACATTAAACGTAAATGCTAAGTGTGAATAGCTTCAATTTAATCACAGCTGAACCAGTTTTATTTTGCACAGACTGATGCTGTATTTTCAGCTAAGAAATTAGATAGTAATTAGAAATTACCCAGCAATTATGAGCTAAGTGTGATGATTCTCTCAATGTGTTAGAAAGTACCTGCCAGAATATTGATTACACATTAGAAGTTTACTATATAATCAGCTTAAAATCACCTGCTTTGTATTGAACACACTAAAGCAACAAATGCTCCAAGACAGGTGGATCTTGGTAACTTCTAATTTCTGTGCTTCAGATTTCCAGTGAGTTTTTTGTAGCTCCATATGTAAGAGTGCTCATTGAAATAAAATCAGATTGATCAGTACAAAAAAAGGTGAGACAACAGCTGATAATGATTGAGGATCACTTTCCTGCTTACTCAATTACAACATAAAGCATTATTTTGTGAGACTTTTACTTTCAAGATGAGATTCTTGACAAAAAATACTAAGACATTTTTGAAAAATACCATTAAAAGACCATCAGCAGATCTCGTACACGAGAAATGTTTTGATGTTCTTAAAAACATTGAAGAATATTTGTTAAATAAATATCCTTAGAACTATAATGCACAGAAAGCCTGTTGAAATAATACCATTAATCACAGTTGAGAATGACAAAAATATATTTTGCTTCTCACCAGTATGGTAATAACATTTTTTGGACTGCAATCAATCTGTCTTTATCTGCTTAAAAAGGTGATTTACTGGCAGATGCAATTTTGGGAAAACCACTATATTTTTCATTAAATGTTGATGCATCAGAACACTCTGAATGCCCTTGTACTGAAGGTATATATTAAAAAAAACCCCAGGAAATATATCAAAACTAATTTTTTCACTCAGATCTGTGTTGTCATGGTGGTCTTATTCCTTTGAAATGTGTATCCTCAAAGCCACATCAGAATCTTTGTTTTCAAATTTCAGAAATTATAACTGATGGAATGCAAAGAAAGCTGAGAAATAATGAAAATCTTTCAAAATATGCATAGGAATAGGAAGAATAAGTGTCATAATGAAGCATAAGAACAATGTGACAACTGGATGTAGAATACAGTTTATGTTATTAGTATACTAACATGGCTTATTTTATCAATAATCTTATGGCATTAGATTTTTTAATGCAAATTTCAACCATGAGTCAACTAATTCTCTGGGAATCTGCATTTTCAGTTTAAAAGGAAAAAAGAAAAAGAAAAGCTAAAGCTAATAGCACTGGAACGCTGAGAAAAGTTGTCTGAGATTACTCTGAAATCTCAAAGTTCATAGGAGAAATTAAAAGAACCTCGAATACTTTACTTTGTAAACACTGATGCTCAAGACATCAGTTTTTTGTTCTGTTTGTGCGGTTTTTAAAATCTGAAACAAGATTTCTGAACACAGAGTTGGCAAAATGCAAAGTATTTTAGAACAGGATTGACATTATTTGTGAAAGGACTTTTGTATTTCCCAGTGGAAGAAGGAAACAGTTGAAATGTTCTGGGCAAGAGACTTTTCTTTAGAGCATATTCAATCACATCAAAGGATAATTGCTGCTTCCTTCTAATAACCATGAACCACTTGGAGGAGCATCACTGCCTCTGGAATACACAGGCCGTTCTGAAAATACTTGAACTCCAACACAGGAGGACAGGTACCTCTAGGCACAGTCTTTTGCTTTTGCCATTTAACACTTAGGTCCTGCTTCTTCCTTTAGAGTCTATGCAGTATTATTGCATTTTGTAAAATAGAGTTCTCCACAGTATGTGAAGTACCTTCCAGACAAGAGAATGTTTTTTCCCAAGTGAGGTTCAGGTGCTGTAAAGCATGCAGTATAAATGTGCTTTGTGGCTTCACACTTGGTTGAATGCTACGATACAACCACATCGGGTATTCTCCGTCGTACCTCTAAAATTTTATTTTCAAGGACTGGCTACATAGGTAGACACTGTCCAAAGTTTATGTTAGCTTTAAGTTATTGATAGTGTCATGGCATTTTTATTGCAGCCAAAAGAAACTTAGGCTTCAGTCTGCCCTACTTCCACTGTTTACCTCACAGTGACTGTAACAAGTCACAGATGAAATTACCATGCTGGAGAGGTACCTTCCTAAGTGCAGTGGCACTCCACACTTCTCTCTTTGAGGCCTATAAATCCAAAAAATATTTTGGTTTCATCTAACTCTATTTTATCTGCAAAACTGTTCTTGATCAGTACCGAATAATATAAATTGTTAATATGAAAATAGCTGTTAAACTAAATAAATGAAACTTTCATTTACCAGTCAGGTAAATCAAACAGGAGAATTTTGCTGTTCCTAACAGTCTAATAATTTTAATTAATAGGTTTCTGTTTCAGACATCATTCTAGCATAAATGCACCCTAATATCATATTCCAGGCTCTGAAGACTCCTTTTTTCCCTTTTTTTTCCTCTTCTCTTTTTCTCTTCTGTCTGCTTTCATAAAAGAACAAACTTGTTGTATTTTTAAAATTGTATTTACCCCAGATAATTCACAGATTTATAAAAGACAGCTTAGAAAATAAGATACACAAAAAGAAAGGGTTTTGTGATGCAAAAGAAGAATACTTCCGTTTGAGTCTGTACAGAATTTTCTTTCCCTCTTCACAAGATTTAAATGATTTTTATAAGAGTACATTTACCGTACACATTTAAACTACAGTGGCACTACAGAGTTTATAATAAGACTTAGTAAGCACTATCATGACATTTTTAGTTTCTTATCATATATAGTAGCAAATTTGTATAATAGTCCCTGTGTTGGGAAGCTTGCTTGGAGACTGTTAATCTCCTCCCGGTCTCCAGAAAACAGACAAACAGCTCCTGTACCTCAGCAGTATTCCTCTTCCTCAGTCACTGGACTATACTCACGTTCCCTTCCCTTTCTCTCCTGCCAGCCTTACGGCTCTGGCTAACAGTTCCAACAGACAGCTTCAACCCTGTTTCAGAGCACACTCTGGCCAGACGGTGAGGGTGCTCTCCCTGTCTCCACCAATAAAGACACGAGCAGTAGCAACACCACCAGAACTTTGCTCTTTCATGTCTTAATACTCTGCAACAGGGAACTCAGGAACCCGAGGGAAAAGAAACATCTACTGAAAGTCATGGCCTAAGTTCCAGAGAGGGCACAAATTCAGACACATCAAATATGCTTTGTGCACCAGAAAGCCCCTTGCCCACTAACAAGACTCTTCAGAAGTTTGTTGAACTCTCTCCTCTGGCTTTCACACAGACTGTCTCAGGAGGTTTGGATCTTTCCCCCAGGCACTTATAACTTAGATTGCATTGATTTATTTTAATAAACAAATCTGAATGTTATGACTCAGATGGGTGAGCATGTTTTATATGTTTCCGATGATTAAAACTTCCAATTTATTTTTCATCAATACTCTACTTTTTTATAATTTACAAAAACTACCAATAGCAATGACACGTGTTTTATTAAACAAGCAATATACTCTTTTTTATGACATTTCTGAGCCTCCACCTAACTCATGGAAACCTTTTGTGTCTAAAGAATTTCAGGTTGAGCGTTCTAGAGCTTCACATCACACACACTGCATGAAGAATCATTTTGGTTTGTTCTAAATTGGTCACCAGGTAACTTGAACTTAAGGTAAGTTGCCCTTAATTTCTTAATAACACTCCCTTTTTTTTTTTCTTTTTTCATATTCTCTTGACTATAAGCTTGTTTACTGAGAATGGTATTCACACATGCTGAATTTGGGAAAGAGTTCCTTTCATCAGACGGATACCGATCTAGTGAGGTGGCAATGACTAAAACATAGCTTCTTCCAGTTAACTTAATTCTGGACAAACTTCCACAGTGTCTGACTTTAAAGACTGCAAATCATACAAGTCCTGGAAGATGCACCACAGTTCTTATTTTCACAAGCTATACAGAAAAGAAGGAAGAAGAATTTACACTTCATTTACCCCTTCTTTCAGCTGTATCAATAAACAGTGAAGAAAACAGTCCAGATCAGCCTCTGCAATTTGCTTATAATTGGGAGCAAATACCTGCACCTCAGTTGCCTATTAGCTCATGTGAGATAGAAAGAGGAGGAAAGGACCCTGGATTTTCTGTCAACCACCAATGAAGGAGGAATGAAATATAATCTTTTTGTGGAAGGAGAAGACAGAGGTATTCCCTATAATCCACGTATAAATACTGAATAAGTAGAACAGTTTCATATAGTAGGCCTGGCAAATAGCATCTATTTCATTCCTGGTAATACTAAAATTTCAAAATTTTTATTTCTGTAAAAGTAATGAGTCAACAAAATCAGTTAATTTTGGACTATTACTTTTCATTTATTTTTGGGGCTTTAGTTCTTAAATGTCAAATATCATGATTTAGTGTAGTTTTATATAGGCCCAAATTCACAGAGCACAGATCTCATGCAAATATGTTGAAAATATGCTTTATTTTGCTCACAATACAATCAAAACTGAAGATATATTTAGATTGGGTCTAATGCCTTGCTAAGCTGTGTGCCTGGGTGCACGTGAGCTTTCCCTATTATTCATCTGAAACCACTGTAGAAAAGCCCGGTCAAGAGAATTTCTGGGCTACTTCAGGCTGAAATTTGGAAAAAAGCATGTGTGGTATATTCATTAATCAATGAGAGTAATTTTTACAGTCTTGTTTTGTGCCAGATACTCAAATTAGATCTGTTAGGGGGAAATCTTCCAATTCATAAGGAGGCCTACTGAAATTGTTCAAGTTCAGCCTACTGATTTCACTCATAAGCCTTCACCCCACAACTACTGGAAAGCTACAGTTGTCATCAGAAAAAACTTGCATTTGTGGAATTCCATGTTACTGCACATTTCTCACTAAGTAAAACAGAGTCAGAGACGTACATGTCTTTAAAGGGATCTAAAATGTAAATTTCATTTGTGCTTTCAAGTCAGTCTCTGAACAGGCATTTTTCAATCTGATTTGAATCTTATACTTACTAAAGAGTGGGTATAAGGTATTATATAGTAATGCAAACAGAAAGTATAACAGGAAGGAGTCCTGCAGAGAACTATTAAAATGCCATGAATTTAATGAAAACCCTCTTTTGAAAGCTTGTGAGGAATTAATTTCTTTTCATCTACATGGCCGCAAGTCAATAACAGAAATTTTAAAGTCAGTAACTTTGTAGACAATTGAAAACCAGTAGAGATATATTTACAACGGAAAAATATCTTAAAGATTAATTTGGCAAAAGCAATATACATCATGTTGATTTCAACTGGTGACTGTGGCGTAAATGAATTCACAGTATGTAGAACTCATAGTACCAGTTATTAAAGACTGAAACTGGTGAGATCTGCACTACAAAGCAAACACATACTTAACTGTAGATATAAATTAGTTCTAAATTTCTCTATAATAAAACCTGCTAAGTGTGCAGCAATAACTTCAAACTTCGCTGTTTTGCTTGATATTATCTAACTTGAAATTCTTCTTCAACGTGGAGTTCTCTCGACCCTCAAATTAATTAGTTTGATCTCTACTTTTATTTTTAATCTTTCCTAAACCTTCTGGTAGCAGCAAATTGCTTGTGGAGAGCACAGAATGGAATAAAACGGCTGGACTAAACTAATGTGTTGGAGGGAGGGAAAAACCTTTGCAATTTATTAATGTATTCAAAAGACTGTTACAAAACTTTACAATTTAATTATTGGAAGATTATAGAACTGCTTCACTGCTTCTGTACTGTGTTAAATAAACTGTACGTGCAAGGAGTAATAAATGAAATTGTTAATTTCAGTGCATCCTTAGGGAATAGTAAGAGGGGGAGTTTACATTATTTAGAGCTCCAAATGGATTTGAGTTTATATACAGTAATAAATCTTAACTACATTGTTAATTAACCCTGCCTCGAGCCCCTTTTTGCCTTAGGAGTTGAAAGACACGGTGTCTGTTAGGATAACTCACCATTCATATTCTTAAAGATGCTTAGGACTGGGAGAATTTGCCGATAATAGGGCACCAAGGCCTCCCCCACCATTTCGGCTGACACCACCAGGTGCTGGAGGACTTTCAGAGTGGTGCAGAGGATCTGTCGGTTACGGAGGTTCAGTGCATCTGCGATGCAAAAAGAACAACAGGCAGAAAGCAGAATTAATTTCTAAAATGTAGAGGGAGGGGGAGGAGTCCTCTAATGGACAAATTTAATTAAACTATACTCTGTCGGGAATTGTAAGTGGGCCTTTATTAGCCCAGCTTAGAAAGATCCCAAAGATGGATTGCAGTCCTGATGTTATAAAACACTGCCTTGTCTGATTGTTATTTGTTCCCACAATTTGTGCTGACTCTTCAGTAACCCAAAGAATGCAGCTCATTATTCCCTCATGCTGCCTGTATAATACTGGCGTGGTCCAAACAAACGAAAAATAAATGTTCAGTAAGTACCATTTGGGGCCAATGGAACTGTACAACTGCAAGACAACCTGCAAAGGTTGACAACAGATGCATTCTAGTGCAACAATTAGTGTTTGTATGTTTGTACTCATTTATTTCACGATCATTTTATTCATTCAGCTGACAATTCCTACTATTCTGAGAATCAGTACAATGAAGCAAATGTTTATAGAAAAAAAACCCACAAACAAACCTTGTAGGCTTTTTTCAAAAGAAAAACATTCTAGGGGGAAAAAAAAGATTTTGTCTAGCCTACTTAAAATTTTCTCTTAGCTTTCAGTGTCACGCTTCTAATCTTATGACACTAAGACATTTCATAAAAACCTCTTGTTTCTTCTCTTTTAATTTTACTAAAAGCAAGCGCTTTGCATTCTCTCTTGTAATTAAAAATGAGTCATGCTTGAAATACGTTTTTTTTTTTCCTTGCAAAATCCATCTATTTATAAAAGCATTTCCAAAATTATGCAGCTGGATAAATTTGTCAGCAGTTGTCAAATTTGGTATGCTCTTATATATTGGTCCGCCCACCAGTGTTCTGCCCACTTACATAGACTTCTGTATCATTGCACTGGGACAGAACTGAAAAAGATAAGCTCATATTCACTACTACGTTTTATAAACACAGAAATACATAAATACATGATTCGAGACACCGTGACAAAGTATAAGCATTTAGAAAAAATTGTAGCAAAGAACACACAAAAAATTTGAAGAGGAGGTACTAATAACTCCTTCAAGAACTGCCTCTTCAAATGGAAGTAAAAGGATTGAAGATATCTCTACTCATTGCAGAGGTGCTGGAGCTAGATGATGTTTAAACCCTTGTAACCCAAACCATTTTATGATTCTACAATTCTGTGATTCAGTATTTCCACTGCTGAGTTTTATCACAGCACAGGAATGTTGTTTCATAGGGAATGAAGTAGCATTTTCACAAAGGAGCAGTGTCAGTTTTTCCATCTCTTTAAGCAAATGCACTGTACCCCACCTGCTTCTGCTTCTTATCACATGCCTGCTGAGTGTTTAAAATCACAGCTAGATCTCCAAAGCAAGGGCAGAGCAGATTGGTTGTGTGAATGGACAGAGACAATTCTCAAAAATCAACTAGTAAATGATTATTTACTTCAATTACTTCCCTTCATGCCTCTTGGCATGCTTGTGAACAGCACACTGAATCTACTGTTAGAAAACAGAAAGCCCAAGGTATAAAGGTACTATTCACATCACCCAAGTTAAAGGAGTAGTGTTAAATGAAAATACAGACTGAATTCCATACTTGTTATTTTCTAGTCCCTATTGTAGTCACCAGGCTGCACTTAATTTCATCTTGTCTCCGAGCATAAGAATGTGTGGACAGGAAGCCCAACAATGCAGCATGCTCACACTAAGTTCCAGCAAAGAGACTGGCTATTCCAAATTACGCTTTCGTGGACGGATGTTCTCAGGATGCTTTAGCAAAGAGACACCCCCAGATACAATTTTAAAGATTGGGTCCAAGTCTCAGGTAGGAAAATACTCTGTCAGAGAGAAACAGACATTGTTCATTTTCATGAAAGAGTGACTGGAAGAGGAAGTTTTGGGGTTCCAACACACAGATTTATTCACTACTAACTTGTCATGCACATAAATAATAGCTAACTGAACTAATAGGGAAATTAGCACTAACACTTGTAATTTTCAGTACAATAGTTATGTCATGCATACAGCCATGAATGAATATTTATATTCAATTCTATGAATTATTACAAATTAGCAAAATTAATTATTCGTACACACACTAATAATTAATTAAGGGATATATCATTGACAGAAATCACTGCTTCTTAATCCTTAACAAAC
This sequence comes from Mohoua ochrocephala, assembly GCA_013398855.1. NCBI lineage: Eukaryota > Metazoa > Chordata > Aves > Passeriformes > Acanthizidae > Mohoua > Mohoua ochrocephala. Next base: position 61,206 of record VZTA01028226.1, on the reverse strand, counting down.
AAATTGTACCCCCTCCCAGGAATAGTACTTCTGGACTGTAGAAGCTATCGCAGAGGATGAAAAACCTTATTTTTAGGCATGCAGAGTATGTCATGTAAGTGGAAATGGCTGTCCAAATACTCCTAGGAAGAACTTTTGGAGGGATCCCATCTAATGCTACAGACTTGTCTCTGTCCGAGTGGAGCAGGAGGTACCTAACCATTTCTCATTGGATTATGGTGGTTTCATTCTGCTCCCCATTCCCATCTCCAGCTCAGGGGTATTCTGGGTATTCTGACAATACCTGGTCTTTCAACTAAAGACAGAGGCCATATGAGGAGAGGAAGATTTCTCTTCACATCTTTAACCCCTGCAGGCCCCAGGGAGGCATCAGATCTTCCCAAGAAATGGGTCCAGTCTGCATATTGAGCCTTCTGTTAGCTGCTGATGGGACCCTCTTACTAAAATGACCAGTTGATTTTTTTTTATGGAAGTAGTTTTGATGCAGGGCACAGGTCAACTTAACCTTTGTGACATCTTCATGCTAGATGAGCCATTATCCCTGTTGTTGTTTGGTACCACTTGCAGAGCCTTGTACCTATTGTATAAGGGCATCCAGGAAGCTGGGGCAGTCCCAGAGGAGATGTACTTGTTGTGCCAGCAAAGGAACTTGTCCCCATTGCCCCCTGTCCCTTGAGGCATTCTGTTTTCCCAGGCGGAGAAAGGACAGGGAACCTGCGTGTCTGCCTGTTGTGCCTGTCTCAGAGAAGACAGGGTGCAATTTCAGTAGTCTCTCTCTCACTCTCTTCGATACACCTCAGCCTACCCACCTCCTCCTGAAGCTGTCACTAAGCTAAGGAGTTCCTCTGCCCGGGTGCACCTCCCACAGCTGTGCTCGCTGCGGCCTGGTACTGGTGTAAGAGTAGGGCTCACACTGCAGCCTGCAGAGGTATGGATGCAGACGGATATGGTAGAATCAAACAGACTGAGAATTTCAGCCTGAATCCTTTCAAATTGCAGAAATTGGCAGTGTGTGTTAGGAAAATACTTGTAAATATCAAAAGAAAGATCATTTTGACTACAGAACTGTTGTTATTCTTCTTAAATATTTGGGCTGCGGCCTGCATAGCAGCCAAGCAGCTCCTGGCTTGATTGTATTAGGCACTTCATAAACATTCAATTAGAGGCAGTCCCTGCCCCAAAGATACACCACTTCCAAATATCTGTTTATCTTTTAAAAATCCGATAATTATTTTCTGTGTATTACCATCACTACAGACCATTCTCCTACATGAATAAAAGGAAGAAAATATTAATGCAGTATACAAAAAAATTACATTCCAATACGTTGGAAAATGTCAGTGATATCCAGAGGTTAACAGAAATTAAAGAAAGGACAAGTATCCTTACACGGGAATAAAGCAGACCATCTAGGAATCTTGGCACAGCACAGCTACACAGCCCAAATGAAGGAAAGATGTATAATATCCAAAGTACTCCAATTTAGAAAGCATTCTAGGCTGTTGCCTCTTGCTCTGGAAGTCTGCTGTAAGATGGATCTTCACAATAACAGCAAAGTGAACAACTGGTTTGCTTCTCAGTTAAAGATACCTTTTCTTGTTTTTTGCGTGGCTCCGTGGGTCTGCAGGCTGGCTGGGAGCGGCTTGTTCAAAGGATCTTTTGCACAAAGATCTTCGCGCGCTCAGGCAGCGCTGCCAGCCCCCAGTCTCAGCCTGTGCCGTCCAGCACTCAGCTGACCCACGTGTGTTGGAGCGTCCACGCGTGCACTAGAGAGAGAGATGGCTCTTAGGCTTGAGTCCAAAGGTGTTTATTCGGTGAAGTCCATGTGCCAAGAGAGCGAATTCGCCTTGGGTAGGGGGTTAAAAGGGGGTCCCGAAGCAAGGCGGGGTTTACATAATTCAGCCAATCAGGGGAGAGGGGCACAGGGGTTGGCTACACCTGAGACGCCCACCACCTGGGCACCTCTGACGGCCCTTCCGGCTCATCGTCCGATACCATAACTCCCCTTTCTCTGTTTAAAGGAAAGGCTTCTCCGATGGTCTTGGAGAGGCTCTTCCTAATACAACCGAATATACTTAAAACTATGATAATTATCAGAACAACCCACAGCCCAGCTTTAACCAGGGATTTCACCCAACCCTCAACCTTTCTGTTCCCTAAAGGGTTTTGAGAGGACTTTCCTCCCTCAGTGGTATCTATTTCTCTTTGGTCATTTAGACTACTGTAACACACTCTTAAGCAGCAAAAAACTCCAACCCAATAAATTGACTCTATTGCTTGGTAGTTTTGATGTTTTCTACTTTAATGGTATAAACTGGAAGATTTTGCTTCTGATTTCACTTTTCCAAAAAATCCTCCAGCTTAAATAATTGCTCAGTTGAAGTATGTAATTAAGTATTTTTCATTCAAACATACGTTATTTTGTACTGCCATAGCTTTTCCAAACAAATATTTTCCGAAGTTCATCATAACTTTCTTAAATAAAAGAGAATTTCACAATGATAGCAGATTAAATATCTGATTTAAAAGTTCAGTATCTGAGTTAGTTCTGTGTTTCTACCATTCAAAGCCAAAGTAAAAGATAATTATGAAATTTGAAGGCATATTTAAAATACCATAGTGCTGTTTATTAAAACTTGTTAGCAATGAGACAACAAAAAATACCAATTCATTGACTTCAGTGAATTTTAATCCACTATGTTTTTAATTTCTGATAAATTTTATTGGCAATTCATGTAAATTGATGTAAATTTAATATTTCTTTTGTTAATTTCCATTAAGAGCAGAATCTTAAGATACATGCCACTTGTTTGCTTATTCATTTAGCTAGATGTTTACATATAAAGCAATAGAAATAATTATTTTTAAAAATTCAAGTCTTTTTCTTGAGTAACACTTCAAATATCTCAAAGAAAAGACCTAGAAGTTATATAAGTTGAAGTTGATTTTTTTTTTTTTTAATGTGGCAGTTTGGAAAATCCTATCTGAGTCCCAGATATTGTCTATAATAGAAGCCACAGTTCTCATCTGATAGATGAGATTGATAGATTTTACAAGCCAGGAAACATGACAGCGTTTCTCCCAGTACACAGTGCATCTTTTTCATGACACAATGTATTTCCACAGAAGATATCCAATCAGAACATTCTCTCCCAGATAGCACATTGATATCCTGAGCTTTACAGAATCAAATCAGTTTCCCTAAACTTCCATCTCTTCTCTAAATATTAACTTCAGATTTTGGTTGTTATATAAAAAGTTATGTTAATAATTTAATTCTCTTCAACTTCTTTTTCAAACACACCTGTGAATCTATGCTTAGCAGTACACTGTTTCCATTTTCTATTTAGGTCTCACTACCAAACATTAAAACCAATTTAGTTTGCATTCATATCTCTCACTCGATTGGTAAATGAGGCAACAGTTTTAGAAAATTCTTTGCCTGAAGGAGAACAAGATACATAGAGTAGGAATCCTGTGGGGTAACAAGCACTCAGGATAAAAATGCTTGACTGTTGTGATCTGCTTAATCTTGTTGATCAAGGGCTTCTTTTAAATTCACAGTCAGGTTTAAAGAACTCCTAACATGAAGGGTTCTCAAAATCCAATTGATTAAAGTGATACATACTTCTCTTACAAAATTTTGTCCAAAATTTCCAAAGTGTATAATACTTAACTACCTGCACTTACATAATAGTATTATGCTATATTTACAGAACAGTAATGAAGGCTGTTACCAAACACAGCGTTTCAATCAAGAGTGAATAAAAACCGGAATAAGAACCTTGTGTTCTGTGCTTTTTAGAAGTCCAGTGAAAGCCTGATCCAAATAACAATACAGATGTTACAAATTTCTTTCTGTACAACTGAAAGAGTGATCTGTTACAGTGAAATGATGGGAAGGAGAAATAGGGGGCAAGGCATGAAAACCTTATGCCAATTTTGTTATTAAAGACCTTTTTTTGTAAAGTGAAAGTCTAAGGCACAGAAAAGGCTAAGATCCATAAATGGAACATTGATGCTTGTAAGAAACACGATCTAGGAGAATATGGAAGAGAAAGTCAGTGGCTTTTTTCAGCTTGAGTCGTGCTTGTAATTGTAGCATTTTACTAGATCAGCTCCTATAGAGCTTGAATTCTATCAACATATGTGGACCCAATTTAATTATATAGTATAAAGAACACTTGAAGAGAGTCCCAAAAACCTGCTCAGTGACTATGCCAGTCTACAGTTTCCATCCATTCCTAGATGTACATTCCTTCCTTTGTGCCAAGATACTAAAACTGCACCAAGTACCCACCCTCCTGATGAAAACAGGTCTGTTATCACTGAAACGTGATGCCATTTACAAAAAAGGTTTTACGGAATCAAAGACCAGTAGTACTGGCATCTGTACTGCAAAACTTAATATAGCATTCTAAATGTGCTGTAGATCCTTGAAGAAGAATAATGTGGACAAGAAAAACCTGACAGTACAGTTTTCTTAGACTTTCAAAAGGCATTTGATAAGATCCATCACTGAACTGCTGTGGCTTCCATACAAATAAACAATGACTTAGAGATAGAAACTGAGGGCAACAATAAATGATCACAGAGGAGGAGTATCACCAGTAGGGCCTTGCAGGAATCTGTGCTGAAGTTCATGTTTTTCACTAGATCCATGAGTGATTGGGAAGAGTTTTTACCGATGATAACCAAAATTTCTGATGATACCAAGTTATTCCAGATGCCAAAGACAAGGACTGCTGTGAAGACCTGTAAAAGGACTTTGGAGGACAGACCAACTGGGCGATAAAATTGCAGATGAAATTCATTACTAATAAATGTTCTATATTAATAAATTTATAAATTCAGGAAAGAATAGCTCTAACTCCAACTTTAAAAGTCAGAGATGTTAATTGCCGATTTCACTTTCCAAACATGGACAAGATTTATCTTTATTGAATAAGAAACACAGTTTCTCCTCACAGACAAGAGTAAACAGTAGAAATAAAGAATCTACTTCCTATACCATTCAAAAATACCTGAAATGACCAGTTTTGAGCAGAAGAATCTAACATAAACCTAATTGCAACTACTTGTACTGGTTGATGAAACCTGTAGGGGAAATGCTTTAGTATTTGAATATCAAGACAATAAAAAAAAAAATCAGAGACCTTTGCTTTCTTTAAAAGCATTTTAAGACTATAAAAGCAAGCTTGTTTACTTTTATCTTTCAGTCTGTGATCTTAATAACCAGAACTGGTTCTCAAGAGCAGCAGTCAGCCAGGAGGAAAATTACAATTACATTAGCATTTTAACTTACTTTCTGTAGGTGACAGAAATCAACTTACACGATTTGCAGAAAGAAAATGACTACAGATCAGAAAATCAAATTTATTCCATAAAAATATTGCAGCACTTTGTGAAAGGAAGTATTTAACAGTCATTAAATACTCCTAAATATAATGAAGATATGTGAGAAATATAACTGTGCTTAGAACAACTGCTAGCAACACATTCAACTTTACATATCTATATGCAAAAGTGACACTGATTTGGCATTAAATGGGAATTAACTACACTGTAGTCCAAGACAACATTTTACATGCAAATAGAAGGTGAACAATAAGAGAACAGAAATCAGTTTAATTTGGAAATTTACTAAACATTAGAAAGGACTCTGTAGGTGACACTGAAGGAGGAACGCCTCTATTCATTTCTCTAGATCTGACTCACAAAAAAATCTGTTTCCTTAATGAAACATTTTCAACCAAATTTAAGGTATCCTTGATTTACTGTATCACAGAAGTTATTTTTAACAGCATGGTAAAAGCCTCAAAAAGGAAAACTTCAGTATTCCTTAGGATGGAGATTATTCTTTTTGGACTCAATCAGAAGAACTGGCCTGCTGACTGGAACTGTGTAAAAACAATACTTCCTTCTAAGTTACAAGTACAAAGATGTGAGCTTTTCAGACTTTTAGGCCTACATTCAGATTTTCTACGTATCTGTTTTAGGATTCACAGCACAGAACAGAAAAGATTCTGGCAAGTGGGTGATCCAAGACACTTAAGTGTTTAATTTCACATTATTATCTTCATCAGCAAAGCTATATGAAGATCATTTCTACTCATTCACTCCAATGTCTGTGCTATTGTGTATTGTTCCTTCATTTGTGGCAGTGTATTTATAAACCAGACCGTTGAAATGATCTGACTTTAGAAGTAATGCCACTCTGAAAATATTTTAGATTTGTTTTAGATTTGGGTTCTTTGGCTTTTTTTTTTTTTTTAATGCATCTAGATGAGAGATTAACCAAATTGCTCCACAAACAATTGCATTAGCAAAAGTCAGAGTGTGGGAGCTGGAACAATTGGTGACTTTATGTGTGAAGGTGTTGAAAACTCCTACAACTACATTGCCAGCAAAGCAAAGGTGAATGACAGCATGCTCGCTGCCTCTGAAAGGAGAGGAGATGCTTCCACACACTGTGTTGCACATCCCTGATGTTACTGATAGAAGTAATAGACAAAGGTGTAGGAACTTCTGGCTCCCTCAGTGTTTATGTCTGCACGTGTGTCCCATGCAGAGAACATCGGGGAACCCTGCAGTCAGGAATCTGGGATTGCAGAAGCCTAATGAAAGCAAGCAAAAGGACTTACGGCTTTTCTGATTTTACATTAGTCATGGAAAATGTAATATTAAAAGCAATAATCTGCCCCAAAAATCAAAAGGAATTTTACATTCCTATAATGACCACACAGAAAAACATAGAAAGGCTAGACAGATTCCTCAGTTTCCTAAAAATAAGGAACCTACATGCAACCGACAGACATCTTTGCTTGCTGCCCCAGTGGGCTGGGTTTGGGTTCAGCTCTCTGCCACCAATGCTGTCTGTGATGTGGGGCAAAATTAGCCTCCTTCTTCTGCTTTTTTTACCTGTCTGCAATATGAAAATAACAATAGGAAACTTTTTGGAAAAGAAGATATTTGGCTGTGTGTTGTGCATCAGAACGTGCATGATACTGCTGCAAAGTACTTTGCTGCTTGCCATATATCTCAGTTTATATATCTTTGCTGAGGTTTAAATAACTCAGACAATGGGTTTGCCTACACCTTCTGTGAAAGCGAGCAAAAAGTCCTACACCTTAAGTGATCTAATTTTCTGATTTTGTATTTTATTTCTTTTTAGTTGGATTCCTTACAAGTTTGACATATACAGGTAATTTGTTTCTGCTAAGTTTTATGTCATGCAATGACTATATTTACAAACTATTTTATAATGTTTTTCCAGTGCAAGATACAATATATTTTGAATTTATATTTTGAGAAATCAAAATATATTTTGAACATTTTTCTCTCTGAAAAATTAATGCCTCCAACCTGAGGGATTTTTTCTTCCTCTGAATTTCCAGTAAAAAAAGTTCCTTCCAGTGTGACAAACAAAAATAAGGAATTATTTTTCAACTAAAGATCATTATTCTTTATTATTTTAATCATATTTCAGGTATTTTAGAATAGAAACCAGGCCTGTTAATTTCAGTTGTCTGCTTTTTTTAAGTCACTGCTTGTTAACCAGAAAAAAAATTGCTGAAAGGATTTGGGCTTACAATAACCTACAGAGGGATTAAATAACATAATTCTCATCCTTAATGATATAGTGTTTAAATGTGTGAACTTTACGTAAGGATGGCTGGAAGACAAATTTCTCCTTAAATCATTAAAATATAATACAGAATTCTACTATTTAATTTTAAATGTTTTTAGAGAACATTTAGGTCTTTACTAATATATTCCTTTGATGAACATGCAGGAGAGAAAACTGCTTTTAAAAGCCTTCTGTCTGTAGAGTTGTTTTTCCGTCTTTCTTTTAGCCTTTTCCCCTCAATCATATATATTACCTTGCCTAACAATCAATTGATTCACTCTTTCACAGTAGAAATATGGTAGCGGTCTAGAAGAAGACTGGTTAATCAGAAATAACTCACCCAGTGGGACATTTTAGAGACAGTAATCCGTGTAAAACATAGCTGAGTTTATTGTGGAAGCAGCTGAGTCACAGAAATGTACAGCTATGACTATGCTGCTGTATTACACAGTCACAGCAAATTTAAAACCCCTTAAAAATACACATTTTCAAACTCCTGGAAATGGTGGTGTCTTTTAATATTAGTATGGCTTTAAGTAGGAAGAAGCCTTTATCGTTAATAATGCTTAGACTCTTCACATATCAAAGCTGATACAGAAGCCTTTTTAAAATAAAAAATAAACACTTTAGAATAAAATAAAGCAGAACCAACAACTAAACTTAGCTAGCAGATTCTTGAATGTGTTCCAGCACCATAAATTATGACTTAAGACTACATATCAAACCCATACAAATACCCTTAACTAGCAGTCTCCTTCTAATTCTAAATGCTGTGTAACAGCTAAAACTCCCAGGTAATTACATCTAAGCTAGATTCTGGTCTCAGCAAGAGTTTTAAATCCTAACTGAATCGGTGCTGTCATAAACTTGCAGTCTTTTCTGAAGAAATGATTTCAGCTTTCAAAAAAAATGATACTAATGTAGATATATTTGGGTGGTGTTGGAAATACAGTTCTAAAGAAATTATATCGTTCCTCTCTTTACGTGTTTCCCTTTTAGAGAGAAAAAATGGTAACATTGTTTTCATAACCTTTCTCAAGCATCACAGAGTAAACTTTTGGAATATTATATATTCCTTTTGACATTTTCAAAACTACAGTAAGATAGAGATAGTGACATCTATAATCAATCTTTTTAAATTGAGAAAAAATTGAAAGAAAAAACCCCAATTCTGACCCTTCTCACACTATTATTTCAGTATTATCAGGCTCCAAACTACATTCACTTCCTCTTTTACAAAACTGTATTTAAAGCTGAACTGTCTCATGGATAAGACAAAGGACAGCAACAATACCATTAATGATTAAGAATAAAAGAGAAGGCAAATTTAGCAAATATGAGCATCTTTTAGTATAGATGTAGCAAGCGGATTTAAGAATCACAATAACTAACTAGAGAAGGATGGTGGCTCAGAATAATATCTCTTCAAGGTACTGACCTGAAGAAACAGGAAAAGACAAAACAATATATCTGAAAGACTAGGTGGTTCAAGAAAATAAAGTTTTAGTGGCAGTACACTTGAAGTTTAGCGGTATTACATTTGTGTTAAAATAATATATTATTTTTTACAAAATTTTTCTACAAAAAAACTATGTTTAAATATATAAAACCTTCAAAAGTAATATTTTTAAAATGCCATCTGTTGACTTCTCCTGTCATTTTAGATGAACTGGTCTGTACAGTAGAGGATTTACATAATAAATATACAAAATCAGCTAAGAAAATGTCACTTCACATTTCCAAAGACCAAGAGCCACCCTGTAATAAGAAAAACACTAACCAGAGAGTCCATTCTTCTGAAATACTGCACATATCAGGATATTGAAGGCATAAGCTTTCTGGCCTTATACCTTAAAATTTACTCGCATTTGCAATAATCTTCATGTGATGTTCAGGCTGTCATGTCTTACAGCTTAATCAGCAACTTTTCAAAAATTTACATCGTTTAAATACAATTTATGGATTTTTCTCCTACATGTTCACCTACCTTTTATGGGGATAATGAGCTGAGGCACAACAGGAAGAATCTTGTTTCCACCATGCTCTAGCATGTCATGGACTCCTTGACGAGCAAAAAACTCATATGGAAATTCCGTTTCACGAAGCCCATCAAAGAACACGGGCAGAAAGTAATGATAGTCCAGATTTTCAATCTCTACCTGAAAATACAAAATAAATAAACAGATAAATGCAATTTTTCAGTACTAATACAATGTGATCCAGCCAACAGATAATTCGTGCCACCTACACAGGCATGTTTAGTAAATAAAAATTCATTTTTTTATCACTGCACAGTATATTGAATCTCAAATATGGTTTATGACAAGACATTAAAATACAGAAATATTAGATCTAAAGAAGATAATAAAAATTAATATACTCCCATTTCTTTTTTATTTTTGATAAATCAGTACCAGATTCTGATATTCTTGCTTACACACTTCACTTTGCAAGTTATCCATAGGAATCAAACCAGTCATTTTAAGAACAATACTCTGCCTATTTTTAAAAAAAAAGATATTATATCTTCACTTGGACACTCAAAACAACAAATAAGAGAAAGAATCCTGTAAGCAACAAAATACCTAGTACAGGACAAATATCAATATTTGTACATAATTCTCTAATTTTTAGAACATTGACCTAATTTATTTCCTATTAATTTCAAGAGTAGAATTATAAAGAAATTCCATGGTTCTCTACTGTGAAAAAAAGGTAGAGAAATTATGTACCTATTTTTAATAGTAATCTCCTTCCAATCCTAAAATACAAAGTATACTAATCTTAACATGCTATGGAGGGATTTTGCACTCTAGTTTTCTTCTCTTTTCCTTCTTTTACCCATTAGGACTCTACCAGAGACACTCAGGCTAGCCAGGGAGAATCAGAAGTGTGTTTATGGCCTGTCAAAGCTCTGAACACAGCTGAGAAGAGACTCAATAGCAATGCATTTTTTCTGAACAGAATATGATCCTTAAAATCACTTGGAGACCAATCCATCTCTCCATGAATGCACTTCCACCTTTAAAACAGTGCTTAGCTGCTACCCTATTTTTCCAGTGAGATTAGGTAGTACCCAGGTAAGATTCTTCACATTTAACAAGCTTTGTCACATAGACCAAACTGAAGCTGCAAATACACTAAATAAAATTTGTCAGGTTAAGCAAAAAAAAACCAAACCACCCATTGATTTCAGAACAGAAATCACATTCTCACTTGAACTGTGGAAGTCTGAACTAAAGCAGCCAAGAACTGAACTTTACAATTCTTGGGTAAATCTCACAGTCAGGAAGTAGCACACAGGCATTCTCTGTTTGAGGCCATGGTTCATTTTCCTCCTCGCTCTACTCTGAGTAGATCAGAATCCTAGTTTTGCGCACCTTAGCTACTGACTTCAATCTTTCATGTTGATACAGATCAATCCATGATAAATCAAAATTAACTGGAACCGATACTTGAAAGTAAGTATTGTACATTTGCTGTGAGCATCTCACTATTGGCAGACATAGTGCTGATGACATACTAACATAGTCTCACACGCACTGATGGTTAATCTCTGACAGGAGATTAAAAGGGCAGTTGCATAACACCTATTCGCCGATGTGAATGAAATCAAGTCCCCATTACATGATCCTGTAGTGGATCATGCAGGAGAAGGAACAAAGGAAACCCACATTTCCTGTTCTCTCAGCATCATATATTATTTGCTTCTCTGTAATTTTTTCTCATTGGCTTTTTGCTTCACAAGAAAAAATGTCTTTTTCAGATGCCTTTAGAGTCAGTATGAACCCAGGGAAATGGCCTCAAGTTGCTCCAGAGAAGGTTTAGATTAGTCATTAGGAAAAATTTCTTCACAGAAAGGGTTGTAAAGCACTGGAACAGACTGCCCAAGGAAGTGGGGGAGTTGTCATCCATGAAAGTGTTCAAAAATGTGTGGCTATGGCACTTGAGGACATGGTTTAGTAGTGAACACGGTGGTGGTGCTGGGTTGACAGTTGAATTTTATGGTCTTTTCCAACCTTAATGATCTATGATTACACAATTCTATGAATACACCAGGGTCAGTTTGTGAGAAAGTTCAAAAATAACAAAAGAAATAACAAAAATAAATTAAATAATATGATCATTAATAAATAAAATAACAAGAATTAAAAGACATTTAAATTCCTAAATTGATGGGGTTTGTATTTCTTGAGGACATTCAGCCTGCTAGTAGCGATACTCATGAGATGACAAAAGAAGTTTCCCCCAAAGGTCTCTGAGAACAGAAGACAGCAATATATCAACTACAAAATTCTAGTGACGAGCCTAAAACAGAGGCCAAATTGTTCATTACAGCAAGAAAGCTGTATCAGGTAAGAAGGGACCAGGAGGTCAAAAAATCATTGACAAAAAAGCAGGACCAAGAAGTAGCAATTTTTTCATGTTCTCTGTCAACAGGACAATAAAACTTCCTTTAATATGTCTTTTAATGTTTAATTTGTAATTTTTAATACAATTAGACTTTTGTTATTGAATGCTCTAGTATCAGAAAATCAAAACCAAAACCTTTAACAGCTATTTGTGCCTGGCAAAAGCTTTAGATGTCGAAGAGAGAGCTACAATTAATAACATGTGGGATTGTTTTTTTAGATAAGAGAAGCTTCAAAAGGCAAAACACCTGTTACCACACTGTCTTATTGAGATGGGGTTTAGAATGTATTCCTTAAATGGGTATTTGACAACTCTTTCAAAATTACAAACTATTTCTGCGGTAAAAATTTCCTTAACACACATCAACATTAGATTACTGAATCAGGATTTGCAACTATTTTGCTCCAAACACACACAGTAAAATGTCTAATGTTTTTTCTCCCACTCTTCAATAGTATGTCCTCTAACTGCATCTGCCAGTTATCATTCTCAAAGATTTGCTATTTCTGATACTCCATGCAATTTTTTTCAGCTTTTTTTTGTGCTTGAAATATGCTTTTTCTTTTTATGAAGAAGGCTTCTGTATTCAGAAGGTTGTCAATGTTTTTCAGCAATAATAACTGATGAATAAAAGATATTTTCCTTATCTATCACGTCTGTATTATGGTTACACATTACATATACATAGGAATGATATATCAACTTTAAGGTGAATATGATTTCAGGATTTAAAAACAACTCTGATTTTTACACACAGCACAAAAGGTTTCTTGAGAAAAATCTTTTACTAAATATACATATGACAAGCTGTAGATTATAAAATATTTGTGTGTACTCTCTCTTCTCAATTAGTTTCAAATCCCTAAGTGGTTGGCAACTGGGCATGGTTCTGAAAAGGATTCTGATTTCTAACTTATTTCTTGAAGTGTCAGCTGTCCAGGCACACAGACAATTTTTACTTAGCTTTTTTTTGCTCTATAATAACTCCCACAATATGGAAGCCAGAAATATTTTGTCTTACATTCTATGGTGTGAAACCCTTTCCTTCTGTGTTTACTATTTAGCTTTTAAAAGTGCCTATTATACAGCTGTTCAGAGAAAAATGTGATTTTTCTGTTTACGCCTACAAATCCTTTTGTTTTTTATATCCACCCACAAAAAATGCTGATTAATGCTCAAATTCTTGGCAAAACTTGTCCACATCTGACAATAATTCTGCAGCTATGGATTTTAAGAAGAAATCTCACAATAATTATTATGAACTTCTGTACTAGCGGTTTGCAAATTTCGCAGACATAGCCCCTGAACTTTCAGTAAATAGGCACTAATAAAAATTAATATATACTATATGATTAAATAACAAAAGCAACCGTAGTATGAGTAAAATCTTCTGTTTCATGAAACTTCCAGGCTCCTTACGTTCTAAAAGCTCTCTAGGTGAAACACAATATACAGTTAATAAGTGTTGCTTTATCATTACATACAACTAACGTACAAGATGGGAGGAAACGAATTGCAGTATCACAGTCAATTTCTCCAGGAGAAAATCTGTTCCTATGAAACAGCCCATAATGAGTGGCAAGTCTGCTGAGACAAGGAAAAAATCAGATAAAGATTCTATGTTGACAATAGAAAAATTAGCTTTGTGGCTAATCCATCTGACAGATAAAGAAAACAAACTATTTGAGAGAACTTAAGATATAGAAGAACTTTGACAATAATGGTATCATTGGTCTGCCTTAAAGAATCTTATTTAAAATAATCTAGTAAACTATAAGACAAACTCAAATTTTAGAAGGTAGTGTTTAAGCCACATAAACAATTTAATTTTCCATCTCATTTCACACAACTGGTTACATAATACTGTGTCTTTGATCTGATTATCCAAAAATTGGATTTGATCTCCCAGAAACATTGTATCTAACTGTGTACGTACTCATTTCATGTCTTTGTCTAAGGCATTAAAATTAAGTATAGTAAACGAAATTCTGGAATTCTTGGGTTGATAAGGACAAACAGGAGTTTTCTGTAAGGATTGTAACGATTTTGTAAGGATTCTTTGGTAAAATAATAGAAATATTTACTTTCATGTCTGTTTTGGAGATTAATGAAAAGAGAAAAACAGAAACATTTTTGAGCAGTGTCAGTTTTGAACTCCCTTTACACTTTCAAGATTTCTTTCAACTTTTCTTTTTTTTTCTTCCAATGGCCTGTACAATAGTCAGGACGAAGCCTGCGCACTTCACAGCTTTTGGTTTCTTGCTTTTAATATATTTGATGCATAATGGCATGTTAGTTTTAATCTTCACTATGGAGCGAGTAATGCTCACTAGTATTTTCCAGACTTGACTAGATGGATTTTTCAATATGGTAATTTTGCTTATGGTTCAAAACACAATTCTGATGTTGCATTTAGTCCCTACAAGTCTTCTAGCAAGAAAATATTCTCCTTCTAGTCTGTCGTATTTCACCTTCCAGTAGGGTCATACTACAAAGATTTTCTATTGAAAGAGGTCTAGTCTAAGTTATTACCTTCGTCTTATCAAAAGAAAAAAAAAAAAAGACAGTTGTGCCTATATTTTCCATTCTGCAACTTATCTTAAAACAAGTGGAAGATTAGCAGGCTTGAAGAGAAACAGATAATGGCAAGGGACCTAATAGAAATCTTTTAACTCAGTCAAACTGTATTTAGCACCTTTTTAACATATTCCGTAGATATTTAACTTCCCAAAAGAAGTTAAATAACAAAAGAAAATATTTGCCTCCTACGGATAAATTAAGAGAAGCAATAATAAGAAATGTCATTAGAGTGTTACTATACTGGCTATCTGAATTCAGTCTTGGAATAACTCCTCATGTAAAAATAAAACCCAAACCCTGAAAGTCTAAAAATACAGAAATGTTAATACATAATAATTTTGAACCTACTGCATTTCCTACTACCTCCATATTAGTTGCAAAAGTAACAGTTACTTGGGAAGACAAGCCCCATCACTCCAAATGCGTCGTCATCCCCCCTGCCTCTTCCTCCTTCTTCCCCCCCCACTTTATATGCTGAGCATGATGTCACATGGTCGGGAATGTCCCTGTGGTCAGTTTGGGTCACCTGTCTCCTCCCAACCTCCCACTCACCCCCAGCCCCCTCACCAGTGCAGTGGAAAAGCAGGAAAGGCCTTGGCTCTGTGCAAGCCCTGCTCAGCAATAACAAAAACACCTTGATATTATCAACCCTGTGCTCAGCATGAATCCAAAATACAGCCCCACACCAGCCAGTGTGAAGTTAATTAACTCTACCTCAGCTGAAACCAGCATGATATGATAACCAAAACATTTTCTTTTCAGTTGCCACAGCTGAAGGTGGCAATCTAATCTTACTAGGGTTAGTGAGGTGAGGAAAATAAATAGTCAACAAGAAGGTTATATTATTCCCTAAATAACTAGGGGATCAATGACTGGCTCAGAAATGGAGGCAAGGAGAAGGAAGATATGAATTTGTGTAAAATCTTCTCCAGCTAGAGAGAGAGTAAAAAACCCAGCCTGAAATCTCTTCCTATAAATGTGACTCAAGAATCGATTTTTACTAAAGAAATGTGAATCTCTAAGTCTGTGAGCTATGCCATTCAGAAGATAATCTAGCACATTTCTGGGAGGAGGGGATTTTAATCCTTCATTTTCATAAACCTTTTTAATTGTACTGCTGGGATTTAAATTTTTAAAATATACACCTCACTGATAATACAGAGCAGGCAAGTCTTGCCAAATACAGAGGAGGGTCAGTGTATCACCCAGGAAAAAGCAGGATGACAATAAACCCTTGGATTATGGGATGTAGGCCTTAAAGTATGATATGCAATATTGAAGTGACAGATTAACAGCAAGGACTTCTGCTACAGTATAGGAGTTCATCACTGTGACATAGAAATAGTGTGACAGGAAATAGAGTGGAGCCAACTAATTAATCATTATGAGCCACCAATATGTTGCAGCTATGAAAAGACTAAATATTATTTAAAATGTATGAGCTATTTCTAGCACAGATAGGAAAGCATTAAGGCCACTACACAAGGCAGTCATGAGAGCTCACCTGTCATGATTGTCAATTTGCCCTAATATAAAATATATAGAGTTTATTCTCATTGATTCCTCACTGGAAATGACAGGGACAAACTAATATATAGGAATACACCGAACTAAAAAGGAAGTAAGTGCTAACTTGATCTTATTTATTTGGATTCTGATCACATTAGATGATCTGAGTCAACTGATTTCTAAAAAAAGCATGTAAAATAGACTATTCTTTCAATAGAGCAAATAGTTGTAGACTACACTTCAAGGACTGCTTTCTTTTAATTGAGGAGAAGCATTATAAATAGAAGATGAAACACACTGAGAAAAGGGCTCTGTAAACGTGACTCTGACAAATGTGGAAAGTACCTGAGAATTGTTCACAGGAAGCAAACAATGGACCACATGATAACCTCAGTGGCAGACAAAAGTATTTCTACTACTTCAGAACGTACGCTTATCTAGTTACATTCTTCATGCTCTTCAAAGGCTTGCTGACACATTTTCAGACAGTCAGTTGTTCTCCTTTTTCTTTACCTGATTTATTAATATGTTTTATGTATTTCACAAGCACAGTAATGTAAAACTCTAGATTAAGACAGAGAAGCATTATTTCTCTATTCTGTTAATCTCTCATGTTTGCAATTTCCTAATATGAGCATTATATGATATATAAAGATAAAATGCACATTTTAAAGCCATGTGATATTATATGTATTATATACACCTACTCTGAGAGGTGAATGGGAATTAGGTTCTCCACTGGGGTCCATGGCCTGGGGGCAGATTAAGTTCCACCCTCAGATGCAACACCTAAGAACCCTTCCCATTTGCACTTAGGCACCAGCAAGAAGCAGAGGACAAGCTCTGGTCCTTCACTACAGAACAAGCAGAGGATTATCATTGTAAAGAAGAAATGTTCAATTTTGCAGACACTTTTTATCAGACGCCAGTGGACGACTCTTTTCTGAAAGGGAAAGCAAAGATGCTAAGACTGTCCCAGGAAAGGGGAGGAGTCTGGGCAGAGCCCCCTCTCCAAGGCTGAGTTTGAAGGTAGAAGGATTATATGGAGCTGGCTGTAAGACTCTCCCACCACCTTCTGAGGAAAATATACCGATCATCAGTTATTTACTTCGTGCACTATGAAGTTCATTTTAAACTTCGTCAGAAGAAGAGTGAACCAGTTTGTTCATCCCCACAAAACACAGACAATGCAGTACGTCAGTGAAGAACTAATTTAAAATTGTCTTTTTGGAAATAAATATTCTTTTGCTCAAAGAAGGTTTGCTATCCTTTTAATATGATGAAGCCTAACACCTCATGTTATTTTTAAAGAATTGTGAAGGTAAATCAGGAGAGTGTCAACTGATTGTATCCCACTAGTGAAACTAGTGGCTAAATTATTGGGTTGGTTTTTTTTTTACATTCTTTTCCTTTCTCTTTGCCAATTATTCATGCATAGCTGTTTGTCAAATTAACTTGAAATTACTTGGTTTTAATAAAAATAACACAAAGCACAAAAGTTAGAGATAAGAAGAGCACTGGGGCAAAGGCACATATAAAAAAGCGTCTGTGGGAAAAGTTAAATACAACTCTCTGAAGATTTATTTTCTTTTAATAATTAAACTATAGCATAAAATACCACAAAACCTTCTACAATGTAATACACAACTAGAATTGTCCATCCGTCCAATTTTTGTCATGTTTGACATATAAACGTAATGAAAACTTGGCAGTTTTATGGTGTTGGAAATTGTGGAAGCTTATAAAACACGTCATTAAACATTATCATTTGTATTTTCACACACAATTTTAAAAAAATATATAACAGAAATGACAAAACCAAATAAGAATAGTGATTTTTCTATACGAAGAGCATTCTATGATACAGCTCCTATTAGCTTCTGACTCTTGACATTGATCTCATGTATGAAAATGACACTCCTCCCCAAGAAAGAGCAATGTCTGAACATTTCCACATAATCATCCAGAATCCAGAAAGATACTATAACACAGTGGGACAACTGCCATGAATGATGTATATCTAGGCCAGGAACTCTTGCATCTTACCAACCAAGAAGTTATGCAGTCGAATCTTCCTGAAACAAGTTGGAGAAAGCAGGACCACAATGTGTCATTCTTCACCAACTTCAGGACCAGTACAGAGGAAAACCAAAACGTTCTCACTGCCTCCAAGTGTGCTTGAGAAAGAGTATGGACTAAGAGCAGTTTTGGAGCAGATGACTGTCTTAAAAAGATGAGGTCAACCACCAGAAATCCTTTGTCCCATGGCTTCCAAGAGTCCTGGGAAATGGCTCTGAAATTACTTCATATTTTCAGTCATAACCTGGAGGAATGAAATACCTGAGACAATGTGCTAGCAACACTGAAAGGTCCCCAAAGGTAAACTGCAGACAGGTGAATCAAATACTAAGTGAACGAATTCCAGATATTGACAGAGCCCAGAAATGGAAGGGAATACTGCACCATCTGCTGGCTGACACCAATCACTGTGAAGGTGTTCTCTCTATTTCAAGAGCAAACAATGAAACAAAACAGGCAGGATATTACAGAAAATTTCAAGGTCAGATTTTGGAACAGACTGTCTGGGTTACCATAGGAAAGTTAAAATCCTCTTATGAAAGTCCACGCTATTTCAAAGAAGTCAAAATTCAAGACTAGCACATAATTTTCAGAACTCATAAGCAACAGCACGACTAACAGATGTTTGCATGAACTGTATCTACGCTTAAATCCAAAACAGGGTATGAGTCATTCTCTGAACCTGATGCACAGTAGTATGGAAGAGATAATTTCTGTACAGCTAAATTCTTTGATTCTTTGTACAAGACAGGGTAGTTGACTTTAAATTATATACTGTAAATAGTCTTGGTAGTTGCTTATCCTGAATCATGGATGAGCATTATCTAGGCAAATAAGCACCAGACAGAATCAGAGCAAGGGCTGTGCTATCTGCGTACCTCAACAGTGCTATGTCAATGCTCAAGGCCATACTGTGATAAGAACCACCCTGCTGGTTTTCTAGGATACATGTGGATGTTGGCATGATCCATGCAAACTGAGATGGAGTGAAGAGCAGAAACACATTTGAAAAAATAATTCAACAGAACTTGCCTTGCATAACTTTTTAATATCGTATTAAATATATCAAAGCATATATGAGAAAATTTTAGGTGCAGATGCATCAATCAAGACTATTAAGGAAGTTGAGTTGATCAGACCGTATTACTTTCAGAAAGTTAAAAATAAACCCATTGGTTTAAATTGGGAGATTAGAGTTGCTTGTGGCATCGGACATGGCTGTCTATGAAACGAGACACCTGAACATAACTGTTACATTGATAGTGTCATTGAAAATGGCATTTAACAGTTGGAAAGAAGACTTCAGATGACTTTCAGTCAATACACCTATATGACCTTTGCTGATTTTTTTTTTGAGATAATATGCTGTCAACAAATTCAACACAAACTTAAATATTGTAATTATTCATTTGCTTCTTTGTGGCATATTCATTTACCTGTGATAATTTATCAAGCTATAGTAATTTGGATTTTCTGTGCACACTGCCATGCCAGCCCATACAGAAGTTTTCTTCCTATACTGCATACAATGTTAGTGTTATGATAACTGAGTACACTCATAGTGATCAGGTAATTCAAAAGATCTTTCTCAATCTGGTACCCATAAAAAAATCTACTTAGGTATAAAAATATGGCACTTCAAGTGGCCCAAATGACTTAAGACATTGAATTTAGAAATCCTTCCTGATGTAGTTCTGATTTCTTTATTAAGCATTTATCTGCTCTCTCAAGGAAACTTTTTTCCCAAACTGTTTTCATTTCACCAAGACAGAGTGAGTCTCCAGAAAGATGAAGTAGTTTTGGTAAGATCGAAAACACTAAAATGGACTACAATACTCAAAGGTTTTATTTTGTTGGGTTAGAAAAGTAACAGATAAAATTGTTTTCTAAATTTAAAAAATAAAAAAGCTTCTGTAGAGTGGGTAAACGCAATGATCATTTGCCTAAGTTCAAGTGAAATTTCTTATAGTAAAATGTGTTTTCTGACTAGCAACTGAATGAGTTGGTAAAGGATTATTTTCTGATTAGAACCGTGACTAGCAACCCTGCTTTCAATGTAGAGCATGGGTTTATTTCTCTTCAGCATAATACATTTTATATGCTTATTTTGTTTCAATGCTAAATTTATCTTGAAAATTCACGTGCCCTGTAGTGCTGAAAATGTGTAGTTTTAGATGTTTTTAATTTCTTGTTTACAGAGTGCCTATTACTGAGAGTCTAGATAAATTAAAGAAAGCAAAATTAAAGCATTGTATTAGTGCATTTCTCTATTTTAATAGTGGTCTTTAATTCCGGAAACAACAAAGAAACAATTTCAAATTTTTTTCCCAAGACCCCAGAATCCTTCTTACATTTTGTGGATTTACCTTGCGGGCATATCTACAGTCTTCACAGAAACTCCCAAAATATTCTTTTAAAATACATCTACTTAAGATCTGACCATACTGCAGATATTGTGACAGCGGTTGCTGATATAAAATCCTACCACTAATACACATGAATTGAAGATAAGACAATAATATTCTGAATATATATCTGTAATAAAAATATTTGGAATTTGCATAGCAAACTTAAAAAATGTTCCCAATCAACTCCTTTCAAAAACAGAAGCCATTAAGAAATCAGCTAAATTTTGCAATTTTAGCTCAAAATTAGACTTCTCCCCATTACAAAAAAATGAGTATCATGTTTACCATGGTTATTTAGTATGGTAGCAATCTGCCACAGGAATGCTTTAAATTTTAACCATCCAGAATATTGACTCAAGAACTTTTATTCAGGCTAGATGAAACTCTTCTGAAAATTATGGGCAAGGACAAACTACCACAGAAGCCCAGATAAATAACAACTGTAGAATATGGCAATGACAGTTCTGGCTGATTTTTTATTTTCTTTGAAGGTAATAAAAATTGTAAACCAAAGACAAATTTGTGGAAAGTAAACTGAACTTTTATAAAATAACTATCAGTTAAATAAAGTAAAATAAATAACAGCAAAATGGTTGCTAGCACAATGCTTTAATATCTCTGCAAGCCTCATGAATTACATTTTACAAAACAGAGTATCACACAGCACAGTAAGTCAGAGTGTATTTCACAGGATCATTGCCCAGTTCTTTGTCTTTTCTATTCAATTTATCAGTGAAAGATGAACTGTGCCTTTCTGTGTGCTGCAGTCTGCATTTTAAACAAACAGATTTTTATAATTACAGTATTTTACCAGATGAAATGAGATAAGGTCACTGGATTTGCAAACTGTCCTTAAAAAAAAATGCACTGAGGAGGTCAACACACCATGTTGCATGTGTCTCCAAGTTACAGCATTGAAATGTGTCCTAGGTATGTCTCTTTGTAAGTTTACTTCATAAGATTTTTGATTGACACTTCTAAGAGTTTTATGTTTAAGAGAGTTTCTAAATTCAGAAGGAATGCTGTTCTATTTTGACATTAGCCAAAAGAATAAATGGCAACAAGTTATGCACAAAAAACTTGAGAAATTATGCCTACACATATGGGATTTTTCCCTAACACTTTGTCGGCCATGGCTATATTCATTCACAGTTAAATAGCATACCTAAATAAGTAATGTCAGTAAGTTGAACATAAAAGTTAAATGGACTAAAATCATTGTCAAATATAAAGGAAAGATTACAAGTTTAAAAAATACTTGTTTTCCAGGTCATATATATAACTGCATAATAAGGGCAGAAGGGAAGTTAATGCAGGTAGAATAAGCCACTGTATTTGGTTTTCTTTACATAGTTTTGTGTGTAAGTCCCATATTGGACTACTTTGCCATGTCAGTACTCATGGTTGATTTATGGTTGATGGAGTTTTATGCCAATTAATAGTCACGTTCTCAGGTCTAAGTTCCTATGTATTTTTTGTTGGTTAATAGGGCTGTAGAGTTTGGGGTAACCCTATTAACGCAACCATTCCTGCACATTCTCTAAAGGTAAAAGTAGTTTTGAAAAGCAGAGACCAACAACGAAGATCTGTTCATTACCCGTTACCAGAAATCTAATTAATTTTCCTCAAATAGAAATATCGAGAAGTCATTAAATTCTAACAATGTAAAGTCTGCATATCCATGCAAAGTAAATGGAGGGTGCCCTTTTTAAAAGTAATCTTCAAAATAACATTATTTTCTTTTTTCAAAGTATGTATTATTTGTCACTGAAGGCCTACTTGTCACCTTATTTCAATAAGCTTCCAGGCAGCTTCTAAGCTCAGTTAGGACTGAAATGTACTATAAAGACTAATATAAACATACACTTTTATGCAATGTAAGATAAACCTGAAAAGTGAAATAATAAAAAAGAAGGAAGATGAAATCTGATAAAGGTTCATATTAATAGCTGTCAAATGAGCTGTGGAATGTAAATTTGAAAACAGGGTGAACACACTTTGCTGGAACACTACGGAAAACCTATGACAATATTCTTTTTTATTTCCCATACCATCATTAAGTATCAGTTATGCCTAACAATACCTTAAGAGGCAGACAATTAATCAAACTTCTGCAAGAATCCAAGAAAGTTTTAAGTGGGTAATAACTCAAAATCCTCTTAATCAATTTTTTAAAAGAGCAACAATATTTTTGTTATTTGAATAATCCAAATTATATTTGACAGCCCATTCAGTGGCTGCCACCATATTTACAGCTTTGTTCCTGTACTACGAAATGCACTAAGATCAATTAAACTTTATAACAACTTCATCTAATCACACCAGACAAGCATTCAAGATGAATATTGTCATAGAATAAAGAACTCTAAAAATAATTTAACATATTGAGATTTAAGTGATCATAATCAACTTTCAGACTTAATACTCTGTTAAGATTGATGGTTTTGTTTTTATCTGCCGTGGTATTATCATTATGACAAAAGGTGTCTTCTTGACAATACCCAAAGAGACCAAAATAAGATCTTTAATATTTAGATACCAACTGTTTCCAGTGTAAAAACATTCTATTCCATTTTATTAACTGAAAATTACCTCATATATAAGGTCTGGAATTTCAATGGAGAATTAAGGATATGACGTCGAGCCAATTCTGTACAGGAACCAGAGAGTGAAGTTGTGATTTGTGTTCTTTTTATATAACTGAACCACTAGTTTAAGCCTCAAGTCATTTGCAAATTCAGTTGCTGCTCCTAGTTCATCACCTCAAGTAAAGTGGGCTTGTCTTTGCTCAAACGATGGTAAATATTAAGCCATCATTTCAGAGGATGAATTTACATTATAAAACCAAAAGCCATGTCTCCATTTCAGATTGAGGTAGAAGGGTTACGGAGTTTGGCACACACCGTAACCCACAAAGTCTGATCTTTGTGCACAAGTTGTGCAAAGAGGAAGGAGAGAGTGGAAAAAAATGGAAGAAGATAAAGTGATAAAGGCTAGCAGGTTTAAAAAAGAAAGAAATGTAAATCTGCCATTATAAGTCAGAACACCAAACTATCTCAAATCTCATAATGGCTAATACTGCTACTTCAGTAGAATGACCAAAAAGTGCCTGTTAAAAACCTGTTTCTCTCTCATACAGATAGATGATGCTTATAAGCAGGATGAGTGTCTCATTCAAATCTTCAAAATTTTATTTAAGCAACAACTAAAGTTCTAATTCTTGAGATGAATAATTTCTTAGCCTCTGTGGTTTCCTGTAAGGATATTTTTCACTGCATGAAGATTTCTTACGCATTGTATTATCAACATTTGATCTTTTCTTAATTTCATACTTGTAAGCATTGTAGTTTTTCTTGTCGCTATATAGAAATATTTTGTCTGCCAGTGGAATATGCTCTCAAGTAAAACTTCAAGAGCAAAACTTCAGGCCTGTGACAGTAATACCCAATCTTTCAATTTCTTACCACCAGCCAAATACAAGTTCTAAGGCCTGTCGAGTGACCAAGAAGTGGTTTAAACTGCATGTGAACAAGAATAGCTTCCAGCTCCTCAGCACTAGGATAATTCCTAGCTACTCCCAGGTTCCATGTAAGGGAGCAAGTATGAGAACATGTAACCATTTCCTCTCTCAACCTCTGCCCTCTTTCAGAGGAAAAGGCACCTAAACAAGGAGGCTGGAAAGCATTCCCTGTAAAACCAGGCCACTCAATGTCTCAGGATATATTGTGGCAAGCACCTATTTCACAGTTCAGAAATAAACTAAGATTGTATCATCGCACTCATGACAGTTTGACTCAGTGACCAGTGAAGTCTATGGCAATGCCAGTTGATTAGTCAGAGGCCAAACCCCCAATTTATTCCAAGGGCTTGTTAGTTATATGAATTTTTAAATAATGGATTATTGTCATCTCTTACCAAACTGATGAAATATCCCGGAGTACCAATTTCATGATGCAAAGGAGACAATTTTACATGAGCACTAACTCCGTCATGTTTCAGTCCAGGATATCTTACTGAAAACAGATATGGTCTCTAATAACTTTCATTTTGAGAGCTCTCACACTCTTTGTAAGACCAGAACAATAAGAAGTCACATTCCATCTTCCTCTGTGGCAAAACTGCCTGAGCAGGCCTGACTATATCAGAACTAGTCTTTTGGACTTATTTAGCTGGATCTATGTTTTCACATACAAAATTTAGGGCCTATTATTAAACTCTTCATGGTTGCTTCCACATTAATAAATACATTTCTTCATTTGTACGAGAAAATTTTGAACAACTTATCCTTCGGAAGGTAATGGGCAAGAACATTGAAACGGAAGCTATTTGTATTATTATTATTATTATTGCATCATTTCATATTTTCATTGCTTATATTTTCTTTAAATACCTTATCTCCTATAGATTCTTAGAATGACAATCCTAAGTCTTTAAAAACAGCTCTTTTCACGTCACAGTGCCTTCAGCTCCCAGCAGCATTATTAACTGCCATGTTCAGGTCAAAAACAAAAAGGTCAAGGATTACTAAAAAATACATCTGGAGGCAAAACCAGTTGCCACTTCTTCATGTAACTTCAGCCAAATACATCCCAAATAACTTCTATCAAGAAAAATGCTTATAATTGACCTCTTCATAACCCTTTGAGTTCCTCAGATACAAGTGTATGCTTATCTTACAAAATGTATTTATCATTTTGGAAAAAAAAAGTATTTCTTGTCATCATGCCAAGCATATTCACTGTAATCACTCTAACACTTCAGTTTTGAATTCAAACTTCCTGTCATCTTCAATATGCAAAAACATTGCTGTTTAGCCATAGTACACAGTAAGGAAGACATGCATCATTAAAACACCAAAACAAAAGAACCCCACAAAACAGAAATGGGGAATTAACAAACTATCTTTGGTGGTAGGGTAGATTTTATATTAAAGACAGCAAACAAAGCCATACTTAATCCTTAAGTTTTCAAACAAAGCTAAAAATAACTATAACATCTAACTACACTGAAGGGTAAGTTATGAAAAAAGCTTCTCATTAGTTGTCAGCTCAGAGTAACTTCAAAAGCAGTCCCTGAGCATCCAGTAATAGCTTTCTGACAACCTCCTTATCTCTTACAAGCTGTTGTGAGAGCTGAATCAAACCAGCATGTCAGGAAAACTTCTTTCTAACAAAGAAAAATCAAAGGAATCACATGCATCTCATCAGTTAACTACTCCTTTTCAGATCATCACAAAAGGTAAAGTTTATATAATGAAAAATAGACAGAAATCTCCTTCTGTCACCTGAACCTGTGGGGTTTCTTTGGTCTGTTTGCTTTGGTTGGTTGTTTTTTTTACTATAACACCATAGAAATATATTAATGAGGATTTAAATATACAATTAAAAACGTCAACTCTTTCTCACTGAATTGTGATTTTGTGTTTCTACATTTAAACATTATATTTTGAAAGCAGAATTAAGACACTATCATCTAGTAAACTTTCATTTTCCACTTTTTTCATGTGACATATAGTAATCTACTATCTGCATTCACGTCTGCTTTGTAAACATATTTACATTGACAGCTTCCTGAACACACTGCCTCAATACAAGCTCTGGCTGTGAATGTTTCTGAACACTTCAGAATTCAACATAGAAAGTTATGTATTTGTTTTTAAATATTCTGACTTGTAGAAAAGTGGGTGGTAGTATCTGAACGTTCAATTTTATCTATTTTTGTAGCTTTTAAATTTACCTGAACATGGAAAATAGGTTTTTTGTTCTGTTGTTTTAGTTTTTTTTTTTTCTCTGATTATCTAGAGAAAGAGAGTAAGACGTTGGACAAAATCCCTCTGTAAGTCTAAGACTAATGTAACTTTTGAGTATTAATTACGGTACTTTCCAGATTATACAAAAGAAGACTGTTACACTGTGGAGCCCCTAAAAGCCTATATGTGTAAGTATCTTTATGTCTTCCTTTTTTTTTTTTTTTCCCAACAGTGAACAAAAGCAGAAGGCAAGGAAAAGAGTTTCACCAAGATTTCCTATCATAGTATAAAATACTCTCCAGATGGCTGAGAGCAGAAAGCCACTGACACGAGTGAACTGGAAAAAAACCCTAAGTTGTTGAAGAAGAGAGTTTCATATCCTCAGCCCTACAACCTCCAGAAAATTGTGCATTTAATGCCTTGTAATAAAATTCTTCTGAAAATATTAGCATGCAAACAGTGAATGTGACAAGACAAAAATCAGATTATGAGAATAAGACATTCAAACATCTGAAACTTGAATGTCTGAAATTATTCTGAAAATCTGAACAGCTTTATTGTACAATGTGATGCCCATACCAAATGAAAAACTTTTTACAGTAAAATATTCTATACCCACCGTTACAATGACAAATCCTAGGAGGCTTAAAAAAATCAAGAAAAAAGCCTACATAAATATACATATCCACATGCTATTTTCTTCACTTGCTCTTATGTTCAATAGTTTTAATAATTTTTTTTAACTACAGTGAAATTAAAGATGAGGTAATAGGTTGGATCAAGCCTTAGAAAAACTCTTATTTGTAAGCTATTTCTTACTGAGCAACTGTATGATCTCTGTGGAACTAACAGTTTTTGTGAGCATCATATTGGGCAGATTACGTTTCCTGTTTGTGTGTGAACGAGGCAGGCCAGTTTTTGAAGGAGATAATCAACTTCTAGAAAAGGGATAAAAACCCAGGGGTTTATGTTCTATGCCAGAAAGCTTCTTCTATAGAGAAAGCTTGAAATTAGACTTGTAGTCAGAGTGAAGACTAAAAAAGCAGGTGTCATGAGCTGAAGCTGTTTCCCATCCTTGAATTCCCCCAGTATTTAGGAAAGCAGGACTTCACACTTTCTTGTACATAAACAAATTTGCATTAAAACATGAACACTTCCTCCTCCAAGCTAGAAAGATGTGCAAAATCTTTAAGTCCAGTTAATTGCTTTGGTCAAAACCCATAACAAACAAATAATGTATCTAACTGGAACAGAATTATTTTTTCATGGCATGTAAATATACTCGAAGACGAACACAGTAAGGACACTCATAAGCAAATGAAATAGCCCAGGGTTATTTTCACAGTCATATAACACCGTACTGTCATGCAATGTACTAATCAAAGAATTCATGTAAATGCAAGCTTAATAGATACAATAAATCTTGAAGTAAGAGGATACAAATGTTCCTTTATATTACACACCATCTCCATTTAAAGTCAGCTTTTCTCTGTAGAGAAAATGTTTGTCCTGTCTAATGGATCCAGTGAAGCAGTGAAGCCTTCCACTTGTACTTTTTTTTAAATTCACATTTCCCAGACTAGTATACTGCAAAACCCTACTTTCTAACCCTGAAAACAACAACACATGTTGACTTGGAACACTGCGATACCACAGAATAAATTACTGGAAAAGATGGACAGAAATAGCAAGTTTCATCCAGCCAGTTGGAGAGGTCAGCTTCAGTCATTCTACGGAAATGCAGATTGCAACTGGAGTGAACCAGGATACACTTGAAATCTAGAAAGGCAAAGAAAGAAAAGATCTTCACTAGAACAGGACCAGTGGAAGTCTGACCCCTGGGCATAGCCAGGTATCATCAAAAATTTTCAGCGTATAAAGGCATTCAATTGGTCCATTGGCAGTGAACTAACATGGTCATGCAAGTCACGAGGGCTGCAGATCTTGGTACAGAATAGAAACAATTCCTTGTGAAAAAGCAAGCAGCTACTACAAGAAGATACAAATGTTTATTGCTCTTTAAATAAAGTACTCTCTAACAAGTTTGATGGAAAATGAGACACCATTACGGTTTATGTGACTATTTAGAAAAGCAATTTTTTTTTTTTCTTTTCCAAACAGAATAAATTTACTGTGGAAATCTAACTACTGAATGTATACTATGATTTGTTACATAGACCAGAAAAGATACTACTAGAAATATAAATTTTTTTTCCACCAGACACATTGAAACATAATTTCCAAAACTGTTCTCATATGGAGCAATGTCTACCACAGAAGTAAGGTAAACTTATTTCATCACTTCTTTATGTCACTCCTGCAGAAAACAATGTACTAAATCCAGGTTTATTTTTGGTCCTTTACTAATGCTTTAGGTCAAAAATAGACAAGTATTTCATGAAATAGTATGTTTAAAAATATGAATATTTTTGGCATTTGAGCAAATAAAGAATCTTTGAATTTTGCTTTAACACTACTTGGATTTCTTCAAGCTTTCCCTATAATAACTAAAAATTAAATGTATTTTAATTTCCCATTGCCTTATGATAGAGTGTCTACATTTTCCTGAGGAAATATAATTCTGTAATGGAATTTGTTTGGGTTACTTCTGAAAGTATAGAATTGTACATTACAGAATCAAAGCTGCCTGTGCAATGACCTCTTAGTACAGAAGGTGTAATTTCTTCCTGATTGAACTTAATAATTGGCATTCATTGGTGGGACAACAGAAGAAACAGAATAAGAGACAGTAAGGGCTCTCAGTCAGACACAGTACTGATCTCATTTAAAAAGTTGAGACTCTTATATTAATTCCTATTGTTAAATTAAATAGATGTATACAAAATAACCTAATGGAAAAATGTTTTTGTTTTAGTCTTTTTTAAACAAGACTATATAAAAAACTTTACTTAAATCAAGATGGATTAGTTTCATTGCATTACACTTAAACCAGATGTTTTTCAATTAGAAAACCATTATTTATTTTATAGAAAATCATGCTTTTTGACCTTCACTGTTTTCTTCCATGATATTATCAAATTGATTTACTTTAGGGTTAGTGTCTAAGCTCTATAAAAATCCCCTACTGTACTAAATCTGTCACTTTTGAAGATGTTACTTGGGCTTCCTAGTGTGTCGCTAACCTTATGATGTGGCTACTCACTGTGTTCTTAGTTTAGGCCTGCATCAGCTTTGAAAGGGATAGATCAAAGAAAAAATATGAACAACAGAATAGAAGTACATATTCACTAATATTAGAAAATAGGGAGTCTGTTGTAATTTTCACCCCATAGAAGACGTCCCTTTGCCTCTGCCACTCTAGACTTCCTTTTACTCTCCACAGACTAAACTGCAAATCTCCTGTTTACAAAATGAATAGCATAATCGTGTCAGATAATGGTGTCTGAAAATGTACACAGCTTTCACATTTCAAAATTGTTCCTATAACTAGACCTATAATTATTTAATCAGTAACTTACAATTATTTAATCAGTAAACAAATATTAGTGGCAAATTTAGATATATACATATAACTAGAAAGAGGGTATAATCTGTAGTATTTATCTATCTTGCATGATAACAGGTTCTAAAATCACTCTACATGAACAGTGGCCTTCTTCTTGAGGTTGACATATGAAGAGGATATCAACTGACTTTTTTACACACTTCTGCAAATATAATTCCTGAAGATATATGGAAGATTTCCATAAATATCATTTTGCAAGGCTAATTTGTTTGGGAAATATGCTCTGACCTCTAATGAACATAATCACTGATGAATAATAATTGACTAACATCTTCCTGCTTCATGACACTTAACACAGAATGTTGCACGGAAAACCATACATGCAGGAACACTGACCGTGTCATACAGGAATTTTTATGGCGAGCGGAACGAGGGAGGGGATTCTGCCCCTGTGCTCCTCACTGATGAGACCCCACCTGGAGTACTGCATCCAGTTCTGGCGTCCCCAGCACAGGAAGGACAGGGACCCGTTGGAGCAGATTCTGAGGAGCGCCACAAAAATTATCAGAGGGATGGAACACCTCTCCCATGAAGATAGACTGAGAGAGCTGGGGTTGTTCATCCTGGAGAAAAGAAGGCACCTGGGGACACCTCACTGTGGCCTTTCAGTACTTATGAGGGACTAATAAGAAAGATGGGATGAACTTTTTTTGAAGGGCCTGCAGACATAGGAGAAAGGGTAATGGTTTTAAACTAAAGGAGAGTCAGATTAGATGAAAGGAAGAAGTTTTTTATGATGAGGGTGGTCAGACACTGGAACAGGTTGCCCAGGGAGATGGTGATGCCCAATACATGGAAACATTTAAGGTCAGGTAGGAGAGGAGGGGAGGGCCAAAAAGTAAAGCATATTGTTAAGGGCATTGTCTAAATGGCAGGCATCAACCACCTCTCCTGAGTTTGAGTTATGCAGCTCTTCACTTATCTTTGTTTTCAAAAATGATTTACTGAAAGTAAATTCTATTCCACTTAGTGATAATCAAAGTATTTTGTAGCAAAAAGCCCCCAAATCAGAGAGTACATGTGTTACTGAAGAGAAAGACAACTGCTAAGTTCAGTATATAAGATTTGGATACATAATTAAGAAAGACTAGACATCAAGGTTTAAGAAATTAAAATTAGCTGTTTTCAACTGAATCCTCATATCGAGAGTCTACGACATTTTTTTCTCCCACAGTAAAACACATTTAAGTCTTCTAATTTAGTTGGGTATCTGAGCAATAGTGCCTAGTAATTTCTTTGCTAAATGTCTACCAATATTCAGGTCACCTGAAAACAAACTTGTTTTGTTTCTTTTTCTGGGGGGCCATAAAGTTCCATGTCACTGTTGTTTATTGCTGTAGTTTGATCTCACAAAGAAAATATCTAAAAATATATTGACATTGCTGGTGCTTTCCACTGCTTTACAGATAAGGTAAAGTTTAATAATAAACACAAACTCCAAACATCTTAAAAGAAACTTTCAAATAAAAAGTAATCAGAATATAAAAGTCCTATCAGTTTATTAGGTAGCTACTGATTAAAGCAGTGACTGCAAGTCAAATATACTTTTTTTAATAAAAAAGGTACTTCAGTCCAGATCTCTTTGTGTATTATTCAAATTCAAAATGCAAATATAAGAAAGAAAACAGCCATCCACGATTGTTTCATCACAGACCACAAAAGAATTCATCTGTTTATTTTGACTTAAAAATATTATTGGAGAGTTTTTCACTGACAAGGTTGATTTAGACAGTAAACAATGGTCCGCATTCATTATTGCAGGAAAGATATCTATGAGATCTAAGTTAAAAATCCAATAAATCACTTTTTCTATTGCTTAATGCAGCAGCTGAGAGTAATATGAGGTTACAGACCTGCAGTTTTGCTATTGGTATGTTTCAGGTCTTTCTCAGAAATACAAACTCAAAATATCCTAACACGTATGCTGGTTTTTTTTCCCAAAAGAACAATGATTCTAGGCATGTTTTGATTCATGATTCTGTGGATAATAACAAAGACATAATAAAAATAGGTGCTAAGAAAACTACTTTAGAAAGATTACAAAAAATTATATCAAACTGAAAATTATGGAATGAATTGTGTAATGACGCAGTTTCCAACACAAACTGGTTTTGCCTGTATGGCAAAGCACTGCTCCAATTTGCACATAAAGACACTTTTAGATGCAGGAGCTCCGGCAGTTTAATCTGCTCAACTCACAGTGCACTTTCACATAATTTTCAGAAAAAGGGACATCATTCTCATACTGAATTCCTCAAAAATTCTACAAAATGGAAAGGACAAAATAACAATAATGTTAACAATAATATGTGTCCTGCTCATTACCAAAGTAACGGAATGAACACATGACCTGAAATGCAATGAATGTTACTAAATGCCAAATAAGCCATACAGGTGAAAAAAAACCTCCAGCAAATTGCAAAGATGACCTCAAGAAAAAGGCCAACTCATCAATCATTCACAAATAAATAAAAAACACTATGCTCACCTGGGAGCTGTATCTAAGCAGTAAACAAAAGGTTAGAATTTGGAAAGCATGGAGTGGAATGAAAAGCAGAGAACAAAATGTAGTGCAAATCATCCAGAATATTGTAGGGAGTAATGATTACTTCCCTTCAAACGAAACCTCAGGGTTAAAAAGACCTCAGAGATAGTGAAACAGTGAGATGGGTTAAGGATTTAGAAAAAAGCATGAGGAACTAAAAAAACTGCGATTGATTATTTCAAAATGATGATGAATAAATATTATTATATTGGAAGTACATGAAATAATGAATGGTATATGCAAAAATAGATTGGGAGCTTCTGTTCTTCCTGTCGCAAAAAACAGCAAGGCAGGCAGTGAAATTAGGAAAAAAAATTTTTAAATGGTAAATATCTAGTCATAAATGCATAATTAATGCATGGAACTCATCAAATAATGTTCCAAAAAAGTAAAGAGATTCAAATGACTGAATAATCATTAGAATCTTATTGAAAACATATTCAGTCATTAATTTAATAATACAACAAAGGACAAAAGTCAATCCTTGACAAAGTATGTTGGAGAGTTAGGAATGTAGGATACCCTGTGCTTCATAGTTTTGGTCCATTTGCAACTACAAGAAGAAATTTTCAGATAATTCTGCATTTCAGCAGAGGGATTTCCCTTTCTTCCCACTGGTTCTGGCTGAACCAGAACTCAGAATATAACAGGTCCCGGCTGGCCCTCCTCTGATCTAGTATAACAGTTTCAGTATTAAGTAGGTGTGGCACAGAAGTAGAGCTACAGTATAGATGAGGAATTGGACAAATAAATAATGCTTCAGGGAAGCTAATACCAAGTCTTTGCTTTTCATGTATTTCTCAAGGTATTTAGGGGAAAAAAAAAATTGACCTTCTGAAGAGCTATACCAACTCTAAGTTGTTGTCATCTACAACTGTGTGCCAAAGTTTTCATAAGAATACAGTAGAATGGAAAAATTACCATGCAGGACAAAGAGGGCCAAAAGGGCTAAACAAGCCCTTCAAAGCATGACAACTACTTCAAAGTCAAGCAAGCACGGCAGAAGGACAGCAAAAATGCATGTTTTCCATGGAGGTTACAGGATCTTGATACTGGGAAATTTTTAAAGAACTCGCTTGGGCACAGCTCTGAGCTACCTGATCCAAGTTGTTCCTGCATGGAGGTTTGGACCTAATAAACTTTAGAGATCACTTCCAATCATAAAGCATAATTTACTTTTATAATAGCCCAGTATGAGTATCTTATGTCAGCCTGTACTTCAGCACTCTCAGAGTAAAAGAATCGTTTTTAGTGCTTATCTCTCCATGGAATACAGAGTTGCCTCCTAGTTTGCTGCCAATGTCCCAGTATACTCAATATCACTTTTTCCTTATGGAAACCATATCATTATGGTTAATATAGCAAATTCTAATTCAAATTTTCAACCATTTCTTCCAAAAGATTACCAAGAACTTAGGACACTTCAAAATTTTTTTTCAAAACTTACCTACCATGCGTGTTTAAGAAAATATCTTGTTTCAGTAGTTTCTAATTGCTGAATCTCCTTGTAGTAGTGACTAGCAGCCACCTGCTGTACAGGTATTTTGGAACAAAAATTACATTCTGCACTAAAATGCCAGACAAAGACATTCTATTTACTTAAATATTTCCATAAGCATTGAACACAAGCTACTTTTACATCTAAGGAAATACAATATGTGTTTCATCATTATGGTACAAGTCCTAATATTTAAGCTGAAGACCATATACTTGTCTTAGGTAAAACACATGTTCAAAATAATACAAATATAGAGAGATAAAACTACTGCAGAACTTTGGAAAATGTAGAGGATGCAGTAGCAGGGATAAAAGTTATTCACAGTCTCATGAAGCTCCTGTACATTAAGTAACCATGCTTATTCAAAGAAACAAAGCAGTGGTTTTTTTAATAGAAACATAAAGCGGTGTTTTCTTTTCCTTATTTATTGATTTTGCTAGGGGAAGCTCTTCAGAAGCACTAGAGATTATAAGTACTGAACTTGAAAATTTCTGTCTCTGCTTGACACTTACATCCTTCCAAAGTATTGAGATGAATGAGAGACTGAAAAATAGGTTCCATGGAAATGTGGCGGAAGGAAGAAAATCAGTGAGAGGTATTATCAAAGCACAAACTATAGCTCAGCCCTGCTGTTGGAGGGCTTCTGTTAGACATTAAAGGAAAAAATGCTGTGAAGTAGCTGTTAACTGTAAGAAGATACATCAGAAGCTCTAAAGGTTTAAATGCTACATTTAATAATAATTTGTTTGTAATGAAGCTACTGACAACAATTTATCTTAAAGTAAATGCAGCTATGAAATTTCTGTATCACCTACTGTAGGGTGAATCCTATCACGTAGGCAAATACTGAGAGCAACAGAACAGAACATGGCAGATATGACAGCACTTGAACGGGAAAAATGGATCATAAAATTAATGGATACATATGTAAATATGATTTACTTGGAAAGATTCAAAACATCTTAAAAGCCATATAGAGGCATCTACTGCAAGAACAAGCATGGTTCTGTGTTTGTATTGGTATTTCTAGAAACCTTCAATAAAGTGGTGCATTCCTACCTGTTGGACCCTAGTGTAATATCACTGGAGTGAAGAGGTACAGAAGAGACAGGGGTGTGATTCTGGTGGTGACTCTCAATGGGAGTCTAGCTTATTCCATGTGAGAAAGGTGCATTAGTTAGGGGAAGCAGGCTTTTGAAACAAATCTCCCTATCATCCTCACTAATAACATAAAGTGATCTTGGAGAGCTTGAATTGGATTCCATTCAGATAAAGCTAAATCAAAAGATGTGCTCCAAGGACTAACTTAGCCTATTCCAGCTGCCAGAGGGTACTCAATGCACAGAATCAAAGCACAGATACCCAGACATACACCTCCCATAACCAATGTGGTATGGATGCAGAGTTATCATAGCTGACTGTTTTACAGACCTGCTTCTATTGCACCTTACTGTTTGCTAAGGTGATGATAGCTTGAGTTTGTTCCAGGAAAGTTTCCTCTTTCTCCATTGTCTATAGAAGATGTTTCCATAGGATATTTAGCACAGTTAGGTGTCTGAAATTTCAGACATAGAGCACCAAATCCATCAAAAGATTCTTATGGAGACTAAAGAGCAACAGGATAACAAGGAAAGTCCTTTAACATAGTAGTAACTTGTTGAAGTACAGTAGTGAGGGATAGAACTGAGTATTCAGTTTCTGTAATGTGGAGAAGTTACTAGCATGATTTCAAAGGGTTATGTGCTGGCCCATGCTGTTCAATATCTTTAAAAAATAACTAGAAAATGGTGATAGCAAGATAGATTAAATTCATTATCGGTAAAGGCAGAGTAATACATATGAGAGAAAACAATAAACAATCCTAATTAAACAATCCTGAGTGTTCTACTCAGGAAAGAGATCTCGAAGCCCCTGCAGATAGTTACCTGAAAATGTAGGAAGAGCATTTGGTGACAGTAAGAAAGGCAAATAAAATGGTTTCAATTATTAGTAAACATTAAGTAATGGTCCTAAAGCTTCATTACATCAGACAGCAAATTCACCATGCTTGGTTGCTGCAAAATTTTGTACTCACATGACTTGAAAGAGGGTGTAAAGGAAGTTGAGAAGATAAAGAAAAGGGCAGCATGGATTACCCAAGATACAGAACATTTTTTCATAGTGGAAAAAACTAAGTTTTGCTTAGTTTTCTTTGGCTAGAACTGTTCTGTTTAGATAAAGTGATGACTGAATGGCATACATCAGAAACCATGAATAGTAGAGGTGTGAAACAATAACAGTAATTTAATTTTCTTTTTCATAATACAAGGGAAAATAAAAAATTGGGAATAAATTTAAGATCAAAGGAAGAATTTTTTTTCATAAAATGCATAAGGAAATAGAGTTTATTGACAAAGCACGTTGTGGAGATCAATTAATAAATACATTTAAGAGGATTAGGAAAGGTCCATCCAGTCTTCCTAAGTGCAAAAAATTTTATTTAACATCCCAATAAGGAAGTTGTTAAGCTACTGACATTCCTCTTTCTCCATTGTCTATAGAAGATGTCAGATGAAATATTTACCTTGTTGATTGTACTTTCCCCAACTGTTGCATCCCAATCACCTTTAGAAATGAAAAAAACAGACCTTTGACTGAGCATAATAAGGTCTTGTTCTTATGAATAACAAGGTATTTAAAATTTTCTTGGGCTTTGTACTGAAAGGAGAATATGATCATTGGAATTTTAAAACTACTTTCGGTAACAACTCTGAATCTGTATTTTTAATATTCACTGAATTCAAGTGTAATCTTTTTTGTTCTCATTCAGGACTGGGATTGTGCTTATTAAAAATGAATAGGAGGCTTTTTATCAACTTCAGTAAAAGGCCTGAAATTCAGTTTGAAGTGACATGTATAATTGCCAGTCAAATATATGAACTGAATGTGAAAAATTAAAAAGAGAAGGTCAATTCTTTCTCCATATAATTTAGTAGTAGAAATAAAACAGAAATAAAATATTACCCCTGCAACTAGGCAAATGACATCTATTTACATGTCGAAGTAACTTTAAAGATACAATATACCAAATAGTGACTGTAGAACCAGACTACCAAGGAAACTTACTTACCTCTCTCCCTAACAGAAAACACAAGCATCACTTCATTACCATGCACTCTGAAACCAATCACAAAATGAAGGAAAAATACTAGAGAAGAAATGACAGAAAAAAATAATGGAGAAATTAATGATGTTGGAATACTGAATTTACTCCAAAATTCATTAACAGTAATATTTAATACATGGATTTTTTGATTTCCAGACAAAAGCTTGTTAGAATTATCTCTAAGGTAGAAGTATGATTTGAAAGTGTTTTAACCATTAAGAATACTCCTACTTAAAGATAAATAAAGCCTATTTTGTAAGAACAGTAAGACTTTTCAAAAAACAATGTAACACTGCTTAAGGGAAAAATTTAGGTATGCAACAAAAATCTCTCTCACTTGATATGGAACTATTACACGTTCACGTACTGCAATAGGAAGCAAGTCTTGTTTTACACAGCTATATTTATCACAGAAAGGCATTAGAAGCATCCCTACAATGCTCAGTCTCATTTCAAGAGGGTTTTTTTTCTTGCATTGTTAACTTTCTAAAGGCAGTATCATGAAGAGTAGGCAGTGATGGATTCTTCCGTTTCTGCAGGCCGCTACTTTTTAAAATCCGTTCTCCTGTCAGATATTTACTCCTTGACTATTTTAAATCTCATTAAAAGCATTCTGGCCTCCTCAGTTTCCACTAAAGAACACACATTTTTAGAAAGAATTACATAGACATTACAAAATGAATTGTGTACACATGATTTCAAAGTGTCTCTATTTAAGCCTTCTTTTAGAATAGTATCATTCTCTGTTATGATCATTATTATAATGCCGATTATCTCAATCTATTGGTTTAATGTCTGAATACAGTATCGGACTTGTACTATAAGGTTTTTCCAAGTTGTGTGGAAAGTGTTTTGTAGCTACTTCTGGAAAATGACTATTTTAAAAGCAAAATGCAAAGGTGTTTTCCTAGTAGAGGTCTGCTTTCTTCTTCTCACTCACCAGTCAATAACACCTGTTTCCAGTTAAAAAGTTAATTCTTGTGGCAAGTTCTCAGAAGTTTCAAGAAGAGATATTGAATAGGATAGAGAAAAATACCCAACCACAATATGATATTAACTATAAAAGCAGTTTTGTGATTTAAAAGTATTTCATTAAAATGTTCTTAGCAAAACGATACACAGTTCTGGGTTTGATTGTAATGTATTTAGCTTCTAGACTATATAGTAGCAACTACTAAGGTAGAATTTACTGTCATGTGACAGTTCTAGGTAATTACTTGAAATATTTTAAAACTATCTTCAAGAGGTTAATTAAGCCATGCTTGTGTGCTTTTACATGGCAGTATTGCTTCTGACAATGGATTTGGCACATCTTGGTGACATATATCTCAATTAAAATGTATTAATAGAAAATGATAATAAAATCCAAAGAATAATAAATGTGTCCTATAAAACTTCCAACAGAACTAAGGTATTTTTTTCAGTACTCATGTTTAGATTGCATTTCTACTAATTCCTGAGATGGTCCTAAATATCAGTGCCCAGAGGAATGCTTGCCGTAAGATATTCTTACTGGAGCAGCTCTAGGTTACCCAGCAATCAGTTTGTATCAGTTCCAGTTGGGTCCTCTGTCAGGAGCAAGAAATCAGTTATTTGCCTTTCTCTTACTTCCCCTCTTTCAAACTCTTCAGAAAGGAACACTGCTGTTCCATAGTCATAGTGCAGACACTATACAGGAAGTCCTAAACAGAGGAGTTGACAAAAGCTTGCACCTAATTACAAACTGCTTCAGTTGTTTCTGCCTGAAGGTTGCAACTGCGTTTGCTGTATAAAACCCCCACAGAATAGGTCACCGAAAACTTTCAATTAGGTTCTTGCAACACTACTATGTAAAGGATAAACAAAGCCCTTTTTAGCAATAGGATATGGATTTAGCTGTTCTGATTATTCTATACACTAAATTGATAGTTTATGGCATTCCAATACACGATTGTAAATTACTATAAATTGATGGAACATAGATTATGTCTTAATACTAAAAAGATTACCAAATAATCACATGTCAAAGTACTTGGAGAACTTAGTTTTTCTACTTGGTTTCTGTCCTAACTCAAATTTTTGTAGACATTTATATGTGATAGGCTGCTAAATTAAATAAAAATTCATAATTCTATACTAAAAATAAATATTAATAAGGAAAATTCCATTTTGTTGTTCTTACCGCTGCAGTAAAACGTCACCTCTCCCATTTTCACTTTGTCTAGTTAAGTGAGAAATATTTTCTAAAACAAAATGGTGGGGAAAATTAGGGTTGTTTTTTTTTTTTTTTTAAATTTAGGCTGTAGTGAATGAGTCTGAGCTTGCAGTCAATTTTTATACCAACAAATAGTTACTGAAATATGTCAGTCCTGCAATCTTCTGGAAATTGTAATTTATAATGTAGATATAGTCACCAAAAAAAATCAGTGCAAGTTTAGATCCAATACTGAATACATCCTGATGGTTGTGCAATTTTGAAACACTTATGTCAGCAAAATGAGGAATCATGATATGACCTTACTCTGCAACCACCATATTAATATTTTAATATTATATTTGTGTCAGGAATACTACTAAAGAGCCTGTAAATCTGCAAATGGAGTTGGAGTAGAATGATTTTTGCCACACCTTCTAGACCACTGGGTAAATCTGGAAATTATTAAAAATTCCCCCTTCTCAATAAATCTACAGAATAAAACCACTGACAATAATTCCAAGTATCTCTCTTGTTTTAGCTTGCTTCATGAAGGCAAAAACCACTCACGGCTGCAAGTATCTTTCCATGTTACAAACAAAGGTCAAACTCCTGGAGGAGAATTGTCCTGATAACTTGCTGTTAGTTATAGAAATGCTGAGTGCTAAAAAATGAATAAACAAAAAAATTAAAGAAAGAAAACAAGGGTAAAAATATTGCTAGTCCAAAAGCTTTTTGTTTTGCACTCCTACTGTCAAGAAAAAGAAACTCTGAAGAACTGACTAAAGAGAGTGCAAATAGGAAGTAGAGGTTTTATTTTAGTACCCCTTTGAGATAATCATACTTATGGAGACATATACAAAATAATTTATTATCTACCAGCATTTATCATCTCCAGGAATTACAATTATTTTGACATATAATTCTTCCACAAGCCTTTCAAGTGACTGCTGCCATGCAATTATGAAGATTATTCCAGATTTTCACTATTGGCCAAATTTCTAGTCACAATTTATAACCAGGTATTTATTCTGAGTAGCCATATTTCCTTCTCAACTTTTGTTTGCCTCAGCTAAATACACCACTCTCCTCAAATATCTCTCTCTACAACTGATATTTTATCCTTCTAGTCATCCTTGGGGTTCTTACAGTTGTTTAAATTAATCTTTTTTGAACACAGGTGACCAGAACTACAGAATAATAAAATTACATCTTTTCAAAGCCTTGCACAATGTTACATTTCCTGTCTCTACTAAATTCACTAATGCATAGCAAAATTGCATTAGATTTCCATCATACCACTATCCCATAACCATTTTCCACTCAACTGACAATGTCAGACTTTTTAAAAAAAGTTTTATTTAAGATAAGCCCAAACTCCCACCAACATCACAGAAAAAGAAATCCTCAAGAACCAAGTTAATATCACCATGAGTAACTTTTACTATTACTCTCTATAACTTTTTGGAGTTCATTTTAATCAATTTCTTACATTCCAGTTGAGAAACTTGTCTAACTTTTCTTATCTGAGGTCTTTTTGCATTAGCAGTACCTTCCAACTTTGTAATACTTTTACTCTCCCTAAGACTTGCAAATACTTCAAGAAAAAGGAAATAAAAGCATAATAGGTCCCAGTAAAACAAAAAAATATGGCATTGGTACTAGACTGAAATGAAGAGTAAAAACAATGTTACTGTAACACTGAGAAAATGATTAAGTAAATGGCTGGCAACACCAAACATGTAATGACTCATTTTAATCATTACCTGTAGAATATCTTTCATATGCTGCTTTACATAATACATGAATAATATTCATTAACCTACAGAGATATTAGGGTCCCTTATTCCTCAGTACTCTCAGTGGCATTGAGGCAGGCAGATACCAAACTGATACTGCCCCCCGATTCATAAGTAATTCTGTCACTAAAGACCACAGGATACTGTTCTAATCTCAGTATGTTTTTCAGGATACTTTGACAATTAAGTGCCTCCTGTTCCAAAAATGAAACATGCCAGCTGATTCTTGTGGGAATAAGTTGTCAGAAATGCCATGAGACCAGTTGAGTTTCATATACCCCAAAAGTTTCTGACAAGCAGAATAAATTAACTAAGTCAGAGTGCCTAGCCAAAGCAATCTGTAGATTTTTTTGGAGTCTAGTTCATATCTGATGTAACTTCATGTAGCAAAATATGGCTCACTTTTGTGTTATAGTCATACACTGTTAAAACAAATAAAATCAGATTTTCTTTATGCTTATTTCAAGTAACATCTTACTCAAGCTTTTTTGCTAAATTAATTTATTGATAAGATAAAGAGCTATTGAGCTTGCCCTACCACAGCTCAGTGAAAAAACATTGCACTAAGAAAATAAAGGTCTTATAGGCAATGTGTAAGTCATCAAAAATGAATTCCAATTAAAGCTCTATATTGCATCATACCACTATGTACTTTATGAATGTTTCTTACTTTAAATAAATTCTAATTGATAGACTAGTAACGCAAATACACTAGTCTTAATTTCATTATCATCTCTCCAATTATAATATCCTTTGTGACTATTGATAGCCTCAAAAAAAGTAATGACCTTCTAAAAACTAAGCCAAATGCATTTAAAGTGTTTTTCATATAGATATGTTTTTATTATAAATTTCACAATCTAGTGAGGCTAGAAAATATTTTAATCAGTTGGAATACAGCTATGGCTATCGAACAGCAGAAAACCCTTACTCCTACCTGCCTCAATTGCTGGACTTTGTGATGTAGGAATTCTTTCTTCCCGTCTTGGTGAAGATATCTTGTCAGTGAAGGACAGAGATTCCTTTCACAGAGAGAAAAGTTTTAAATACTCCTTGTACTCCTACTCCTGTATTTCTCTCAAAAAAAGAAGTAATGATTTGAAGATGCACAGAAGCAAGGACAAAGGTAACTGGTCTCACCAGTGGGTAAATTCACAGATGAGGTTGCTGTACGTGCATCACATGCAGAGCTTTTCATAAGATTTTCCAGTTAAAGTCATGGCCATATTCAAGTAAGTTCCTTATTTATACTACATCAAATGAGAAACTTTTTGTTAGATAAATACAGTGCATGAGACTGAGCTATCAATTGGGTTATCTAATTAAGTTTAAGGTATCCAGGTGTTTGCCATATGACCTAGATGGCTTTAATTTGATGGACTATGGGAAAATGGAAGGAAAAGATTAAGCACAGGCTTTCCATACAAAAGCATAAGTATTTAAGACACATTAGATGCAAAGGAGGTAAAAAGCTTTTGAGACATTCCCTGAACAATTCTGTTAATGGAGGGAACTGAAGAAAAAGGACTAAATACAATCAAGGCCTGCATGAACATAATTTCAAAAGATGACTAAAACAACCTAGCTGAGTGACACGCTCAGTGATGTCTCACTTCCTCTCTCTCTCCATCTCCATGTTTGAATTTGCACTATCTTTCTGTCCTATTTGCTCTGGTCTTGTCTTATCCCTTGCTGAGCAATTCAGCTCACCAAACCAACAGAACACTATCCACTGTCAGTTCAGTGAGCAACACTGTCTCAGGTCTAGCTGAGCAGTTGGACTTACCCAAGGGAAACTGCAAGAGCCAGCAGGGACAAATCACCATTTTGGCAGCAGCAAGCTATTTTCTTGGCTCAATCATTTCATGAAGAACTATGGATCATTCTTGCTCCACAGAAGTCTACAAATTGGGCAAGGTTGAAAGTAGTTGTTCCACGAACCTTAATGAGAGGCTTGTGCACAGCTGGATCATACACATTTCATAATCTGACAGAATCCCTACCACACTAGTTAAAGGGCACACCAAAAAGTTCCTATTAATTGCCACCAAGGCCTCCACACAGCCAAATCACACAATTATAATCATGTGTTTTAAGATAACTGATAATGAAAGATGTACAGCAACTTGGGCAATGCATCATTTTGTGGTACAAAGGTGACAGAAGAAGTTTTACTACTAATGACGAACTATAAGATCATGTGAAATAAGCACCAAACAACCCTTAGCTTAACACTGAGGTCTCACAAAATACCTCTGCTTAAAACTGTCTAGCCAAAACCTGACATATCCAGTAAAAATCTGATCCTGTGCATCAATTTCATCAAAATTTTTGGCAACAATGATGTATTTTGTACACCGAAATATCTCTCTAATAAGAAAAGGGTCTTCGGACAAAGTGCTGACTTGTCTAAATGGCAGTAGAAGACCCAATAAAACTAGAGAAGACATACATACAAATATCAGTGCTCCAAAACAATTGCTATTTACTTCATGGTTTGTGTTTTTTTCACATGGTGGCTCAATAAAAGGGATTTATTCCATAGGTTTTCTGAATATGTAATACCTTCATACTTAAAACATGTCTATGTCAAAGCAAGGTTTCACTGAAGTCACACAGCCAGGTGATCCCTTCACACCAACTGAATCTAAAAAAAAATAAGAAGTTCCTCAAATGTTCCCTAGAGTACTGAAACCAGGCTATTATATTCAGTATAGTACT
The DNA here is from genome assembly GCA_013398855.1 of Mohoua ochrocephala. NCBI lineage: Eukaryota > Metazoa > Chordata > Aves > Passeriformes > Acanthizidae > Mohoua > Mohoua ochrocephala. The sequence continues at coordinate 17,431 of VZTA01028226.1, read as the reverse complement.
TATTTATGGACAAATTAATCTAAGGATTTTTTACTATGAAAATATAGGCTCATGTAATAAAATTTTCAAAATAAAATTTGGAATTAATATTAATACACAAAGAAAAACTGTCCTGCCCTCAAAGTTTCATTGCCAAAAGATTAGCCTTCATTTGACTTTATGTATATGCTGCTAATATGTCTTCATTAAAAAAATAAGGTAATAAAAAATGTATGAATTTTTAGTCATTTATTTACATTAGCCCAAGTACAACTTGATAAAGGCAGATTTAAAATCTGCAGTCTTTGGAGGCAATGTCAAAATTCCCATTTACTTCCATAAAATTAAGTTTGGGAAAGAGGTCAATAATAATAAGACAACTTAAAGAAACTTCATCGGTTTTCTCAACATAGATAATGGCATTGCTAGCAAGGCAAACAATAGTGTGTTTATTTTTCTAACATTCTATCTACTTGCCTGAAAAAACAGGTTGCAACACGATCCGTCACAAAAGGAAAGTCAGAATATTTTGAAACAGTTGCATTTTATCCAGTGAAAGTATGAGCGAAAAGGATGCATTCTTACTCTTTAGACTAAGTCTATTAAAAGAATGCTAAAGAGAACTGAGCATGCAGATCATCTGGAGAATTCAAAACTTAAAGTGATTAATTAGACCTTATTTTGTCTCGAGCAGATTTACGGAGGTTTTTTCAACTTAGCCCCATTGTTCGTAATTACCAAAATCACACCTCCATTGGCTGGTCTGCGTTGCTTCATGCATGAACAGCAATCTGATTGAGCACTCTTGTTAGGATTCCATTCGTCATTGTAATTAGCCATAATCATAGCCTTCCTGGGTGCATGAGAATGTGCAAACGACCGATTCACAACCCCAACCTATTTGAATATGAATCTTCTCAGTGAGTAGCAATAAAATAGTGGAAACAAAGCAGCTTCTCTAGGGAATTTTGTAAAGCATCCCTGTCTCTGATTCTCCCCCCTTAAAAATGTTCCCTTTTTAGTATTTGAATTCTGTTTGCTAAAACAAGGCTTGCTTAATGAAGACAATGGCTTATTATTTCTTTAAGTGGCACAGCAGGGCCCAAGTATTACAGGCCCAGCTCTTTCAGCCCTTGCCAAGGACACAGGGAACAAAGGGGCAGGCAGTAACGCCAAGCAAATAGACCTCTCCTCACACTGCACTTCGGGAGCACTTTCCCCAGAGCAGGACCCAGGTCTCGCCTATTCTGGAACTCAAAGACAGGGCCTTTTTCTCGCCGTTCCCGTAAACGGCCCGCCCAGCGCCCGGCCCCGGGGCGGGGGGCGGCCCGGCGGCCGCAGCCGCATTCCCAGTGAGCCCCCTAATGGTGACAGCTCGCCCCGCCCGGCCCGAGCCCGCGGGACGCACCCCGAGCAAGCGCGGGGGACAGCCAGGGCTGCTCGCTGCCAAAGCAGAGACGCAATTCGGTGGGAAAACAGGAATTTTGACGACCGCAGCTCTGGCACGATGATCTAGTTAACTTTTTAACACATTTAGAAATATTTCAGTAAGACGAAGTCTCAGAGGCGCACTAAGTGTCGAATAACAAAAATTATTACTTAAGTTGCCACATACCTCTGGCCTGGAATGAAATTCTGACTTGAACGATCCCCAAACCAGCCTTTCTTGTATAATGATTATGAATTGATTTTTTTTTTTCTGTTTATTGAGGAAATAATAACATGTAAATAGAGCCAGGGCCCGCATACAAGCCCGCAGTTTTGTTAATATTTAATTTTGAAACTATAACCCTCTCATGCAATATGTTACATTAGTTTTTCTTGCTACAATTTCTTGTTTCCAGAGCCTTCAGTTTAATAGAGCAGCTATGCAATGGTATTTTATCCATGCAAATATTGTATTCAACTAACACTATTAGTAAAAAATATTACTCATAATAATAAACTATAGATTAACTAAAGATTTAACAGGAAAGTCCCTTCAAATGATCATAAGACTAATTTCACAATATTATCTTCAATAGAAGATAAAGACAAAATATTTGTTGTATATAGGTCTCCACATATGTAGGAGAAATGGCAAGTCCAAGTGGTTTACACTTAAGAGTCTTGAGTCAGCAATTGTTAATTCTTGTAATTAACATAATGGCTTGTCCCCTTAATCAGTCTAACACTTTCACGGAAAAAAAAAAAGAAATCTCAGGATTTATTGTAACTAATAAATGGGATAATTACTAGATCACATATTAAATAATTTTTTAGAGTGATCTTCACTGATTTAGAAACCTTGCCAAATGTGGGGGTGGGAGGGTTGACACTTGTACTCTTTCTGGGGAAACAACTACTTTCAGTGCGGAGCTGTGCTTTCTGGGTGACTGGTGAAGTCTGTGGTCAGATCATCCTGAAGAAATTGCAGCAAGGAAGAGATGCAAATGAAATCCTGCCAAATGTTGCTTTGCCATGCTAGCTCAGAAAATAGTTCCATAGCAACCATTTCCCTGTCAACCCTTACAGTCCATGCTGAAGAATCTTCCCCAGATGCTGAAAAAACAGTACTGTTTTAATTAGGAGAGCAAATACTTTTAAAATAACAATATTCAGCAGGCTGCAACAGAAAGGCATCTAGTAAAATAGAAGTTTTGTCCTCTTAGGCTTCCCCATTACTTTAGAAGAAACAGAAATCAGGGAAGCAAATATGACAAATGTGAAGTTTTGCCATGGTAGCTGTTGCTCTCCTGTTTCATCCCTTTTTCATCCCTTTGAGTACATCTTGGTGTGATGCTGCAAACACTCTGTATGGGTATTTGTACTCTGACATCATCACTGGAAACCTAACAAGCCTGTAGGATCATCTCTTGCCTTCAGCAAAGGACCATGCTGAAAAAAACCCTGATCTTAATGTGCAAAACATTTAGCAAGTGAGACAGGCGGTTCAGAGAAGTGTTGCTACTTTCTTTGGGTTCAGTTTTGCTGATCAGTTGACGGTGATTCTTCTACAGCACGTCTCTTCAGTAACTTTTTTTGTAAAGGAAATAGGTAATAGAGNCAAGTTTCTGATTCTTCTACAGCACGTCTCTTCAGTAACTTTTTTTGTAAAGGAAATAGGTAATAGAGATTCTTCTCAGTTCAATGAGACTTATGTCACTCGTTACTATTTAATTTAGATTTTAGGACTTTATCCTCCATATTTGACTGATGTTTTTCAAATCACTAGAGAAAAAACTCTTTAAATTCTTTATATCAGAACATGTAAGAACACATTCCACTAAAACTAAAAGGTGCTAAGTGGAAGAAAATCTTTTAGCTCATTACATAATACATAAATTGTTAAATTACAGAATACATAAACTGTTAAATTATTGCAATATGCAATAAGATATAAAGGATGTATGAATGATCATTTTACTATAACCTATTCCATACACATTTTTCACTACAATATTCCACCAAAATATTTTAACCATTTTCTGCATCAAAAGTCATCAAAATATGAAGAATGAATGATTGCACCTCTCCCATGCAATCTATATAAAAAGTGTGTAGGGTGGAATTTGCATATTCCATTCAAACAGTAACCATTAAACAAAAAATCTTGGCATAGTTTGTGAACACTTTGGAAAAGAGTATCTTAAACTTATGCCTCTTTCTGTGAAGTTAAAGGATTCTTCCTGTTTATGCCCTATTCTTAACTTTGCTGACTAGGATGAGATACTTGTTATGAGTTAGACGACAAATCCCCTTCTCACCAAATTTTGAAATTCTGCTGCAACGGATGTCAGCTTGTTAAGAAAGTTTCTGCTGTCTCAATATATTTTTTCTTTATGTGTATGATAGTCACTTTTACTCTACTGCTTTTTTTCCCACTACTGTGTGGCAACTGAACATTTGTACAATTTAATGTTTCAGTTGCTATTAAAAGCTTTTCTGTAAAGTTTATTAATGAAGACTAAGGTAAAATGAAATTTAGATAACTTTGCTTCATTATTCTGCAATATTTCTTGTAGAAGTCCAACCAACTGAAAGCATGCAGCCTTGTCTGAAAAACAGAATAGGGATGATATTCCGAGCTAGCTATAAAATACATATTTTTATCTAATTCTATATATTAGATACAATTTTTGTAGACGTACTTTTATATAAGTATACACATTTACATAAATATTTATATGTATGCTTAATTATTTGAGTCTCTTCTCAGCTTTAACTATTTCAGACAAACTGTTCTCTCAAACCACAGATTTCATAGGATTATATTTATGACCTATACTTTTCAGTAGCCCTCTGGCTGCACAAACACAACATTGTACTGTTTACCTTGTATTCTGTGTTCCATAAAAATGAGATTTTCTACCGATGTTATTTTTTGTCCTATACTAATATCAGACTTTAACTAGCTCATTTTCCTTGGGGTCTCCATATAGCAATGCACTTGGTTGACCTCTGTATACAAGGAATAGTGATTAATCTTAGATCGGTGTCGCACAGAGTTGCAGTTAGAGCAGAGTACTTGATTTTAAGTTGGCCACCTCCAGCAGGATTCAAGACAGAAATCATGTACATAACATATTTCTGTTTCTTACAAAAATGCAAGCAATTGACAATAACTAGTCGTAAACAAATGTACTGGTTCTTGATTCTATTGAAATAGAAAAGTGAAACATTCCTACTGTTATCATTGGAATAAGATTAGGCTTCATAATATTAAAAGGCATAAATAATAGCTGCATACTGAAAGGTGTTTTACTCAATACATATTGATGCATAAGGTTTCACAGCTCTATGAAAAGTTTAACATATAACAAATAATCTTTTAATAGAGATGGAAACATTCAATTTTGAGTTTTGATTTTTTTTGTTATTAAGAAGTAGGAGGTTTTGTTTGTTTTGTTTTGGTTTTTCCCTTAAATAAGATAACCCCATATTCACCTCTGCAGAAAGATTATTTTTTCTCCAAAATTTATCTATCAAATTCAGGATGCTAGAATGAGGTTACAAAAGGGTTAAATATGGCATTACAAAAGAAACTTGTTTCACTTTCATTCTAGAGGACTTTCAGTTTGTTTCTGCACTGCACAGAGTAGGATAGAAAATATTATGCATTTAACTTTAGGATTGCAAAAATACAGGTAGGCAGATAAATACTGTAGTCAAAAATTACAGGACAGTCCTGAAGTTGCATCACTGAGTACTTGTTACATTTGCTACACCATGTAAAATGTGAACTTTTTGGTTTTTTACAAAGATGTCACAAAGGTTTTAGCTATAGAATCAACCTTCCTCCTCTCAACAGGGATGATTTACACATTCTGTAGAAAGGCCCTATCAGAGAAGATATATGGTGAAAATTTATTAGAGGTTTGGTGTCTACAAAACCCTTGATTCTTTGGCTAAAGAGGCTGAAAGATGTGTTCTTGCTAAGAAAGAAGAACTTCAGGAAAAGAAAGAAAAATTGAAAGATACATTGGAGGGCTCTACATGCCCCCTTTCTGCCTCTTGAAAAAAAGAGAACATCTAAGGCCATGGAGTATTTTACTTTAAAATTTTTGTATGTCTACTCCTTGTTTTCCAGGGACCATACTTCAGAGACCTGGATTTGATTTGTAGAATTGCCAAGTAGAAGGATAAAGAGGGTTTGGTTTGGTTTGATTTCTGTCTGGAAACTACATTTTCTGTGTTTTTAACTGAAATTTCTTTTTCATTTTACTGAAATAGTATACTTTGATTCTAGGCAATTTTAAAGCATTTAATTTTAAGATTTGAAGAACAGTTTCTAAAGTCTTCCAATTACAGCCTTCATAAAAATTGCATAAGTCAGCAAGAGCTGAACAGAAAAAATAAATAAAATTAAGTAATCTGAACAGTCAGGTCTTAGAATAAAATTACCAGCTTCTAATTAATCACTAAATTATTAAAATAATTATCAGGATTAGGTTACAGTTAGAAATCTAACATGAAGTCTCCCCCTGTGACCTTTCTCTTTATCTGCAAGACAGGTTTAATAACATAAACTGTGTAAAATAAACTGATGAACATTTATGAGGTGATCTGATTTAACACTGAGGCCACTATAAAAAAGCACAGATTATAAAGATATAAAACAAAATACTCTTCATGCAATGTTCCTAGAGACCACTGATTAGATATTTTATCTTTTAAAATTGTACACATGTATAAAATGGATTTAAAATGTCTTCCCTCCCTCCTTCCCTCTGCTTCCTCATCTACTGTCAGGGCTCACACTCCTTTCAGTTGCACCAGTACAAACAACTCTGTGGCTGCTGTCAGGTTACTGTAATGACCTAAATAAAAATAAAACTAAGAGGAACAAACCCCACAAAACCAAACCAAAACCAAGCTCACCACAAATGCATTTTTTGCTGGTTTTAAGATCTACCATTATAGTGATCTGATTAATAGAATGAAACCTAAGTGCAATCAAGGAAGCATTGAACTGTGGCACAGGACATGAACAAACAGATGGAACTTCTTTAATCTGGTTCTGATGCAATAGCAAGTGTTCATGTAGTTCTATCCCAAGCGAACTACCCATCCTGCATATTAGATCAAATCATATCCTAAGGGAAAAATATATGATTCTGTAGTAAAAGAGCATAATAACGATTCAAAGTGTAGTTTTTGTTGATTGTGATGTATGGCATTTCCTAGTTTGTTAAAAAACCAAATGAAAATTTAAGATTTATGTGACATCATACTAGCATGAAGAACATTTATTGGCAGAGACAGAATATGTAATCCAAAACTGTGACCATTTCAACATTAATAAGGATATGCTGTTGGTCACCATCCTTGGGAAGGGAAGAACAGAACAGTATTCAAACACAGAAATTTTCCCACAAATCCAGTGGTATCATTAGAATATACAGACTCAAATATCCTGAATACCACCCTTACTTTATGCTAGTTTTTCTAGCCCGGTAACTCCACTCGAGCAGTCTGTTTTTAAAAACTAGTTATTCTTGCAAATAACACTACACGCAAGTAAAAGGAGCCAAAATGTCACCAGCTTTAATAATTATGCGCAAGTATCCTTCTTAAAGGGCAGATGGATTTATATTCCTTACTCTGGTCTTGCCTTAGCAGAGAAACAATGCAGTCAAAGGAGTGCAGGCAGATCCAAGGGCCTGGAAGGATTTTTAAATCTCTAAGGTTAGGTGTTACCTGCTTGTCCAATACTACATCTTTAAGGCTTTCCAGACATTTCTATAGATGTGTCATTTCTACAGTTTATGCTTGAAAACTCATCTTCACATTGACCATTCTAAATTACCAAAATAAACCAAATGTTAATAGGAGGAAAGAACAGAGATATATTTAAGCACTCAAAGACAGTAAAACAGCAAACACAAACAAATGAAGAAATGAGGGGTTCAAAGAACCAATCTTTTGTTTCTTTAACTACAAAATGCCATATCGCCTTTCTGATATTATTGGTGCATGCACATGTGTGCACACTCACACCAGACCTTAGGGAAGATATTTTTGTAGCAACACTTAAGTCACTATTGACTTTCCTAGAACATGTGGATTTTGTATTTCCATTTTACATCCCCCCAAAACATGAAAGGCAAAGCCCAACATTAAGAATGATGAGTAAATATATACTAGAGCTTAAATTTCAAGGAACCTTTTGAAATGTGAAGAAACATTGTGGTGTTCAACAAGCAGAAGTGCAAAGCCCTCTAGCTGGGACAGAACAACCCCCTATACCAGCAGAGTTTGGGAACTGACTGGCTGAGTAAGAGTCCTGCTCCCTTGAGGGTTACGGTGATTGCCGCGTTGCAGAACAGCCAGTAGTGCTCCCATCAAAAGAAAGCGAATTGCGTCCTGGGCTGCGTTAAAAAGAATGTGGCCAGCAAGTAAAGGAAAAATATTGTCCTATATGTACATGCTCTATGTAGAATACAATGTCCTGTTTCCTTACCACACCATTAAAAAATACATTGAGAAGCTGGAAAGATGTTCCAGTTGATGGTTATCAAAACAGCTGTCAGATAAATTAACTAATATTCCATATATTGCCTCTAGGTTCTGGTATTCAATAGCTTGGCAGGAGATTTGTGAGGTATTAGATACTTTTTTCCTCATTAGTTTTTTTAAGGTAAAGAGAAAACAGATAAGCCTGTCCACTTCAGTCTCTTTTAGAACCTGATTCTACATGACAGGTACTGTTAAAAGTCTTCTAGTCATTTGAATCACATGAAATCGAGAGGCTCAAGGCACTTTGTACATTGTCAATAGACTAATCATACCAATTTTAAACATTTCTGGCTTTCCTGCATGAAAAAGGGATATTCCTTGGTAAGCTACATCAATATCAAAGCCTTCAAGAACAATTAAACTGACACAAGTCTAGAGAGCTTTTAGTGTGTTGACTGTAGGACTTAAAGCTGGAGGTGTTTTTACATGTTTCATTTAGTTATGGTAAACTGAACATGAATATAAATCTCAGACATCTTATGAATGCAGTTTTAAATTTACTGGATATGGCTAGAAAGCAATTCCAAGTATGTACTGAAAAATACACATGTAGGTATGTATAAATACTGCACATGGTAAAGATGTGGTTTTAAGTTAAAGGAATGCAAAGAATATAATAGAACAAAATAAGTCTGTTAACACATTTAAGGTTGTACCATCATTTTTGTGCTTCACTTTCTTTACCTGTAAAACACCCAAGTTTCAGAAGCACAGTGAAGTCTTATTCATTATGCAGCAGTATGTTATGACATTTTCAAAAGGAAAGTAATGCAGAAATACAAAATAATAGGCTCATCCATCTAATTTCATAGAATCACAGAATAATTTACTTTGGAAGAGACCTCTGCAGATAATCTCATTCAATTCTCTGCCCCAAACACAGATAACTATTTTTCTACTATCCCGCTGAAATTTTCTTTATTGCAAATTGTGACTGCTGCCTTTTCACTTTCTGTTGCACACCACTGAGAAGTGTCTGGCTCTGTCTCCTCCATAACACCCCTTTAGGCACTGGAAGACTGCAATTAGATCTCAATTAGCTTTCTCTTGCCTAGGCTAACCTAACCAATAAAATGAACAGAAGATTCTGGAATAAACTCACAAACTAAATGAGATAGTGGGAGTTTGAAAGGACTGCAGAGTGGTTAATGATCTAGAAACCATTCATGCAGTGATTAATAGTAACAACTGGCCCAAAGATCTGATGACCAGGAAAAGTAATAACCTTCCAGAAATTATAGAACGATAGTTATTACATCCCTTGCTGGTAACAACATTGAAACTTAAAAAAACCCTCTATACCAAAACAAAAAGCTAAGATGAGCATTGGATAGGATATAGATATAACACTTTTTGCTAAGGAGGAATGAATGGTTTGAACTCATTTAAATTCTTGAAATATCAATAAAGTTGTAGGCAACTGGAGAAATATGTGATATTATAAACTACACCTCAACTAGAAGGTGTTTCTTTGGGCCTTAAAAATGGCTTTGTCATAGTTCTTCATAAAAATGTAGCATTTATTGGAGAATAGGTTAAACATTTCTATGAGAAAAAAACCTCACACACATTTAAAGCTAGAAATAAATAGGAGTGAAAAGTAAGTACAGTTAGAAAAAAATATTTGGCCCACTAAATCTGTGATTTAGATAGATTGACTCAGATGTGAATTTGCAAAGAACTTAACTATTTGACAACTTCACCAAGTACTTTAAGGTATTCTGAAACAAATACTCATCAAATGTGACTCAGGTACTATGTATTGATGAGCAACTGTAAATAATTCCATGCAAGTACACAGTATTTCTTGGTAGTTCCTAGGTAGGCCATGGAAGTTTCTACTGATTTAGTGAAATTTTATATGTATGGTATGATATGGAAGACCTGAATCAAATAATTTTCATATAACATCATATCAGATCAGACATAACTACATTAAAAAACCCACTTGGAAATAACAGACAGTAGTTTTTACCTAGATAATATCTTAGAGGCTTATCCTGTTATACCACCAACTTCATAACCTGCAGGTGAGAAGGTGGATATAAGCAAAGACATTTCTTAGCTGATATGAAAATATTGTTTAAAACATACCAACTTAGAAAAACCATTCTAATTTGCTCGTGCACATTATCCCTTCTGCTGTGTAAGGATGGAATAGCTTTGACTTCCTTACAGGAGTAACAGCAGTATAAAAGGCTGCCACTTTATAATGAAATATACATGGGTACAGAATTAATTATTAAAGCAGAGAAAACATGCTTCACTCTTAGAGAGAACTCACTTTTACATTCTAAGGCTTATCAGCAAACCTCTTTGATAAAATAAAAGATTAAGAGGAACAGCACAGTTCCAGTAGTCCCAACGTGTATTTGCTACCTTTAAATTTTCATCAAATAACCCAATGCTAACCAGTAACTGGAATTTTGAACTACAGCTAGTGCAAATCTAAAAATTAAGTCACTTCTTGAAAGATATTCTTGAAAGATTATTCTAACGTCATAGTCAACATATTAGATGATATCACCACATTAGGTAATGTTTAAAAAACCTAAATTAATAATCTAGGAGTCTTAATGCATAAATAAACAATTACATGGGGAAAAAGTATGGGGGTGAAGCTCCTGCTCTCTATGATTGTTATTATTGATGGTTACTAGTTTTGTCTAACTAATGCATCGGGAAGTGGTCAGGCAGTGGATAGGATTATCTTGGTGTGTCCCTTCCAACTGAAATATTCTATTCTGTTCTATTCTATTCTATTCTATTCTATTCTAATCATATGAGCATTTGAAATCAACTTCATGCAAAGTCAGTCAGATAGTCTTAATCACTTTCTGAAGTGGCAAATCTATATAAGTTTGACTTTCCATGCTGTTGAGAGAAAACTATTGTCCTAATTAGCTGCAACTCTGCACACAAGAACACATAAACATAACCTTGTTGTCTGTTATCATGAATGCCTGGAGACAAGAGATCACTGATGGACTGATGCCAGGAACTATATGAACAGGAAGTTGTATTCACTTCATCTTTCCACACTTGTTATACATAGCTTAAGGACTTCTGTTGTAGGTGAACTGAATTTTATTACCTTCTCTTATTATCTCACAGAAATAATAGATCAAATTTATCACAGTTGATGATAAATATATTGCAAATAATATGCTATGCATTTCTGATTTAATTTGTCAAGGAATTTTTTGGAGTAAGTTCAAGTTAAAAGATTAACAAAAATTCATGCATAAATTCAATAAAGATCAAGGTTTTTCCTTATCAGATAAACTCTATCTAAAAAAAAAAAATCCTCTCATTTTGGGGAGGGTTTATAATATCATGACTCTGGCTATCTGCTTCTTATAGTTTGTCAAAAAAGGACAAATTTAGTGATATTACTGAAGAGTCTGAGACAGCTTATTTTTCCAATCTCTTCAGAAATGCATCAAAGCATATAAAGAATGAAAATAGTAAAGCAGAAAGAAGACATAAATTACAGATTTAATTCTAGAAAAAAAAATCCAGCTTTGTTCATCTCTAGCTTAAGCTAGAAATTTCCAGCTAAATTAGAAAATTGGCAACTATTATTTGAGCTCAAAATGAATCAACCCCTGAGAGCTGTATGACAGCAAGAATTTTAAATAGGCAAGTTTATTTTAACTCTGAAAGGAGTAGAGTAGTCTTCATGACGATGGAATACAAATTTCCAAACAAATGTATACTTTTGTATCAACATGTAGTTGCTTGTGGTTTCACCCAAACTGCTGCAAAGGAACAGAAGGTTAGATTTTGCAACAGGCATAAAAAGGACTGCAGTGTTCACCTGATCAATACGTGGTTTGGCTTTTGCTGGTTTTTGGGGTTTTTCTTAGCAAGCATTTGAACTGATCTGTGAATATAGTAAGCAAAAAAATGATATTCAGGTAAGTTAATGCATTTTGTCTTTCACACCGTGGAAGCAAAAGCTAAGCAACAACTCAAAGGAAACTTAAATTCACCTGAGTTCAAGTGCAAAATTGACACTCTAGTCCAAGCTTTGTTAAAAAGAATGTTTCTGCCTCAGATATAAGCTTTATCCAGGGCCCCTGTCTACCACTCTAGGAATAGTAAGAGCAGCAAGGTCCCAATGCTGTTATTAAATGGCAAGGCAAAGCAGGGGTCTCCCATCTGAACAGGCCTTTTTAGAGCCTGAAAGGACAAGATAAGAAGCACAGAATGGGAACATAACTGACTGTACAGGCTCATATAGGTATTTATGATTCTGAGGTGTACCACCAATGGCTTCTGACCCTAGCAGAATTTGTTTGGATATGAAGTGAACAGAGCAATATCGACTGTGTTACTTTTTGACAGCAGAACTGTACTTCAGTGCACATAGTCTTCATTATGAGACAAGATCCACTACACTGCAGTAGAACTCATATTTGTGACTTCAGATCTGCATTCAGACTGAAGTTTCAATTACACTGGAAGCAACACCCTTTTTTAGCCTCATTATAGCCTGAGAAGATATTCATCTGAATATCTGTATTTCTTTAAAGACCATCATTTGTGATTTTCATTTGTCTTTTTGTAATAGTTCTTTAAATAAGGAATGGATTTACCTGCATATATGAATATAATATTAATTTGAAAACAATGCATGAGATTTAAATTAATTATTTTTAAATCTAATGTGCCAGTTAGGTTATTGAGGGGTTTAACTCGATATTCTAAGTACAGAATTCTACCAGGTCCTACCGCTATATAAATTTTTTCAATGTAGGGAGACTATGTAGCTTTAAAACCAAAGTCAGACACATTTTTTTGCATGGTATTGAAGGAAGCCACAGTAGAGCATACTAGCAACCCACAGATTCTGTCACTTAGTACAACTGCAGTATTTATAATTCCCCACAATTGTCTGTTTCCTGAGCGTCAATGTGCAAAGCTGAAAGCCAAGAGGAACTATCTCATTTAAATATTTAAGATATTTTATTTTTACTCTGATAAACTACCACATGCTACTACTACTGTCAAAAATTCACAGTGCTTTTGAAATGTAAATATAGACTCAGTCTTCTTTTTTTTCAATAAAACACGTAATTCAATCACCTTAACAGAGATTTTATCAGACACTTTTAAACGAGCTGAATTTTTAAGATCTTTAACGTCTTAAAGATGCAATAATATTAATTTGAAACTAGCACTTCTTAAGGAAGTTACATCATTATGATTGAAAACAAACAAATAGAAATATCGTTTTCTCATTGTAGAGGTAGGTACATCTCGCACCACTGCTACATAGAGCAAGCAAAAGTTTTGCTTCAGTGAGTTTAATCACAAGGCATTAAGTGCATGCTTAAATATTTGCAGGAACAGATCTCTTTCATGCCAAATTTACATTTCATCAAACAAAGTTGTCAACAACTTTCAAAGGATGAGGGAATTTAGGGAAAGAAAAAAAAGTGTAAAATTTAGGTCTTGCTGTTTTAGGAAGTTTTCATGAATCTTAATCCAAATGATTTCTGTCCAATGGCACACTTACTTCATAAGAAAATATGTAAAAAGCATTCTTTACTTAAACCAGATCCTGCTGAGTTATCCTCATGAATAACCCCAAGAAGACAAACCCTTCACAGTTAAGCAAGAGGAGACATGGATGAAAAAAGCAAGATGGAAGAAAGCAAAATGACAATAAAATAGGTATTATTAGCAAAGAGATACTATTATTTTGCAGAGTAACAATGTGAGGAATGAGACCAGTGCTTAGGCCAGATCAGAACTCAGTAGCATAGTAGATGTGAACATGAATTTGATGTGAAATATTCATCGAGGCTAGTGATGAGAAAATGATACTGAAATGATGATGAATTAATTTACGCTTTGAAAGCAGTATAGGAAATGAAATGGAACTGAGGGAGATAAATTTGCCTCATGCACATGCATAATACATAGTGGACAACAAAAATGAAACAATGAAAAACTAACAAAATATATAGTGTTTGTCACAAAACTGATGAGGACAGACATCCACAAAAAATACACTCCCAAAGTAGAGACATTCATCGAACACGGTTTTAGAATATATGCTTCCAGTGATAGTGAACTTTTCTCTATTAATTTTATAGACATACAGTATGACATTTTCTTAAATGCCTCACATTCTCCTTTGCATATCTTATTATTTTATAAGCTGTCTTATAACTGTTTAACATATCTCTTCAACACTCTTACAGCAAAATAAGGTATTTACAGTTTGTATTTAATTGTCGTAGTTTCTTAGCCCCACATTTTCACCATCTTTGGTCAGTCAACAGCATACACAATATATGAATACCCATACCTATGTTGGGCACTGACTTATATTTATACCAAAGAAATAATTGATAATGATGATCCAGTTAATCTGCACTGCTCTGCTTTTCTTCACTGAATTTTATGTTGTTCAGAAAGTATACTTGTCTGTATGAGCTAGGTCAGGATATCCATGGCTACATAAAATCAGGTGATTGTGGAAAGCTACAGAGCCTTTTTTTTTCCAGCAGATGCTACAGATACCTCAATAAAGCAAGAAGTTCATAATTGCAGAGGATGACTCTGCCTGCTATTCACATGAACTTTTTATGCTGCACCTTTGTGTTTTTCAACGCAAAATCTACCCCAAATTTTCATATTGAAAGACTGCATAATCTCTACATTTCTTTCCTAAATAAAACATACACTTAACTCTATGCCATTTTTTACCTGAAATGATGTTAAGAAAATCAGAATGGATAAGAAAAAGTAGTTGAAGAAATTATTCAGTATCTGAGCCTCAAAGCAGAATGGTCACAGTATATGACTACTAGAAATGAAAACATCAAACACACATTGATTTTTACATTGTCAATTCCATTTGTTTTGTCACTTGCTAGAGAACTCTGCAATATTTGGGTAGAAGGAGGAAGGCTGATAACTAATGGCCAGAGAACAAGTCATCCATTAATTGTATAGGGCTCAGAAATCACCTCCAGGGTAGATAGAGAAAATTCATCAGTGCTATGTTTGTGGCACTGAACAAAACTTTCTGACAAAACAACAAGATGCACTTTTAAAGACAGATGTTTCTGCTTGTATCTAAAAGATTAAAGTGGAACAAGTCCCGGCACTTCTAGATGGCAACCTTTCTAGCCAGGAAAAGCTTACTCTGCCTGAATATAGCAAGTATAGCAAGAAGTCTTGGCTATATTACCGACTTACTTTCTAAAATGCTTCCATCTTTAAGAAGAAAGGTATCTGCTTACCTGAAGGAGGAGGAGCAATTTGTTTTTGTCCTACACGTCAATTTACCAATTTCTAAAGCTTACACCACCACTTGTGTCCTCTGGAGTCCATAGTAACGTGAATTGTCTTTATCCAAGTACCTAGCAAATCATTGTCACATAGCAGCAGTCGACCTTTCTTTTCAATCTATGCACTTTTCAGGAGCCATAAATCAGTTGACTTTCAAGCTCGATGAGATGGCATATGCCCTGGTTTGAAGAACAGATGGAGGCTTGGGGGAAAATTGTTTCTGCAGGCTTACTACAAGCAGCACTGCTCCATAAAAGTGAACCATTCACACTAATTTCTCACATAAATTATACAGGCAGGGAGCACCAGCCCATTCAGCAGAAAATCTTTCATCTAGCTTTCAGAGGTCATTTAGCAAATTTAAATTAAAGTTATTTCTGATACATGGCTGAGTTTTCATTCCATACACTTTCAAGAGATGGCAAATTACATCAAATAAAGGAATGGCTTTAATTGTGTATTCAGGGAAAAAGGAACAGTAAATTAAATGCCACAACATTACTGTTTTCTAGAATCCTGGGATAAGTTGCAACTATTAATTAGCCACAGAGGAAGCAATGAATGAAATATGTCTGCTGTGTGCTATAGGAATCAGGTAAACTGCCACTATTCTTTGCAAGGCTTTTTTAGACTCCATCTCAACACTAGTCCCCAGATTCAGCATCGATGTTGTTAAAAGAAAGGAGATCTCACACATTTGCAGGAAAACCTTTACTTCTTAAGAAAAACATATTATTCAGCTGTTAAGTAAACGGATATGTCATACTTTTAAAACACATGGTACATTTTCTGAGCACAGAGCAAAGAGACATTTCATTAAATTAATAAATTATAATTATGAAAGAAATGGAAAGGACTAGAGGACTGTAAAAAATCTAATTCTAGAAAGAATTGCATTTTACAATCACATTACTTGTGTGCCGCAAGTGGTTAAAAGGAGGGATTGCACTGAGCAACCTCTAATTCATAAAGTGACATAACTCGGTGTTTCACCACAAACACTAGTTTAAATGTACTAAGTAAAATCAACCAATGAGGATATGGGTAAGTACTGAAATAGTCACAATGATTTTTATAGGATTTCATAAAAACATAGTGTTTTGCTACAGGGTTTTGCATTTTGAGAAGATTCTTTTTAAATCTCTACCATCTCACATTTCTTCTAAGACCTAACTATTATTAAGACATTTTTTCAACAGAAAATTAAATCTAGCATTGTGCTTTCGAAAAGTAAGATGTGAATATGATAAATTTATTTGGAATCAGTGTTATTAGTGGTGGGATCAAATCAACACAGAAATTTCAAACTCAAGAAATTTATTGTTCCAATACTTTCTATGACTATACGTCCCATGGAAGTACCCAGAGTTATTCAACAACTTATAAAATGTTGCCTTAATTGAAGGACATCAGCTTGGTAACTTATTTTAGTCAGTAAAATGATTAAACTGAAAGATGATTAAAATTAGCCAAGTCACATAAAATGCTAGAGTCAATATAAATAGTGGCTTTTGAAAAAATCCAACCACGAACCTATTGCATATAAATATAAAATTAACACATTGTTAAATATAAATGTAATTAGATCAAATCTAACACTTTCTTAGACTTAAGACAGAGATTTGAATTGGCAGTTGTTAAAAAGGATGATGGTAAGTTCTAGAACTTTCATAACTTGGGACATTATCATAGAATCATAGAATGGTCTATGTTGGTGGGGACCTTAAAGATCACCCGGTTCCAACGCCTTCACTCTGGGCAGGGATACCTTCCACCAGATCACACCACAGGTTGCTCAGTCTGGTCTTGAACACTTCCAGGGACAGGGCAACCACAAATTCTCTGGACAACCTGTTGCAGTGCCTCACCAGCCACACAGTAAAGAATTTCTTCTCAATATCTAATCTACACTTACTCTCTGTCAGTTTAAAGTCATTCCCCCTTGTCCTGTCACTACATGCCCTTGTAAAATCTCTTGCCATCTCTCTTGTAGGCTCCCTTCAGGCACTGAAAGGCTACAATTAGCCTGAAACCTGAAACCTCCTCTTTTCCAGGCTGAAAAATATCAACTGTCTTAGCCTTTATAATTTATAGATGGACAGGCTGCTAGGCGATCTTAGCTAGACCATGCTTTTGCCAAGAA
>VZTA01028225.1:75115-110444 GCA_013398855.1 Mohoua ochrocephala | reverse complement strand
TTCAATTATTAAACTGTTCTTTTATTCTCTCTCGTCCCCATTCTACTGGGCCAGGGAGAGAGGGAAGGTTGAGTGAGCGGCTGTGTGGTGCTTAACTTCCAGCTGGGCTTAAACCATGGCAATATTTAACCTAGTCAAATCTCCCATGGTGTGGAGGTAGAAACCTGAGAGAATTAATCTGTTTTAGCACTAAACCAAACTTTACATCTCTTTTGAAAAAAAAACCCCATTATTATTAAACCATTAGAAATGAAAAGCCTGCTTTTCAAACCGTTCTAGTGAAGTCAGTTACCGGTTGCTTGAAAAGCCTCTGTTGGTGAGACACTGCTATGTACATAGCTGTAGTAAAACACTATGCCATTTCATTTTCCATGTCACAAGATTGGGACCACAAATATGAGAATACACATACATATGCACACAAATATAGAAACAGACTGATCACACAGCAAGAATATTAGGATGCATGCCACACATTCTTTGATAACTGCTGGCACAGGGCTTCAGCACAAGAATTTGAGTTCCTAAAACCACCTGGTAGGTTGAGTTGAAAACCTTTTGAAAAATACATCAAAAAGTTCCTATGGCACCGCAGGGGATACTTATGCACAGAATAAAAGAACTGATGTAGTGTTCTGTTCAGCAATTCTTAACCCACAAACATTTCTGAATTCTAAAAGTATTTTGACAATTCTTTGTTAAAATACAACTTAGTACTTACCATTTTACTCTAACTCTTTTAAAGCAAAATCAAAGTAAAAAACTTAGTGTTAGATTTCTTTCCTTTTACTTCTGCATCTTTAAAAATAGCTTGTGAAAAGTTTTGGATAAATGCACTGGTTCCTTTCCTGAAAACAGTGTGGGTGCCTCTGAAAAGTAGTAATCTTCTGCATTCTTTTAATAGAATTCTGATTATATTCTGAGGGAAATGAAAATGCAAGTGTGTATATGAAAACCAAGGAAAAGGCAAGTTTTACCAATTCTATATGAAATGGGGAATAAGATATGTATATTCCATAAAGCTATCTGAAGACTGCATGGCACCAAATTGCATGGCTCCTATCATTGGCTGCAGTAGACTGAATAAATCCAGTTTGAGGTGTGTATGAGGAAGACCTATGAATTTTTCCTATGGCATATCCAGTGCCTCAGATTATTTGCATTGAAATCATAAAAAGTTATTACTCCGCTTCATTGCTAGTTGCAGAAAGTGTAATGATATTGGGGGTTTACTTTGGGTTTTGCTTCTTTTCACTTCTACTATGACACACTTGGAGGTACTTCAGGCTCAAAATTTAAAATTTCAATATAAATTTTAAAAAATATGTTTAATTCTGGCTTCTTCATTGAAGTTTATTTTGCAAATGTAAGTAGCGCGATAATCATATAACAAAGGCAGATATTTTCTATATTATATTGTGAAGTCATCTCTATATTCCAAGCTGTCATTTATATCAGTGTTTCAGTCTTTCCTTAAAGTAAATCAGTAAAATTTATTGACTCATCCAAGAACCATCACAATAATCTTGACACTTGAAGTGACTTGTGCGAACAATAAGAACACTGTGTGATGTGAATATGTAGGCAGACAGGAAAACAGAGAAGAGCTGAGAGCACCGAGTGAAATCCCACTTGTCTCATTGCTCCAAAATTTATAAACATGACAAATAATACATTTTGGCACAATTTTTAAAAATTTTTTTTTTTTAAGAAATTGATTGTGTTTTTCATTGTATGTCTGCTGCTGGCTAGTTATACAAGGTAATTTTACTGGACGTTTTAGGTAAGGAGCATAAAATTTCAGAATTGGCTAGTATGTTGTTCTCAAGTACCTAAGTGGGTCTCAGCATGCTTTCGAAAGGGATGTTAAAAAGAAAATTTTATTTTAAAAGCCTTTTTTTTCATGTGAGGACATCATGAAAAGCTGCATTTTCCCCAGTAGGTTTTCTATTTTTTTATTGTTTACTGTTAAAAATATACCTTGCTTCCTATAGGTTATCTATCTTCATATTCTAAGTATAGGATCTTCTTTTAAATTTTTCGCAGTGTCAGTGCTCAATTAACCTTCAAAATGTCTGCTGAGTATGCAATACGAGCATCTGAAGTACAGTCATTAAAGAGCCTGCTTTCTCATTTCATTTAGTTTTCTCCTTTCCATTTTTCCAACACAGTATTTAAAAATGCTGGAACTAGAAATAAAGTGTTTTCAGAAGAGTTTCTTTTATGCTCCAGGTCAAAGTAATATCACTGCCTGCATTGCAGAGTTTATAGAAGTCGCTTCTATTAATGATGTTGCCTTTGTCAACTGATCTGATGAGTCCATCAGACATCATGCTTTAACAAGAACTTTTTTCCTGAGAAGTCCACTGATGAGAGCATTCTTCATATTTGTGTTCTTTTCACAGAATTTCTCTGTCTGCTGGACTGAATTTAAAGTCCATAATCAGCTGAAACTGTGGTCATTACTAAGCAGCAGAGAATCTAGGACCTGGAGCAGTTTCTAACGAAGTACCCAACATCTTATGATTACCTCGTTATTTGGAGCAAGTTTCCACTTGCATGGTTTAGCTGTCATTTAAAATGATGCCAAATGCAATTGAATGGTGGCTTGACATTTATGAGAGATGTTTTCAAACAGTTGTTTGAGTGGTTCTCAGATGAAGCTTTGGCATGCAGAATCTATTGTAGATAGAAATAAAGCAATCATCCAAAGTCCGGTGAGCTAATAATTGTTAATAGGCACACAAATGTGAAGACCATAGGGCATTAATTAGTGCTCCTGGTAGCTGTCATAGGGAAGTATCATCAGTTGAAAAGGTCACTTGGATGTTCTTACAGTGAGGACAGCAGCCTTTTCACAGTGTCTGGAATCTCCTCTTCCTCGTAAGAAAACACGAGAGAATTAGTAAAGAACTTGTGGTCTTGTGTACTGATATTGTTTTACTTGACGAGAAGATCTGGACCTAAGATTACTATTCCACTTTCCATCCTTTCTACTGTGGTATGTGGAAAAGGATTAGATATAAATATTTACAAAGCCCTCATCTGATATAAACTAACAGTATAACCTGCTATTAGCAAGATTTTTCACACAAGTTTCACACAAGTGACATTATTTCTGCTTCTTTGCCGGCATCTGGAAGACTTCAGGATTGTGATAATGATGTTTGTATTATATTTACGTACTCTCTATTGATTCACATGAGGCACTCCATGCCTGTATTCTCAGTCCCACCTGACACAGACTCTTAGAGCTGACAGCTGAGCATGGTGCCTAGAAATGTGAAAGAAATCATGACATCATATAAGTTTAGGAGCTAAACTTGTAGTCTGGCTCAGGTTTACTTTACACTTACCAACTCGTGTGCACTGTCACACCAGTCCTCCTGCCAGAAAATTTTAAAAGGTATTGAAGTCAGCATAATTTCCTCTTGAAAAGGTACCCGTTGTTCGAAACAGCGGCCTTCACAGAGATCAGGTTTTCATAGAACATGATCACTAGCAATTGCTCCTGTAAAGTTACCTTATTTTCTAGGTTCAGTTTTATGTCAGAACAGCTGGACAATTGATCAGATGGAGTGGTAGTCTAGTTTTGCATCAAAATGCAGATTTCCAGTGTAAAATGAGGCAATCACGTTCAGAGGTGCTTCTTTGATATCTTCTATATGATGATCTTACTGGCAACAGCGTTACCATTAATACTCTAGCTGCTAGGACTGGCTTTACGATGGATCATTGACTGTGAATTTCTTTCAGCTGCCACTTATATTTACTCTGTAGAAGCACTCAAATTATTTCAAGATGCTGCAAGTAAAAACATTTTTTTTTAAATTATAAAAAGCTAATTAAGTAAAACAAATTTTACAACCTCTACAGCACTTACAAACAATTGAAGTGTTATTTTTAGATAGACAGTCTAAAGAGTGACCTAAATGTTTCAGTGCATGATTTTAAATTAAAATAAAATTAACCTATTCTTAAGAAAATAAAATTAAATGTGACAATCTAAGGATAGTTTTCTGTGAATCTATATTGTAGCTTTAATATTTTTTTCAAAAGGAGCGAATGCATTTTCTCATAAATAGCCTGTATTATTGTTCTGCCCTATTTCAACCCACATGGCCAGAGGAGAAAGAGAGTGCATGATCAGAGTTTCATGAAAAGGTAAAGCTTAAATTTTCTCCACTCTCTTTCTTTTTAATGCTTTTCAGGACTGAATCCATTAGGAGCCAAACAAAGCACATCTGTGTTGTTGTCCCTACTGACTGTCAGCATACAGTACATTCAAACACTGCAGCCAGAAGGCGTTTTACAAAAACAGCTTTCAAGATGTGCTCTTGAAATGCATTTGTCTACTCATTATACAGTGCTATTTTTTGTCAGTGGGGAGTTCTGTAAATAAAGCATCAAGGTCTAATATTGCAGTAGCTGATAGCAATAAAGTAAACTAGAACCAAATAACCCGCTTTTCTTTACACAGCTTTGTTTACAACTGTGACCAGTAAAGGAAAAAAAATAAAAAAGTATTTTTTTTTGTTATTTTTGCGAAAACTTGGACTATCTAGAGTGGCTTCGCAGCAGAAAATGCAGTAATTGTTTATAAACATAACCGAATTGACGATAATTTGCAGATTCAGCTGCCTCATGTTTGACCTATTCAAGTAAGACAACTATATTGCGGCAATATATGCAGATGGAAGGAGTACAGCTGCCTGGAATTTATAGTCCTTTCTGTTCCCAAACTGAGAAGAATTGTTAATCCCAGAGTCCTGCTGCAAGGCTGGTAAAAATGAGTTCTGTAATTCAGATCCCGTAGGTTACAGCAACAAAACGGGTGCTTGGATATTTTGAGGACATTCACAGAACTATAGGTGAAAGTTGGGAGTGTCAACAGTCTGTTAGACCATCATTTCTTTTGAAGCATGTTCTTGTGGCACCAGAAACAGTGCTTGCAATTTATAAAATTACCATTGAAGTGCCAAGTTCTTATTCAAAATATAAAGGGTAAAAACTTGGCATGGCATGGGTTGGTATATTTGCTTGAAGTGGGGCTTTAAAAATATTTAAATGCTGTCAATTGCATTACAGTGTTGTTGGATGGTATAGTAAGAATAATGTCCTGTTAATTATTTTTGCCACAGATTTGTAAAGCAATACTATGCAATAAGAATAGAATATGAAATCATACTGAGTTTACAGAATATCAAAACATTTAAAAAAAAAAAAACCACAACAGGTGCGGCACTGCACTTTGACTTTTCAAAGAAAGGCTTGCTTAAAGGTAGTTACCTCTCTAATAACTAATTTAAGAAGGAAACATTTTGTTGAGATGAACTTCTTTTGTTCGGGAGTGTTCATTACAGATCTTACAAAGGTGGGCTGCATCTGTTGCATTCAAAAGAATGAATCTGGCAGGACAGGCATCTCCCCCTGGCTTTTGAGTACCGCTGCCCTGGTTTTATACTCAATAAATGTGCTTTTGCCAAACCTAACAATAATATCTACTGGATACTGCCTTACAACTGGACCTTGAACTTCACTTTTTCAAACCGTTGTTGGTGGGACACTGGTTTCTGGATTGGCACTCTGTTAGCCTGATGAACTAATTGACCTAGCAGGACTCCCCGTGGAATTGCAGCTTCTGCTTAGATCATCAGGAGCACAATTTGTTGTTTCATTTCCTCTTCGAGTCCCATCAGGGAAATTGAATTGTGAAAAGACTACCTACTGGGAGCATTCAGCCCTCATGACTGAATAAGTAACTTTATTTTTTTGGTACTGTCTTAATTAACAACAAAAAGGAGACTTTGTTATGAGGGAGTCTGCTGTGATTTTGATACAGCTGACTGACCCCCGTGGCAGGAGCACTTGATCCCACACAGCCTCTCAAGGCCGGGGGCCCTGCGCAGGTGCAAAGTTAACACAAAGCTCCAACCAGCTTTGAGTGCTGCACTTGGGGTAGCTCATGAAATGTTACCAGCCCGTCACCCAGCCTGAAGTCTGCAGGTACTAAATGTTTGGCAAAAACATTCCAGGGGAAGAGATCTAGCTTGTCTAGACTTAATTAGTAACAATAATTAATGCTATTTGCTCAGAGGAGTTTGTACTTATCTGTGAAAAGATACACACCTTAAGAGTTTTCTGGGCTCTCCCATCATAAGACAGTGTAATAATCTTATTATTAAGGCTGCCTATTTTTTCTTAACAGGACACACACATTTGTACATCTCTTGTTTTTCCTGTCCCTGAACTATATTCCATCAAAATATGCTGAAATTAAGTGTTTAAATTTTTATCTTTGCAGTATTGGACTTATTTTTCACCCGTCTTTTTGAGTTCACTTCTGCGTACAGGTGAACGAGAATGATTTTGTTGACTCAAAGGAAAAATTCCTGGGATTCTTTTAAGGAAACAATTTAATAAATTCTCATTTTTTAAAGTTTAATGCTAACAAGTCTTTTCAGAATAACAAGTTCCAAAGCAAAAAGCATAGGAGAAATAATACTACAGAAAGCTGTCTTAGTGCGAAGGCAGTTTTTTCAGCATAAACATTTCCTGTTTTCAGATATGAAATTTAACATTCTGAAGTAATAATAAAAAATTTGAAATAGTAATAGCTGTAGGTTTATTGTAGGAAGCTAAAGGCAAGGAAAGGTGGCATTAGAAAGACCATATCAATGATTTACAAATCAGAATTAATAGTAAAAAGAAATTCACAGGGAGGAGTCAAATTTTGTTTGTTTTACACAAGTTCAAATTCCTAAGCTTATGAAGCAAAATTAATCTAGGATGTTATGCAATTTTGATTCCTGTTGATTTTTGGAGGTTATGGGACTGAGACTGGTATGGACACCAATGTATTCTCTTCAGCTCAATGAGGGAAGGTTTTGCCATCATGGGAAAGGGCAAAGCCATCAGTTAAATGTTAGTGGTAAACACCTTAATTTTGTTTGTTCTTGTACCCAAGTTCAGTCTTTGGTAATGTGATGTTGAAGTCAAAAGTGAAATAATGCTTTCGTTTTACTCAGAAAACATATAAAACACAGAAAATGGCTCTACTTTCTCCTTTATTTTCCTGTTTATTTTCCTGTTTATTCTGTTTTGTTTTGGTTTTTTAACAATCTTTCCACATAGTTTATGAATGTTAGATGTGAACGTGCACAGAAAATACTGAAATGCATCCAGAGAGCACTTAACTTACTTGTCCATCACCATAAAGGCAGTATGCAGAATGCCAACTGCTGTGCTGGGGGAAGTGGGGGATAGGAAATAAGGCAATGCAGTGGTATTGGTCTAGGAGAGGAAAAGGGAAGGCAGGGGTAGGATGGTCAGCAAGGCCAGCCTCATCTTTGTCTCTGAAAGGATTGCGTTTTTTGATATTCCTGGAGAAGACAGAACATACCTTTCTTCAAAGGCAAAGACTAAAGATACGGGTTAGCTTCTGGAACACAGCATTTTTTTGCCATGCTTATTGGCCATAGCTCAAAAGAAAATATGCTTATTTGGATGTTACAGCTTAAGGAGAACAATTTTCAGAAATTTATAGATAGCCATTCTATGGGTTTCTTGTTCATTCTCTTCCCCTTGGATTCCTGGATTTCATCCATGAAATATACAGATACTTCAAAGGAGGAGTATATCTGAAAAATTTCTTCAGTTGAAAAGGCTGGAAAACTGCCTGTAGAGCAGAAGACAAGATTAGAATTTAGTGATGGCTGCGGTCTGTGGTGTTTGGTTTCTTTTTTTTTTTTACTTGTTTATTATTCCAAAGACGTGTCTGCTGTTGAGTTTCAATGTCTTTCAAAACAATGTGGTGGGCAGCTTTCTGTCAGTGTTAACACCAACTCCTCTATATTTGAACCTTTTAGCTAAACAGATTTTCATTCCCATTTGTGGTATTTACAAAGATCCATGAATACAACACACGGGGAAGCCTTCTTTTCAAAGGAGACTAACATCTGAAGAACCTAATTGTTGGCCATGATCAAAAAGTTTTTCCTATCTACACTGTATGGGGACCCCTAATCATGTTTTTTGCTTACAAAAACATTCCTATAATTTTCTTTTGACTTGAATGGAAATTACATAAAATAAGACAATTCTTTGTCTTCCACGTGAGGAATCACTGCTGCAGAAATTACGCATATAGAACAATGATATTCTATTTGTATAGAATAAGGATATTCTATTCATATCTTGTGGAAACCAGTGGATCTCTTGTATGAGAAAATTCACTTCAATTTTGTAAATATTAGTGAGGGTTTTCACTCTTATAGACTGGTTAAACCTTGTTATCATCCCCTTCAAATGCAGCTTCAAGACTAAGCAAGTCTATTGTTTGATCAAGTCATTGAATGTCTTTTAAGATTTTAATTGTAGGAAAGTTGAGCAAAAATGTCTAGAAACTTATTAAACAAATTAGTCTGAGAATGCTTTTATATCAGAGAATCCTTTTTTCATTTGGGGAAGGTTGGTAATCTAGACTTTTTGTGGAGAAGGAGAACGTCTGTGTGTGTTTGCGTGTCTGTTTACTTGTATATCTAAATATATATAAAATGCACCTATGTAGGCTCACCATTTTTAACATCTTAAGCAAGAGTTTTTGCCTATATCAAGTTATTTATCAGTTTTGTAAAAAAATTCATTATCTCTAGGGTTTGTGTGGATAAATTAAACAAATGATCCCACTTTCTAGGCAAATAGGTTAGCAATCCAAAATACCCCTTTGGGATCTGAAGCTCCTCAGGCTTAGTCTGTGGGTGAACCATTGCACGTTTGAATGAGGAGCGATATGTTTGAAATATATTTAATTATCCTTGGTGCTGGATACTCAGGGCCATGACTGGTCTTGGTGAAAGTTAGGAAAGACATTGGGTTCCTTAGCATTATGTTGTCTGTGTTTCTGTCCCAGGTAGTTGTGTTCCTGACACCTCTCTCTGAATGCTGGAAAATCTTAAATGAGACTGAGAAACTGGCTAGCAGTGCCACACTCTTTCTAATGAAAGTTTTGTGCATGACTTCTGCAGTTCCCTGATGGGGCCACAGGGACCTCTTCCTCTTTGATAATTTGTATGCTGCATTCAGCATGGCTGGATTGTAGAGCTGCAAAGTAAACATATAGTAAACTACAAGAAACCTCTGCATATGTGCCGGAATTTCCCAAACTGTCTCTTTTTCCTGCTTGGAAGAAATATGCATGTAATTATGTTTTAATTTATGCCAGTAATTTTCAGGTGCCAGGATAAGAGGTACTTAAAAAATTACAAAGGGAAAGTAAAGGCAAATACTTGCTATTGTATAAAAACAGAGATTAATGTAAAGAATACTATTAAGAAATCCAGTATGTTTGTGCACACAGAAATTTTTGTTGCCAAAGTATTTAGTGTTCAATTTTCATTTTCTTTTTCTCTTAAATCAGATACTTTGATTAAAGCAGGCAGGTTGCCAAATAGCTTTTTATCGTATAACAGAAATAATAATGTAAAATATGAAGTAATTATATTTGAAGCACCTCATAATGAGATGAAAAACTATATTCAAAAGGTGCTGTGAAATGAATTAATTATTGATACTTGTGGGACACTTGCAGTGCCTTCTGTGATAGGTATTTGTTCCTATAAGGTCAGTGTCAGTTATGGTAATACTCTTTTTTTGTTTCAGGTATTTAATGTTGGGTTGTTTTTTGGTTTTCTTCCTGTGTTGTAAAGGACTGGTATGCTGTTGGTTTGATAAAGGGAAGTCAAAGAGAAAAGAATCTTTTATGATGTGTATAAGTGCATATTAAAATTTCAGCTTCTTTTTTGTGAAGAATTTTTAATGTAATTTTACATTTCTCACCAGCTCACCTGTAAAACAGGATTACATTTCTCCTAAAATAAAAGTATGATGTATTTTTTTTTTAAAATTACAATTGTGTGAGTGGTAGTGTGTCTGAGAGGACTTTTAAAGTGTTACAAACCCATTTGTACAGTGTTTCATTAAACCTTCCCTCCTGCCTGACTGGCCAGTGTAACTTAATAACATTATGATAGGGTTATATATAAAAAAACAACCTTATTGTTAAGGTACAATACTCTTGAGAGTTGTGATGAACAGTCCTTTGAGACTGCTCGAAATAACTCTACCGCAAGCATGTTGTCTCCATTTAGATGTAATCTTTCTGTAGTGTGACTTTTTTTTTCCCTTGGGGCACTATCAGTGGCTCTGCTTGGAAGCCTTTGGTCACACAGAAGCAGCCCCATATCAGAGTGAGCAGTGTTCATAATCTATTTTTGTATAGGGGCTTCTTGAATGAACAATATAAGGGTTCAGTCACATTGCATATATCAAGCCCCAAAGATATTTTATTGGTTTGCATTAGCACCTAACTTCTAAGGTTTAGGCATTTTGATTATTTTTAAACAAGTAAAAACAAAGAATCTAAATGACATTATTGATATAAAGATAATGAGGCAGTAATTTCTTAGAGTACTTATTACTGAATATTTATTTCTTTATATTGAAGTTGTTTATTGATTTTCAGCAGGGGTGAAGTAGAATAGGTTTAGACCTGGAGGAGAGAGATATGAAGGCAAAAGGAGCTTAAATCTGTGTTTTGCCAAATTAGCAGCAGCTTTTGGTTTAAATTGCATTGTTGTAAGTACAAATAGATTTTACTGCTGTCACTACTTAAAGTTTGCAGTGTGTAAGTGGGCATAGAGCTTAAGGAGGAAATATTCCTAAGTTCATGAAAAATAGCGTGGCCAGGCAAAACTGCTCAAATGTTTTTTCAATGTTTTTAAATTGTAGGAAAGAAATGTATGTCTCAGTTTTTGTGTTCCTTTTTTTTTTTTCGAGACTTTGTTGTGACTTTCTTGCATGTTTTGACTTGAACTGAACACATTTCTTTGCTGTCTCCTTCTTCAGCATCCCTCTAACAACTCCTGTTTTCCTTCTGTTCAGTCTCACAACTTTTCAGTACTGAGAAGATCCTTGTTGGTTTTCTGGAGGATTATATTGCATATCACATGTCATATCCCCTGTAGTGAGATGAAGTTCCTGCAAATATGTAAATTGTTCATACTGAAATAGGTAGTACTCACAGATTGTTTTATCTTGTACTTTTTTTAGTTTTGGTAGGTGGTTCTGCACTCGTACAACACTGCTATCACTATTTCATCAATTAACTGATGTTTCAAGCTGATTGAGTAAATCTCTCAGATAAGCATTTTAAAAAGGTTTAATTTAAACTCCAAATTACATTTTCATACAACATTAAGTACCAGTTGCTATGTGAAATAATTCTGTGTTGGGATTTAATTTGTTTAAAGATTGTGTTCGAGGGAAATATTACGAGCATAATGCAGTGAAGTATATTTAATTTTAGACATAGTAAGCCATGCTACAGCTTTCTGTGCTGATAGAATTTTGTTGGCTCCTTTTCCTGGATTTGCATTTTTTTAGTTGTTGGTAAAGTTCTTTTTCTGCCTAATTTTTGTTATACATGTGTTAAACTATACGCAGACTTTGGGCCAGCAGTAGAAAGTTATCCAGGTACAGCTTTGACAATGAGAACTGCATTTTGAACTTTTCCATGCTACCCTATGGAGGGGGTCATCCTGGGTTTGAAAGGAATATTTGGTACCTGGACCTTCAGAGGAGAAGTATGCATGTCAGATGAGGGGCAAAGCTGTCTATTAAACAACAGTAACAGCAATGAATGTAGGGTTGAATTCCTGACCATCTTTGAGACTTCTGGAATGAACAATTTGCTTTGCTTCCTCTTTACTTTTTTACTCTCATCTACCTGAGTTCCTTTCTTGCTGTGCATTTGTTAAGTGCTGCTAGGCAATTCTATCTTCCTTTCAATTTTGGTCTCCAGATACTACTGGATTCACATGAAAAAAAAAGGCCTAACATTATTTATAAATAGGAATATTGATCTAAGCAGCAGTAAGCTAAGTTATTTGGAATACATGTATATGGATATCTGGGTTAGGAATGAAGACCACCCAGTGCAGCAATTTTTAAATGCCAGTGATTGTTACTAAATGTCATTCAGCTAAGGGGGTAGGAGCTTCAAGCGAAGGAAGATGATTAGCAGAGTGTTAATTTGGCCTAAAATGTGTAATTGTAAAGCTGTAATGAAGTAGCGAAATGAGTATTTTTGTCCATCTACCAACTCACCTAATAGCAAAGGACTGTAAACCTTTAACTCATATTTGTACTAATCCAATTCCAGGTGCACACTGCATATTTTTGCAGTAATAAATACTAAGTAGTATATATTTTAAAGAGCAGTGTGTGTCTTAGCATTCTTGGTAGGAAAAAGGAACTCATAAATTTTAGTTGTGGCACTGATGTTGATTCACGGCATTGCTATGGGCGATTCACTTAACTTCTGTCTGTGTTTCTTTAGCCATAAAACAGAAGTAGCAGTGCTTATTTTCTTTCTTCCCACAAGAGTTGAAAGAAATTTTAACATTTGTGTAACTCTTCAGAGAATGTTAATTTAATGTCCATTTAAGCTTTTGGCTGTATCCAAGATAAATATACCCAATGTTATTTTTAGGGAAATTATTTACACCACTTTGACAAATCTATTCTGTTTGATATTTTATCCAAGTAATAATCTTTTCATGGTAATAAAACATGGTGCTTCCTTGTAAATAGGAAAGCTAATTAACTTGAGGAAAAAAAATGAGCCTATTCCTACTATATGAAAAAAAAAATTAAAAAAATTTTTTTTTGACTATTCCATATTTATAGACATTTATTTCTTTAGATGACAGTACTATGAAATCAGAAGAGTATGACCACACAGATCATTGTGTACACAAGAAAGAGGAATACTACCAATGCATTTTAGAAATTTCTTTTCAGTTGTTCAGCTGTAAATGGATGAAAATAACATTCTTGTCATTCATGCAGATTTTCGAAAGACTGCTTACCGCTTACTTCTTTCCTGAAACATACATAAATAGTGAAGATTAATGTAGCCTGCAGCTGGATATGGAGACAGGATCAGGAAGAAGATTATAGAAAGTTCATGTGGGTTTTGGCACACCTGAGTAGAGTAGCAGTTTAAGGTCCACATGCATATGTCGAGAGTAAAGGAAGGGATCGGTAAGATGTTGCAGGTGGTTGCATTAGCAGAGAAGAATTTGCCCTCTAAATGGTATTGGCTAGAGAATGAGAGCTGCAGACGCTTGAGGGGACATGAAAGAGCGGGTGGAGCAAGCAAAGTGGCATCTTGAGTGGAAAGTCCACCAGACACACCAAATGAGATTACCACAAATGTTGGTCCAAGAAGAGGCCACTTCTCTCAAAATTAATAGCTTTATAATTCAAATGTAGTCTGCATTCTGCAAGTCACAAAGTTCCATAGTGTTATCCACTGACAGGTTGATTTAAGCATAAATAAACTTGGTGAGATGATCCACAGCAATTAAAAGTTAGTTTTTAGTTCTCCGTGCTACTAAAACTTGAGAATGTGAGAATAGAAAAATGTAGATCCAGTAGCTGAAAACGGGCATTCTACAGAATTGGCTAGAGGAATACTAACATCATAAGCTTATTAAATTTCAGGAAATAAATTTTTTTCAAATTTTGAATTATACACTGAACAGCAGTCACTGGAAAGAGTGAAAATCACCTTTGTAGAAGAAATGTGTGCATATTAAGATTTACTAAGCTGAATCTGTCAGGAAATATAGTTCTACAAGATACTAATTTCATTGTGGGGGTAAAAAAAGGAGGAAGAGATAGTCAGCATGGCTTGATGAAAAGAGCTTGGTTGCCTGGAAAGGCAAGCTATTCCATTAGTTTTTAAAAGAAAATTAAGGATGAGGGGAAAGGAAGAGTAATATGTGCTTATGACTTTTTGTTTAGACCAGTTTTCAAAAACATCAGTATTAGAATATTTAAATTAGTTTTCAAAAGAGATGTGGCAATTTTTTTTTCTCATAATTTCCTGTAATAGAAGTTTTTTAAATCATGTCTGGTTACACCAGCAGAAGTCTAGTCAAAAAAGTTTTGCTGAAAACAGTTTGTTTCTGTGACAGAAACTAAACCAGCAATAGAATGAGAGTGCAAGAGAGTGGATGATTTTTGGTTTTTTCTCACTCTGTTGCTGTTTAAAAAAAAGTATTTGAAAAATTTTGTAGGAAAGATTGCATTAATAAATACTAATGAGTGGGGTGTTCTTGCAAGGTTATGTGTAGGAGCTTAAAATTAGCTGTTGTGATTAATCCAGCATAGGTGCTGTGAATCAGAGGATGAAATCTTGGTTCTATTGAATTCAGTAATAGAAGTCCTGCTGAGTGCATACATTTAAACGCTTCCAGGATTAGGACGCTCAAAAAATATTTTGAAAATTTGAACATCTATCTGTAAGGTGTCATTTGATGACACACTTGCAGAATGTCAAAATTAGCATGTATTTGAATGTTTTACTGTACCACGGTCTGCATCATCTGCTGTAGGTTAAATTCATCATTGTACAACAATTTTCTGTAGCTCTGAGAATTGCACATTGAAATCATTGCAAACGGGAAACATTTTAATCCAGTGTCAGTCACCACTGAAAGTAGAAGGAGCAAAATGTTTTTGATTTATCCTTGTCTGGCCTAACTGAAGTGTGAAACTATAATGACCTTGAAAGTCAAATCTTGGAAAAGTTCCAGGTGCATGAGAGAAATGCATCATTTGGGGTAAAAGACATCTTAAAATCTGCAAAATTTGACGATTCTTGCTGAAAGTTCTTGGTGTAAAATCATATAATGTTGGCAAACGTCAGTCTTAATTTTCTAGAGGGGAGCCCTAAAGAAGAGTAGGGATGAACTGAAGGGCCTTGTAAGTCCCACACACTTTCAGTTTTTCTGTCTCGTTTCATGACTGTAGGTAGTTCTGAGAAGTTACTTCCACTTAAGTTGACCCATGATGAGAAGAAACAGTTTAAAAACAAATCCCAAAGTGCTCAAATAATGAGGCTTGAGCATTAATTTGTTCTTCTTTTAATGAAATGATAGTCATTTGTAATGGGTAATAAGTAATTTGTAATTTAAGAATTTTAATTTCTTTCCTGTTAATATGTAAGCTGACTTCCAAGGAAAAGACAGTTCAAATGTGTTGCTTTCATTATTTGCTTTAAAGTCAATTCATCACAGTCATGAAACTGGATGTAGAAAGGAAAAAAAAAAAAGCAGAATATTTCAAATTGCAGACCTGATGCTGCAATTTTTGTTCCTAGACAAAATACCAAGTTGCATCAAGGGAGGTTTTCTATGTACCAGGATTAAAGATTATGTCCTAAGTCTGAGATGAAATAAAAGTTCATAGAAATGCTCTATCAGTCCATTCCAGCCAACCTTTAATGTCTATCAGTGTTAATATTGTAAAATCAAAGGACAAATGAAAGTCTATCTAAAGAGAATTTTTGTACTCTCATGAAAAGATGGAAAACAATTGCTCATAGATCTGTAATGGAATTTGGTTGTTCATGGTAACAGGACCACATACAAAAGATCCATGCAACACATAATTTAAACTTAATTTTATGGATGCAGGAAACTGGCCTTTGAAGTGATCTCCATAGAGATTCTATTTGGCATTCATAATACCTTACAGTCATCTTGATGTCTTGCTTATCTAGTGCCTAAAAGATGTCTAATTGGGATTTATTAAAATTCTGCTGGCATATTACCATCCATAGCCTTGGTTAGAATTGTATTTTTTTATGATCACACGTAATACTTCATTCAAAACTTCTAACCATTATTTTAATTTTCTTTAGATGAATTTTGAATCTTCGAAATATTTAATGATGAAAATACAATCTGAAAGACGATATAGATTTTAGAAAATTTTTTATGATACTAATGCTGTGTTCCTTTTAGGACATAATTTAGAGCTTTATTTCAGGCAGCACTCTTTTCAAATGTGTGTTCTCAAGTAATTCGATAACTGTGACCAGGTTTGGGCTCCTCATTAGAAAAAGATCACACGACAGTGTTTGGAGGCTGGGGCACACGAGGCAGAGGGATCTGGGTCTGGTTAGCATGGAGAAGAGCAGGTGGAGGCAGACCTTGTTGCTGTGTGCAACTCTGTGATCAGGGGATGCAGAGAAGACAGAGCCATGCTACTCTCAGAGCTGCACAGCAGTAGAACAAGAGGCAATAGAGAAGACAAATATATATAGTTCTGATCATATAACAGAGGGCAAAAATTCACCATGAAGGATGGCTGAACAGTGGAGCAGGTGCTCAGATTGATTAGGGGATCTCTTTCCGTGGAGGTGTTCCAAGACCTAACTGGATGTGGTCCTGAACCACCTGATCCCTGGTTTGAGCAGAGAGTTGGAGTAGAGACCTCTGAACGTCCTTTCCTGACCAAGGAATTCTATTTCTCTAAGCTGAAATAATAGAAAACAGCACTGGAGAATGTGTTAAGTCATCTGACTCATTTCACTGTCAGGTGAGGACTTCTCTTTGCTGAAACTAATTAAAAATAACAAATTTTAGGGTGAAATATATTTATATTACATCCAAACAATATTCCGCGTATGTCTCACAAGACACTTAGGTCATTATAATTTCCAAAACTCCTCTCTTCCTGTATATGATTTCCAGAAACCCATATGGTCACATCCTTGCCTGTGCTATTCCTTCTAAAATGGATATTTTTCAGTCTCTTCGGAATGTACAGATTCTGTATTTGTTGTGTGACTTTGGTTGCTAATTCTCCTCCAGGATGAAATTGACATGCTATAAAATGAAGAAATCATTGCCTTTGTATTGCTTGCCCATTCTCCCCCACACTTAAGCATCTTACGTGTATACATTAAATAACATTCTAAAGACCTCAGATGCAGTCATAGTGTTTTCTGCAGAGAAACAAATTCTGGTTTTTAATTTAACTCTTTGAGAGGATTCTTTTGCTCTTCTTCCATAGAAATTGATTTTGTAAACTGTTTTTCTTTATTCTTAGGACGTTCAATTTGTGGGCAGTTGCAGAGGCTTTACTAAGCCCCCTCCTTGCAACTGTGTTTATAAGTAAGCTGTTTTATGGGTTGCATCAATTGTTATGTAATGCTTGAAGTCAAGGATAAGTTTGAAGAAAATTGTAACAAATGGATTCATGGCTGAAGACTGACTTAGGAAGGACTGTAAAATATTCATTTGAGTAAATAATTTTTTAAGTACAGTTCTGTCTGGATAGATCTGAAATTTATTTAGAATAAGAATTTTAAATTTACAAGTGCATTTTCATGAGGTTTTGGAGCAAGAGATCTTTGAGCTATTGTAAATGTATGCATTTGCTGTGACATGCTGAATACAAACATACAGATGCATCCGCGTTTATAGCAAAAAATTCTGTATGACTACGTGATGTAGTTGGTTATGGTTCTAATTCTGTGGTCAACAAGTGCAGCACTTCAGTCTTCATTCTTTCTCATTAACTTAGAAAGCCTATGTCCTGTCATGTGAAAAAACATAAGAATTCACAGTCTGTGAACTATTGTTGGTGTGGGCTATTGCATATCATGTAATTGTATCGAAGTTCAAAACTATTTTTCAGTGCAGAACCATGATTCTTAAATATCGAGTTTCTGTGTTGTTTTGTTCTGGGGTTTTGACAAGTCACTTCTTTGTCTTGTGATACCACTTACTCGTTTTATGACAGTACAAGTGTTGCCTGCTCTGAGCTTACAACGATGTTGTTCCCTACAGTAATTCACAATAATTACGTATTCGGTGCCTCAGCAAGGAAAGACCTTTGGAATCTCATTGAATGACGTCAGTTTTAGAAATGCAATGCCTCAATTTATGTCTGAAAAACTGATGGATTTTACAGAAATAGGGATATAATCTGGTTAAAAATCTGTCAAATTATGTACTACTGGAATTGATACAGGGAGGCTATGGAATGATTTTTAGAGTAGGAAATGACAAAGAAATTTTGAAATCAAAACCACAGGTCTCTTTCATTCAATGCAGTGATTGATACAGAAGCACAAAGAAATATCACAACCTGGGTGTTTTTACCTAATCTTTAATAAGATGGATATGATATTCCTCATTTCCAGTAAATACTCATGTGCCCATTACAAACTTAAATGGCCTAATGAGCGCTAGTTCAGTTAATTCACATATGTGTATAAGCAATATAAGTTTTCTGAGCCAGAGAAATAGCTCCTCTGTAGCTTCCAGGGATTGGCAATAAAGTGCTCACTTTGAATACTTGGCGTAAAACTCTTTCCTGTTCTTTGAAGGCACAGCAATACTCAGTGCAATCCACTGAGATTCTCAGCCTTCTAGTTTTTGGCATCTGGATTCAGGTGATGAACACTCTGACTCTGGACATGAAGGAGGAAGGCTTATGTTACAAAGCCTGACCAGAGCTGCTGCTCGACCAAAGCCTTCCAAGCGCTGCTGGTAATCATTTATGTCCAGTTTCCAAGAGGAACGCTGAGAGCCAGATGTAAGATAACCTCCTGGAGACTGACATTTGGGGGATGATAAGAGAGCTGTTTATCTTCTTTTGGCATGTACATTGGTAAAGATAAAGATGGGAACATATTGTACAAAACAACTTCAAATACAAAGTGAAATAAAATCATGTGTGACTTTTTTTCCCAGATAGTTGAAGGACTGGGGTCTTTATAGCTTCTTGGAAATCTGTTTCCACAACTAATTCATGAAATATTTCACTAAGGATGTCTACTGAGGTGGGAATTCTATCTTAACCTATAGAAAAGAACTATAAATAGCATCCTAAAAGTGAATTTTTATTTATTTAAATCTCAAAGCATGTAAATCACTGAGGTGAGCTCTTTTCTGAGTTCACCAGTATATATATCATAGGCAAAATTTTATTCCGTCTAAGAGGAGCATGAATCCTCTCTCAGTTGGTATTTTAATTTCTGATGTTCACGTTTTTTTAAGAAATGCTATTTTTTGTTTATCAAATCCATCTTTTCCAGTGTCTTTTACCTACATGGATATCCTATGAAGAATAACGTAAATTTTAAATGTACTAGGGATTTAGAGAAACGTCTTTTTTATATGCTGAGAAACAGTCATGCCTTTAATATTTAAAATCTTTTTCTGGTCTCTATAAACCTCAGTTAAATAGACCGTATATAATTAAACAATTTATATAATTCAAAGGCATGGGTTTTTTCTGTCAAAAAGCGTGGGTTTTATTATCCTGTTAAGATCCCCTTTGCTAGTCAGCCATTTGGGTCAAGTTAAGTGGCTTTCACACATAAGTGATCTTTGCAAGTAGGGTAGAAGAGATCTTGCCAGTGTCTTAATAGCTTTAATTATAGATACCACTAACCTGTGGCTTTACAATCACATTGTATGTTGTCTTTTTTCCCTTGCCTAGTCTTTTTTGCTTTACGTTTAGATGTAAATTCTCTGAAGTAGTAGACTTTTTCTTTTCATGGTAGATTTGTGTAGTGTGTAGCACAGTAGAAACAGTTCTGACTTAGAGTTATGAAGGGTTAGAAGCAGATAGAAATAGCCATAGGGTATGGTTGTATAATAGTTGGGGCATATAAATAATTTCTGGGTGCCTCCACAGTGCACAGTTTCAGTGTTCCAGGGTGACTTCTTAATTATTGCCAATTTGCTAATGGTGGTTTCTCCATGGTATGGATAGGCACTGTCCAAACAGGTACAATGTAGTACTGTGTGCCCAGAGAGCTCACACGAGGGGAATGAAATCGACAGGAAAATGCTTCCAGCATAGTAGAGCTTCTGTGAGGATAAAGTCATTAATGTTTTAAACACATCTGAGGATTATCAGATAAGGGACATGATGTAAGTGTGAAGTAATAACATATGTATGTGTATTCATAATGTAAAATACATTAGCACAGTTCTGTTTCCATTAACTGTCTTATGTGTGTTAAGTATTTTCCACGGGGAAATTAATCCTCGTTTCCATTCTGCACTGGCATGAAATTTTCGAATTTTATTTAAGGCAGGATCTGAGGACTATTCTCCTGAATTAAAACTTTGATTTTAAATAGTTAAATAAATCCATGTGGAATATTATTTTTGGAGAATAACAGTGAAGACTGTTAATAATGGCCAGGAAAAGATGTTAAAAATCTCACAGTTATTTTTAGGGACAACTCTTTGTAATAGGAAAAATAATACTAAAAATGTTGTGTAATTTGGTATGGAAATACATCGTTTGACTCACTAGGAATTTGTCAGAGATTTTCTCGCTACCTCCTTTCATTCCCACTTTGAAATATGAGGAGGCATTCCAACAGCTTGGAGGGCCAGCTACACTGAAGCGATTTCCATGGACAGTTTTGCAAGGGGATGACACATGTGCTTTTCCCAATTATTCCTTCCTCCTCATTCATCCTTGAAATAAGGAGAAGAGGCATCTCAATGGCACAGTGAAATCTGAAGCTGTGGCTTGTTTTAGGGAACAATGTGAATTTCACAAAACTGTCTCCAATTTATAAGATCTTCAGCTTTTTGAAGAGAGTGCTGAGGGCTTGCAAGCATCTTCCAAAGAGCCGTTCCTTCTGAAAGCCTGGTATCCATGCTCCCGTCATTTTCCATCTCTTGCCTGAGAAGTTCCCTGGGAGCTTAGAAACCACAACCCTGCTCAAAGCCTCCTTTTCGTGTGTTTTGTTGTCCACAGCAGCCTCTCAGTAGCTGTTTCAGTATAATTCTGTGCCTCTCTCCCTTGGACAAATTTGCTGATGAATTTGTTTCCTATGCTTTCCTTTTAGATTCCTCTAAACAAATACAGGAAACTTGACTTTATTTTCAGTCAGGCACTTCCAGGAGATGTAATCTAGGCTTCAAGGAGCAAATAGTGAAATGTGGTATACTTACCTCTTCCTAATAACCTGTGGGCTCCTGGAGAAAATGTCAGTGGAGACCTAATGCTCTGCTGAAATGGTGTTTTGATGAATGACTTTGATTACATCCTCATAAAAATACTGGAGTTGGATTGTTCCTCCAAGTTTTATTGTGACAGTGGCAGTCATCTGATGTCTTAATGTTTTGAATAACTCTCAAAGTTTGGTAGTAATACATCAGCATCTAATAAGAGCTATGGTTTGGACAAGTCTCTCTTTTTTGGTTGATGCAAATAATATGTTTAAGGTCCCTGCTGATTACACATGTAAACAGTTTAACTATGGTCACGTGTTGACACACAATCATAATTTTTTCAGTGTTTTTCTCACGTTCTTTGAGCTGGTCAATATTTGTCTAATCTCTTTGCCGTTTTGGGGGGCCAGATTGAAGCACAGCTTGGTTTCAGTTCAACACCGAGAGCTCATATGATTCTGATTGACATAGTCAGTGCTTTCAAGAGTTGTATGGTGACTTGTGGGTCAGATGTTTTCTGTTCAAAATCGTTTCCCAGGCAGAAGAGACTACCCATTAGACTAATAGACTCAAAGATTGCAGGACAGATCTGCTTACGAGTTTTGCAGTGTAGATGCAGGCTTTCATTAACCATACATTCCAAAAATGTACTTCCCTTCAGTCTTCTGCTTTTCCTTCCAAGGTTTTTATTCAGCCCTCTCTATAGCCTGTGAGAGGCAGGGGATCTCCCCTATATGAGACTTTATACAAGTTACTAAAACACTAGAAACTTTTGAAAATAATCTAATTCTGGGTGCTGCATCATCTTAATTGTTAGAGCTGGTGGATTATCTTGTATTGATTTGAAATACATATTTTTAATTTCTGTTTATGAGCCAATTTTTTTGAAACTCTGGGAAATAGTTCAGTCAATATTAAGCAAATCTATATGCTGGCATAGGATACGATTCTATTTTAACTAAAGGGTCTTATATAAGTAATTAGGCTAATTGTCAATAGCTTTACATGCAGTAGAGCTTTTAGTTGGTTTTGGTAGGTTTTTTAAAGTTGTTCAGTAAAATTTTACCTCATTTCTAGAAATCAAGCACAAAATTCTATGATGGAAAATTCTGATTCCTATTCCCACCATCTTACACTTCACAGAGTCATTAATTAATTAATTAATTAAATTCCCAAGTGTGAAAATTCCTTTTTCAGAGACTCAGATTCATGTTATTCCTTCTTCTTTACCCTCAATTACAACTTAAAACCCTCTGTGTTCTTGGTGTTGTAGTGCTCTTTAAAATAGATTGAACTTACAGAGAGAATTTTAATATTTCCTTAACTTGTGAAGTAGAGAAGCCTATCACAATCATCTAGAATATATTTCCTTGGAATTTCTGAATAATGTATCATCTCCTATAAACTAAGTTTAAATAAGAATAGAGCTGAGAGAACAGTAGCTGAAATCTTCTGTAGTTTGCGAGATTGCACATGTTTAAAGAGTTTGATATGAATGTTTAGAAACTGCTTTTATTTAGTATTTCAAAAGCTTTTCCTCTTTACATATGTGTACAAGATGTCCTTGGAATCACTATCACACCTCAAACCTAACTTAATTCTGATGGTTTTTTTCCTAATGTCAATCAGTTCAAACTTATTTAACTGCATTTACTTAATTAAAATGTATGTAATTTATTACAGATTGTATCCTTTAGGTCAGTGCTTGCTAGGCTGGCTGCTGCTGCTTGACGCTGGACTAAATTTGAAGTTTAAAATGTTTTAGCAGGAATACACTTGGGTTGAATTACGTGAGAGACAGAGTTGTAACTGAGCAGACAGAAAGGTGAGAACTTGTACTGATTGCAGTTTGTCTCTAGGTCCCTGCATGTGAAAAGGTTATAATTAAGTTAATCTAAAGGAATGTTTGTGACTCTCAATTCTCTTTGTTGGAGAGATGCTAAGTACAGAAATAAAAATTATTGATTTTCAGTCTTTCGTTTAGCTTTCCAGTTGTTCAAGTTGTGTATTTTTTCTAAAGATTTCAAAAATAAAAATAAATAGGTTAGTTTTATTCTATTGTAGACAGGAATACGAAAGCCTGATAAGCATCTTGTGATTCAGTAATGCAGTATATCAAATCTGCCACTGGCAAAAATTGATGCGAAGTGATCTGAAATTCCCCTTGGTGTAGTTTCCTATTTCTTTTGCTGTTTTTGTAGAACTTGCACATGCCCTCGTGGCATATAGGACACATCTTTGCTCCCATTTCAAAACTCGTCATTGGTTTGCTTTTCAGATGCTGGACAGATGACTCTTATCAGACTCCAGAAGAAATTGCTTTTAGTGTTTTGCTATTAGTATCCCATCAAAACTGGCCATCAAAGAAATGTGCTAAAGGATAAATGCAGAGTTTGGAGTTTGGTTACTGTCATTTGTGCATATTTCTCATTTGTATTTCTCTGATAACTTCAGAAAGATCACTTCTTTAAAAATTCTGTTGTTTTTCTTTAGAAATAACTCTGCGTCAAAATTAGACTTGCTTTCTTATGAAGCAGAATATCCTTGACAGTTGTTGAAGGTGCTAACATGACTGGTTGTTTTTTTTTCTTTTCCTTCTCTCCTATAAATGGTGTGCTTCAGGATGGAAAGCAAGTTGCAAGGAACAAGATGTTTGCACTCTGTTGCCAACCTGATGGGTAGAGCTCTGCTCACAAGGCAGAGCACAGTTTAAACCATCACATGGCTTCTGATGTTGTATGTGAAATGTGAGGGCAATTAGTTTAACATTGTGCAGGTACAAGGAATAATTATGCCTAGCAGAACTGCTGAAATCTCCAAAGAGCTTTCATTCCAGGATCCTGAAAAGTTGATTGCTAATATGTAGTAAGTAACAAAAGAATTTATATATAGGAAAACAATAATTATTGAAAAAAACCCTCATAAATTTTCTTAATGATATTTATTCATCACCTCTCTGTGAAATAACTTCCCATTGCTTGTTGGAACAGGTAATTGGGCTGCATTTACTCTAAAATGTGCTTGTCTACCCATAAAGCATAGTTACGCGATTGTTATGATATCTGCAGCATGAAACATAATACTTGTGCAAGTGACCATGAAGACATGATTGTTGAATAGCAGATTTTCAACCTTTGCTTAGTCAGTTGTGTGACACTGTATGATGCTATTGACATCCAGATAAATAGTCTAAGCCTGCCCGGTGTTTAGTTGCATGAAATGGAATTAGCATCCCCCAGGAATGGAGGTGCCTGCTGTAATAGTTGCCCTGATTTAAATCTAAACCCAGGAAGAAATGCAGAGGAATAATCCATTAAAGAACGCCTGTTCTTTAAAGAACCGTGTTTTCTCTTCTCATTCAAGAGTTGGTCATATTGGCAAATTTGTACTGATGCTAAATCATACATGAATTAAAATATTTTTCAGATGTTCATTAGAAATAGTACGAGTACTGCAAAATCCAAATAGAAATGTAGAAGTTCACACAAGTTGCCCTATGTTGACAATCCTATTGTTCTGAGAACATTTTGTTCACTATCTTTTTAAAAATGCAAATCAGGACTGATGCTTTCCAGGAGTTGGTGAATTGTGAACCAGATTATGAGAGCTAGTAGATATAGCTAAAACAACTTCATAAAATATAACATGCTTTTGTAAAGAATACCATATGTTAAGGTAGTGGAATGGGTTCACTAAATTAATTAAATTTGCAATAACCAAACTTCAACTTCTTGTGGCTTTCACTGATCAAAACAGCTGTATCTAAGCCTTGGTGTCTTTATTAAATTCAAATAAAACAAATGTTCCTCCTAAATCACAGGTTTCTCCTGTATTTAGCTCTGTTACTGTTAAAATATCCATTTAACCATAATATATAGGAAATATGTCATATTGCACATTGCAATAAAAAGGTCTGTTCTGTAAAGAAGTTGACTCTTTGCTTATTACATCTTGAATCTGATGTTTACTGTAATTATCAAATTCTCAGCTACCTGCCTTTAAGTAGGTTTAAGACCTAGTGTACTTTTATCATTGAAACTTCCATTAGAGAGTTAAAACCTACGTTTAGTTAAAATATAAAAATATTATGAAACTACTGAAGACATTTTTCTCTTTTGCGACACTCTTATTAACAGTGGCAAAATTAATAAAAAGTTGTGGCCTATTTTTACCAAGCTTAATTAAAATCCCTAAATTACTTAGACTGAATAAATTGTAAGGAACTTACTGTAAATGCTGACAACTTTTTAGGGAAAAATAATTGTGAGTCACTCAATAATCTCACATATAAAAGCATATAAAAGCAGTAGAAAGCTCTAGAAAGGAATTTTTATTTTCTTTTTATTATTTTCTTTTATTTTTCTTTAGTTAAAAGGTCTCCATTCCAAAAGCAGTAAACTTTTGTTGCTAATGTTGTGTTTAAGAAATATGAAAAGACATGGTTTACGCCATGGACTACTGGCTAAATCCTCAGAGTATATGGGGAGGAATGGCAATCAGAATGTCCATGCTATTTTTACTGCCTACGTCAGTATGGGAGGGTAGATACATTTTAATTAGTTGCTTTAGCTGGCTGATACTGCTGTTAGAAAATTACATGAGATTTATTGAAAGGTTTGAAAAGTACCTGTTTTTTTCTGTTTCACCTATACATGTTGATACATTTTTGAAAACGTTTCTTTTTCTGTCTTGATCATGTGGGTTTAGTTTTTTTGAACGATCAGATGGTGCATAGAGCCAAAACAGGGAGAGAAGTGTTTTAGAAATAGAGTATTATTCAGTAAGCGGACTTGTACACGAATGGATCTTCCTGCAATTCATATTCTGAAAGATTTTCATATTTTTTCACAATGACAAAACATAGGCTAGAGGGTTTTTTACTGCTTCTGAAGGTCCACCCTGAACATTTTTCCAAGCTGAAAAAATTCAAACTTATGTGTTTGACTTTTTTGCGGGAAAGTGGAAGATCCCGTGGCTGCCCTGCTCCAGTAGGTTTCCTGGGCTGGGGTAGCTGGCAGCAGGGAAAGCTTCAGGGAGCATCCCCAGAGCTTCCCTGGGCTGAGGCTGTCAGGCTCCTGGCTGTGTGCCAGGGAATGTGCGCAGAGGTGGAGCACTTCCATTAACCTCCCGTGTTATGTCTTTGTGCTGTTAGGAGAATGGGGATCCCTCCCTTAGGGGTGCCTGTGTGGTAAAGCTGTGCAATCCTGGGAGTCATGATCTAAGAATTTGTCCAAAAGCCAAATTAAAAAAAGCTTCACAACTAAACAAGCACACAAAATCAACTTCATGCGCACACTCCACACCTCCCCACTCCACTCTAATATTTTAGTGCAATTTCATTAGAAGGCAATGTGTCCATACATTGACAAATGCTGCTATATAAGTAATATATAACAGGTTCTCTTTATTAAAAAGTTCTTTTGATCAGCTTTAGGTGAAATTTTATGTGGATATTCAATAGCATTGTATTTTCTAAGTCTTAATAATTTCTCATCACATTTTTATATGGGTAGAATTCAACTAAGGC
The DNA here is from genome assembly GCA_013398855.1 of Mohoua ochrocephala. Taxonomy (NCBI): domain Eukaryota; kingdom Metazoa; phylum Chordata; class Aves; order Passeriformes; family Acanthizidae; genus Mohoua; species Mohoua ochrocephala. The sequence continues at coordinate 84,071 of VZTA01028225.1, read as the reverse complement.
TTTTGAGCCTGAAGTGGTAAGCAGATTTGCATGTTTAAGAGCTAACTGTTGATCCAGCTAATAATTAAAATGAAAAAATTGACTCTACTGGTGACTGAAGAGCATATCTGAGTGGTAAATTATATCAAAAGTCTCTGGGATGCCATTCTGGTCACCTCTTGGGAAATAGGTTGTGTTGCTTGTAATTAACATGAAAATATATAGAGCTTGTTGAGGTTTAAAAGTTGTCAATTAAATCTCCTAGAGGAAGAGGCAGTATGAGTTTGGGATAGTTGACTCTAGCTTTGAGCAGTTGTAAGTTTCCTAATGCAGGCTGTCTGTCATACTTCAGAGCAGACTGTGGAGCTCAGGAGATTCCTGTAGACGCTCTACTAGATGCTCTAGTTTGGCTAGAGAACAGTGTTGGATTGTTTCCTCTACTCAGAAAAATCTTGGATAAACCAGCATTTTTAGAGAATGCCATTTCCTAATGTACAGATACTTAGGGAACCATCCTGGTATTTGGGAGACATCAGTTCAGTACACAACTAACATGGACTGCTCTCTGATGTTGACTAGGCAGCATGCCAGGGTCAGTCTCTGTGGATTTCCATCTTGACTTCCCTGAAACTGAGGTGCTAAATCCAAGGTGCCTTTCAAAACTTCTTGTATTCTCAAATGTGGAGACAGAGATAAAGCTACTCTTCTTCTAAAGGTGTCTTCACCTTTCTGTAGACAATTAAGACTAGACTGTCTGGTTTTTATCTGTCTGAAGATGGGTAAGATGACTCCTACTGCTAGTCCCTTGGTACTGATCCCTCTTTTCCCCCATCTTAAAAGGACATTATTTTACTGTATTTATGTACTTTGCAGGACGAATGTTTATTTTACTGTAAAAGTATTAAATATGTATAGTATTTAGGCGACATGGTAATGAAATCCTGTAAATACTCATGATAGACAGAAAATCTTTCCTTAGTGACTACATTTCTTCTAGATCTACAGTTTCCTGCCCATTTATCTAGATGTAATTCTTGGTAGTTTTAATATTATTCCCAGTGAATATTCTGTTATCTGACTAAAAAGATTATCTGGCACATGGAATATTCTTGGATTTTGGGAAAACTGGCCTGGATTTAAATACATGAAGTTAAAGCTTGTTATGGTAGAAGAGAAAGTTAGTCTCCTTGGGTTTTCTCATCATCTCCTAGAGCAGTAACTTGGATTTGTAAACATACTTCCAACTTATTGTTGATTGCTGCTTGAGATATTTGGCTACACTGTGAATGGCAGAACTGTTTTGTATAAGGCAATTGATTTCACGCTAATTTTTTTTTGCATCTAACAGTCTGATTAGGCATTTTATCCCCTGATAAATTAAAATTTAAAAATAAACTTCTGTTGATACACAGTGGGGATCCTCCAGTAACAAAGGAAATCTGTACAGTACCTGTAGAATCTAAGATCTTCAAACCCAGATGTGATGTATGCTGAAGTGAGGCTCATTAACCTCTACACTAAACACTGTTAAGGTGTTTTTAGAGAATGAAATGGGAATCTATGGAACAGAGACGTAAGAGTTCAGCAATTAACTGTTTTGGGGCATTTATTTCAGCAAAGTTAAAAATACTGAATATCCATTTCAGGCTATGTCTCATACAAGTAGTGGTACCTTTCTTCCTTTAGTGAGTAAGAAAAGTTCTCTGGTCTCATGATGAGACTGTGCTTGTCCAGAGAGTTAACACCTTTCAATCAGCCCAGTGGATCTGTCTGGAAAAAAGGAATGAGGAGTTGAGCATGCAGCTCCTCCTTCAGATCTGAACTGGATCACATAAATGAAAACTAATGTGAGGTATACACATTAGGCTAAAGTAGAGGTGTAATAAACAGTGCTAGCTTTAGCTTTCGTTGAGGAGAGAATGCTTTTGTCTGCAGTAGAAATTTTCTCATGACACAGATTTTTATTGTTATTTAATGCTGGTTTTAAGTGTGTGGTAGCTTTTAATTTGTGTCCAGTAATAAAGCCTGTTGAGATCTTTGTACCTATAACCAGTTGTTCCTTTCATTGAAATCAGCTCTTGCCTTTTGGAACGCTGCAGTACCCTTTTAAAAATGACATATATATTTCATAACTGCAAGGCAGTAGAAGACAGAAGTGTTGGCTTATGTGTAAATTGATTTGTATTTTTAAAGTACTGAGAGGGTTTTTCTTTTTTTTTTCTTTTTTCTTTTATTTTTGAGCCTTTACATTGTAGGTTAAAAAAGCTGAAAGCATATGGTAGCAATTTTTTAACCTCACTACATGAGGTGCTTGTCAACGGAGGTCCATACGTCCAAAGCTAGTTAATAACAGCTGCAGGCCAAAGTTCTTTTAAGAGCTATTGCCGTGTTCCAAGATTCTCAAAGACTTTGAACAAGTGAAGTTGGCCACAAGGGAAAGCAGCAGGTCTGCATTCTGCTTGTTAAGTGAACCCTGTTTGAACGGAAAAAAATGTGGCTGAAAGTCAGAATTTTCATGCTATAAAACTTGACCATAAAATATCAGATAGGATTGGCTAGTAGGCTGCTGCAGTTTAGCCTAAATGAACCATTTGCTTCAATCTAAAAATTTATTTTGCTGATTGCTTCGCTGAAAATATTTAGGGGTTTTTTGTTGAAAATTTGGAAGACTAATTATGCCAATTTTTTTTTTAAAGAATTCGCAGAATCCCGAAATGGAATAGGAATAGTTATGTTTGCATTTACAATTTGTATATAAAAAAAAATAATGTAGAAAGGAGGAATGTATGTGAAGAAGAAAAATTGCAGTTCTCTTGACCTTATGGTGCTTTCTCAGTTTTATATTCCTGTCCATTTTTGCCATGTCCTTTTCAAAGCGGTAGTGAATTATAATTAAGTGAACTCCCTCTAGATAGCTTTCCATGCAGTTTGGAAGTTTCTTGGCAGTTTGGAAGAAGTCCAGCCTTAAATTCTGAAATCACTTTCTCAAAAGATATGGTCTGTATATTTTTGCCTATTGATTGAAAATCTTCACGGTATATTAAAGCCTTTATCAAAAAAAGCTCTTTAGAAGCATTTAGAGGGAACAAGGCTGTCTGGCTGGTTATCTGCCAGTAATAAAGTATCAATAAACAATACTCATCATTGTTGTTCAAGTTGAATATAAGGCAGGATGCTTGACAGAAAGTATGTTTTGTGCTCTACACCGGAATGGGGCTGGATCAAAAGCTGAGATTTGCAATGGATTTGTAGGACGCTGAGTGCCCCTAGGTGGTCACAGCTAAAAGTACACCAAGACAAGCCTCCCCTGTGCATCTGGCTCCTGCTCAGGGCCAGCTCACCTCTGCTGGGCGCGTGGGCCCGCATCCCGCTCACCGTGGCACGTTTTTGGGATGCGTTACAGTTAAAGAAGCACTTCTTTCCCTCTGATAGGTCTCTGCTTTATAGGAGAACGTTTGTGTGGTATTAATTTTAATCAGGCAATTGCTGACATACTGAAGTGGCAGTCTATCATTACTCCCACTTATGGCTCCAATTTAGCCCTTGTCATTGCAGTTGTCAGTATCAATTGGGGATTAGAGTGGGTTATGGCATGCAGAGTGGATGGTCAGTGGATCAGTACCACTTTTCATTCCTTTTTAGCGCAATCTTTTTATTATCAAGCTTATCAATGCAATTTTGTTTCTGCTTTTCAGTTTTTTATATACATAAAATGTTTTGGAGATAAATTGCTTCCGGAATTGTTTTTAGGTTCTTTGCATTCCATTTCGCTACAGGATTTGAAATATGTGAGTAATTAAATGACACAGAAATGTTACCACTTCTGAAATACACATTTCTAAAGTTATACAGTCAGTTGTTATGAAAACGCTTATTTATATAGCAGTGATCCTTAGAGAAGATGTGCACTGTGAGATATGCACAAAAATGTGTCATTGATTTTTGCCATTGCATTGTGAGGAAAGCAAGCATTAATAATGGAATTGTAGAGCCAATTCCAAATAGCAGGGGTTTAAAACCAAACAATAGAATGCTATGTAATAGTACAACTTATTATAATTTTCACCAGATAAATTATGTCTCAAATCTCCAAGTACGGTATGTGAGAAAAGAAACTTTGTATTTTATCTTAAGAGTTAGGTTTTCACTGACAGACAGGGAAGGAGGGTCAAAAAGAGAAAAGGTAAATCTCTTACTCTCTTAGAATTCTGGTGAATTTGCTTCTATGGTAACCAATTAGCCAGAGCTTATCACTCATGTAAAACGGGAACTGTTTGCATTTTTAAAACCTTCATTTGCAAAACAGCATGTCTAAATGATAAAGTTAAATTTCTTTCCCAAGACCACAAGTCTTCTTTGTAGGTGGAAACAACTAAGTGTACAGTTTAAAAAGCAAGGGAAAAGGCGCTCCTAGGCAGCAGCATCCATCCACGCTAAAAGCAAATATTTGTTTTTGGAGCAGAGAATGGCTGTCCCCGGAGCAGCCAGCTTAGCAAAAGCAGGAATGGAAGGGCAGAGCTCATCTTATATGGAAGTCAGATAAATTTCATGCTCTTTAACATCAGCTGTGACTGCAGGCTTTTCACTGAAGTCTGGCTCCTTCCCCAGTGTGAACAAAATAGGAAAAGTGATTAAAGTTCACTCAGTACTGGACGGCAGGAGGCAACTGCTCCGGTATCTTCAGCTGAGGGAGAGGGCGAGAGGGCTCTTTAATAAGACTTGTGAGGCTTCTTTGAAGAAAAGAAGTAGGACTCATAGGGCCTATAGATGCCTACACTAACATTCATTCATTTCCGGTGCTTCATATGGCTTCTTTGACACATTGCAATATTGTCATCCCCTTCATTAAAATGTTCATTATGAAAGGGGAAAGAGAGAAAATGTAACTGTTAACTGGAGTCAAGGGTCAGCAAGTTCTGCTGTGAGCAAAGGACTCAGAGCTGCCTTGGATAATAGCGGCAGTTCTGGGGCAGACACGAAAGACTGGCAGAAAATGAAAATATGGACCTTACAAATTGTCCTGTCTTGTGATGGACAGGAGTCTTGAGCGTCCTGACAAGTCTTGAAAAGCTGAAGTGGCTAGCAGATCTTCCCAGATCCTGCCTTTTGGCTTTTTCCCTCTGCCTCTGTCTCTTTTTCTGTTTCTCCGTGTTTTAAGTTGTGCAATCAGTATTCACACATTCTTATAACTAATAGGATTAGAGGCGTTGCAAAGGGATTTGAACAAGATAATTAGTTTACTGCTTAGCCCACAATATAACAGGCAAAACCCCTCTGAGAAGAGGCGGACAAAATGGGTCAGAAAATGTGTGGGAAATGAGGTAAAGCCTCTCAAACAGGGCTTCAATCAGCTACAGCATTATGAAAGGATCCTGGAGTATTCATTCATTGCTGCAGACCATTGACTTTTTTGGCGTGGCCACCAGAGGTGTCAGGGAAAGAGACCGAGCTGAGCAGTGGGAAATGTTGCTGGATACGACGGAGCCTGTTTCAAGTGCTTAAGTGCAATTTAAGGTTCTTTGCCACCATGTCACATAGAGCAACTCTAGAAAAGTGAAGCAGCCTCGAGCAGTTTACAAAGGTGAGGCTGTAAAAGCAAAGCTTCTTGTAAACCTTGGGGTGGATCACATCTCAGAAACAGGCAACTGAAATACTGAATCAAGAAGCTTAATTTCGATTTAGTGTTACGTTTGAACCTCTATCTAGGAGTCATTTAAAACATAAATTTTCTAGCAGTGCATTTAAGTGTTTCATTTAAATATTTTTTTTCTAGTTTGAAGATGTGCCAGACAGGAAAAGCCCCCAAATCCAGTCCCCCACTGCCCCCGCCCGGTGATACTAGTATGGTGCATGAATCACTAAGTGATGATATTTGGTTTCCAAAGGAGTAGCAGGAAATGCCTCAAAGTTCCTGCCTTTTTTTTTTTTCCTTTTTTTTTTTGCTTGTGAAACTTGTATGAACCACCAGCGTGATCAAAGTTGCCAGAAGTTGTTAGAAGACATGTCGACTTGGGCCTGCCTGTGTATGATAACTTAGAGGTACCTCCTTTCCAGTGGAAGAAACAGCAGGAGCTTCTCTAATGAACTGTCCCGCAGCTCTATCTTGCAGTGTATATACAACCAGAGGTGAGAAAAGGTTAATCCATAGGGGAACTAGTTAGAAAAGCAAAGCAAAAAATACCAGGGAGCTGTATGACCAAAATTCAACTTGAAGATGGTTGCTGACACATTTGGTTTCTTTTAATGAAACTCTCCTTTCAGTCTATTGCTTTTTGTGTCAGCTTGTAAGTTTTAACATACTTCAGCTGTGGTGCAGGAGTATGCATTGCGTGTGCAATACAGAACAATACAGAACGTCATGTTGCTTGCAGCAAATTGACCTCCTATTCATTTTAAATACCTATATCTTATTTCTAATGGAGATTAGATTCCTAATCTTGAGATTAGTCTCAGTTTTATTTCAGCATGGGGATTTATTACTATAATCTTTATCTGTTCATAAATGTAAGGAAGACAAAGACATTCACTATTAGACATGTACATACCTGGCAGTAATATGAAATCCTTGTACTGTAATCCTGGCTGTTGTGATTTTCATTGTTAAGCACATTTACCCAGAGGTTTATCCTGATCTTATTTTTAAAAAAACCCAAACCAGTCAGTTTCTCTTTGTTGTTCAAATGGTTTTTCTATGTTTCTTTGTTCAACTTCAAGCTAAGATGTCATCTCTGCCTCAACTGGGAATCTCTATTCTGTGTTGCTTATTATTGTATGTATGGAAAAGGAAATCATGCATATTAAAAGTATTGTGGAAAACAGACACTATGAGATGTTTTCTGGTTCTTCAGGTCAAGCATTGCACCATACATACATTTGTTTTCATATGTGGAGGGTAATTTCCCAGTGGAAGTGATGTGTCCCTAATTAAAAAAGTAGAATCAGAACAAGAAAACCCAACAAGCAGAAATTGATATAGGTATGTAGAAGTCTATATAAGACTCTTCTTCCTGTTCAATGTAAAAATACATGTTAATCAGTATTATAAACAGTAAGAATCTATAATGAAATTTCAGCTAGGTTAAAGGAAGAGAAAAAACAAATGCAGGAGAATAAAATACATATGCTAAAGTTCATCAGGACATTTATTTTTAAGCTTAGACTTAACACCTGAATAAAATCAGTATCACCAGCACAGAGGCTTAGATTTCATTTTGTATGACCAGGCTGTTTTGAATGCTGGCTTTGAATCTGGTAAATCCTATTCCTTAAGGTACCAATATTTTAAGTTCTATTTACAATAGAGTTATCTAATATCTTTTTTCAAGTCCATATTTCTATATGGTTTTTTATGTTTGTTTAAACTGTTCAATTAATACAGCTCATCAAAACAGTTCTGGACATATTTTCCATTCAGATATTCATGTAAAACATATCAGTGAGGAAACTTTGGCTTATTTTCATTATTTATAGGCGTGGATGGGAAGATGGTTAACAGAGAGCAAAAGAGATATGGAAGAGAAACTGGAAAAAAAAATACTGCAGATCCAGGGCTTAATTAGATATTCCGTATCCCTACTGAATGCTGAATTTGATCTTTTCGTTTTCACAGATTGCAGACCTTTCATTCTCACCCACGGTCTAGTTAAAATTGATACTAAGGGAAAATATTTAAATATTTTTGTCCCTGTTTGGAGCAAATGTTTGTAGACATATCCTGATGACACCTTGGCTCCTTTGGCAGTTTTGAGGTATTTTTAGTTTTCATATGTGAAGCACTCAGTAGCACTGCAGTTCAGCTCTCAGACTTACTCAGTTGCAAGTCAGGGATGAATGCTTATCTGTGTTTACTTTTCCAGCAATATATATACTCTTCCAGTCTATACGTTAACTGCTTTTGATTCCTTCTCAGAATGCTGTTCTCAATAGCACAGTTCCTGTGTTATTCTGCAGGGATGCAGACCTGACACATAATTTTGAAGTAGAGTATTATGTTGAATGGTCAGTCTTCCTGAAATACTGACCTTCCACCCCAAAACTTTTATCTATCTGGCCACTGGAAGAGATTTCTGTCTCTGAGAAAAATCCCTTGAACGCATAAGGAGTGCTAGGGAGAAGCATGTGAGGACTTTGCAGTTTCAAAATTATTTTTTTACAGGAGAACTGAGAACTTGGCAAGATTCACCGCCATTCCTCAAAGAAAACCCAAAAAAGTAGCACCAACCCCCCCTGAGTTTTGTTAAATATAAAAGATAATTATGTCAAGGACTTGCACATGATCCAGTTGTCTGAAATGCTAGGTTGGATGTCACAATAATTTGTCATGGAGCATGGTGAAAATTTATAGATGGATTGCAGAAAACAATTTACTTATTTTTCTTGTTCTGTTTCCCCACCTGAGGAGAACTTTGTTCATATATGCTTAAATAAGGGAAGCCTATAATTTAAATGTGTTCAGTGCTGCTTTTCTGTAAGTAGTTTATGATTTAAAGATATATTTCGTCACGTGTGTAACGCTAAACTTGTGAGTAGTTGCAGTGAATTTAATGGGATTTAAGCACATAAGATAAATTGTACGTGCTTCAGTGCTCTCCTGAATTGGGATGAGATTATTTGTATGTGTGGGGTTAATAAGAGCTATGTTCAACTGAGTTAGTGTAATTTTTCATCCTGTGTCTTTGAAGGTGCTGTGCCATAGCCTATACAATTCATATTGTCACAGGTCGTCTTACAATGTGTAACAGCTTTACATTTGGTTGATAATTAGGATCTTTGAAGAGTAATGCTTTTGTTTCTTTTCAGAATTTGTGGGGATGAGGAGCGTTCCCTAAGTAAACGTCATTCCTAACCTATCAAAACTGGGGTTGGTTTTTGTTCACTAAAAAAAATAAAAAAAAATAATAATAAAACAAAAAAAAAAAAAAAAAAAAAAAAAAAAAAAAAAAAAAAAAAAAAAAAAAAAAAAAAAAAAAAAAAAAAA
>VZTA01028225.1:0-75103 GCA_013398855.1 Mohoua ochrocephala | reverse complement strand
AAAAAACCAAACAAAACAAACCCAGCAAGCAAAACGAAATGAAAACCAAAATCTAAAAAAAACCCCAAATCAAACCAAAACAAAAAAACCCCTGTAAATAATCATTAGAGAGTTTGGAGTTTTGAGCTGGAGATTTTTGAGTTTTGGGCATAAGGACTTCCTGGTTTTGTGAGCAAGGAATGAGCGGTAGAGGATTGGCTCAGGTATGTCTGAAGGGCAGGGGGAAGACGTTCAATAAGCGGTTTTGCTCCCACTGTTGGAGCACATGTTCATTGAAAATAGTTTCACTTGCAAGAAGTACAGCAGACCCTGACCTCAAACTTTTCTGCCTCTTTCCAAGACACTTTTCTGGCTTGAAAAAGTTTCTTCCAAGGCATAAATACTGTTAACCATCTCTCTCCTAAATCACCTTAAACACATAGAATACATAATTCAAGCAAAGTTGTGACTGGCCTGAATTCACTATGAACTTGGTTTTACATTAGGGAAATCAAGTTGTGTATTTCTCGTGCAGTGGTTAGGAATTGAAGCAGGAAATCATGCTGACAAATGAAGTGAATGGAAACAGGAGACAGAGTTACTCTGTGATTTAATACATTGTCCTAAATATGTTACATGTATAACTCTATAGAAATTTTAGCTCTTTACTGCCAAAAAGCTGTGACTTAAGTTATAGATCTTCAATAATTCTACAGTATTTTGATTCATAAAAGTTGAGTAGATTGGAAGGAGCTTAAAAAATGCATTTTAGTAGGCTTTTAGACAGATGTGATTTAAAAGCCTAGAAAAAGCAATGCACCTGTCACTTTTAATTGCAGAAAGCTTTCCATCTATTAACTTTATTTTGCCAGAGCCTTCTAATGAAAAAGTTCCAGTATCTAATTTAATTTAATTTTCATTGAGTTTGCCAGAAGAGCAATTAATTTTTAGAACTTCCAGCTATGAAGTTGTGCTTCAGAAAGCAGTCTCTTTATCTTACATACCATTAAGTTTCATCGTATGCCTGTCATACCTTAGGAACATCTTGATATCCTTGCAGAAACGTGGCAGTGAAACGTAGACATATTGTCTGTAGCACTAGGTAGGGTTTACAAATACAAATGTTCGTATGATTGGGTTATTCCTATCCATCATTAGATTGCATCTCTCTGGAGCTATAAGTACATCTGTGCCTGGCAGGCTTATGTTATCACTGATGCATATGGGGACCATGTGTCAGTCTTCCAACAAAGATATATAGCCTTGTGTAGGAGCGGGATTGGATATGCTTGTGTTTCAGCCTCTAAATCAATTTCTGGGACCTTCTCTACAGATGTTGGAAGCTGCAGGTCTGTAAAAAGAGTATACTGTAACATGAACTGAAACAGAAGAATAAGCATGAGAAGGAATTAGCCATATGGCAACAGATAACAAGTGCAGTGGAGTTATGAAGAGGCAAATTCTCACACCTTCCCAGCTATCTGTGTAAATATCGTTTAAATTCAATCACCTCAGAGCTCAGAGCCCCTCCTCTTCTAAGAGGAGATCTGTTCATACTCAGTTAAAAGAGTGAGTACAGATGCTCCTGCTGTTGTAAGATGCATGTCCTAGGATTTTTAAGCTGGCAGAAGTCTTCCTGAATTCCCTAGAAGTACAAATGGAGTCACACTGACTGCTTTAGCAGAAAGCCTGGCTGTATAGTGCTGAGATGTTGTTGATCTGTTTAGTGGCTATTATTGATACAGGCACAATGCCACGTGTTCTTATACGTAGCCTTATTTCCTAAACCCCTTTTTAACATTGATACTTCAAAGAAAATGCAGTCGATCTAAGTATTTAAACATTTTATGGTATATTTTCAAATTAGTCCTTAACCAATAGGGAAGCTTATGCATTGTTTGCTGGGGGGGTTTTTTTTAAGTAAATTTAATAGTCTTTTTTCCCATTACCATAACTGTTCTCAGTCTCTCTGTGGTCACCTGGACCTCTCTTTTCTGAAATTACCCGTTTACTCACGGCAGGAGTGTGTAGTATCTTGTGAATGGAGACATCAGTGTCACTCTTGCTCATCCTGAGTGTGCTGTGCTCTCATTTGGTTGCAATTGCTTAACTCATATCTGTCCCATCCAACTGCCTTTGTGTGCCCTCACACAGCAAAACAAAACACCCATCCTCCTGAATGAAAAAACCCTCAAACAACGACAGAAAAACACCACACCCCACACAATCGCCCTCTACCCTAATTATTAGGGCTGATCAGTGGAATTTTCTGGATAGCTACTTGAGGCAAAGCTCCATCAGCTGCTTAGGAGAGTCTGGATATTGGTCAAATGGAAAGAATTTAGCAATTTGGAAAAAAAAGGCTTGAAAACATACAGATAGAGGAAAAACATCTGAAAAGAGAGAAGATGGGTTTTTAAAGTTCAGTTAAGAGCAGCTACTTTTTGATGGTGTCAGTGGAAAAGTGCAGTCCTGGAACCCAAAAACAGCTTTGTAGACTTCAAGCTTAAAAAAATGTCAGAATGGAAATTATTCCTAGTAAAAGCAGCTGAACCTTTTTTCAAGTTTGAGGGGGAAAAGGGGGATAAATATGGCAGCAATAAAATTTAAACTTTTTTATAAAAAATACTAAATTCTGTTTTGCATGGATTATTTTTTCCTAGAACATTTTAATGTAATTTACATACTGGTATTGTGGGAACAGCATACAGACAGGGCTGTAAAAAGAAATGGGATTTTTCACATTCTTGAAATGTAGAATGGAAGCACTCTGATTCAGTTTTTTACCCATAGTTGTTCATTTTAGTTTGCTATTGATTAAGGAATTGGTTGTGATCAATTAATTCTGGAATGGCGAATTTTCTTTTTATTGCTTACGTACATTTTTACCATTTTTACGAGGGTTTTCAATTCGAAATAGCTCCTGAATCCAGGTAGGATGTGCTCTTCTTGCTTTACAGCCCAGTTGTACTGCCTCTTCTGTATTCTCAGCTCCTTTTATAAGAGGAAAATACCTCTTGAAATTCTCATTCTTTGTGTGGCACTGAAAGGGAAAAAATTGTGGTGACAGAAGTTTGGGGGAAGAGGCTGGAATAGTCACAGAAAGAGAAGGCAGGCTCAAGAAGAAAGAAAAGCCTGGAGCCGTTGAACAGAAACTTGAGGCTTGACGCTTCTGGGATGTGCAGCTAGAGTATTAAAGTAATCTAATCCTGGTCAGTGGGAAGTTTTACTTCCAGAGTACCTGAATATATGTATCAGTAATTGCCCTGAAGTTTCTCAACAATTTCTTTTTTCTCCTAAGAGCTTTTAATTGACTTGTATTAACCAGCACATACAGAACACAAGAAATAGAAAAAACAAAAAAACCCAGTTACTCAAATAATTGAGCTTGTTATTACTGTTTTATACTTCATTGTCAGTGAAGTGGAAGATAAGATGAACATACGTTTCTTGTCCTTTCCATCATTAGTTTTCTCATAGAACAGCTAAAAGCCCTAGTTCTTTGGTCCAGAAGCCCAGTGGTGCTAGTCCTTGTACTTACTCTGTTACACGGAAGAAGAAAAATGCCAACAAACCAGCACCCAGTACAACCAAACAGTTTTGTGAAAGATATTATACTATAAGAAATGACATATAGGTATGAGCAGATGGGTGAAGACCAGAAAAACAGTCATATAAAATTGGTCGTCTTGATAAGCATCCATGATGTTGTCAGGTTTTTTAAATCATCCGTGGTAATCCTTTTAATAATTTGCTTTAGTTTCTTTCACTGTTTTAGCATCGTTTTTGGCACTGACAGGCAACAGCCTAAAAGCTTGAAGCATCAGTGCTTCAAATATATTATGCAACTATACATATTGTATAAAGCTAAGACTGTACAATAAATCTGTCTTATCAAGCAACGAGCCCATCTCGAGAGACAATCCCCAAATTGCATCATTCAACTCAAATGAAGCAAGAGTGAGCACAGTGCTGTTCAACACTGGCGGTCTGCACGATCTTTTCTAGTTTACTCTTCGAATTTTTCCCTGTCGCTTGACAAATTGTTCAAGGTTAGTTTTACTGTTAGGAAACACTTGAACTACTCGGGTCATTATTAGAGTAAAAGTTTGGAACTATACTTCATGAAAAATGTCTGTGTCCAGGGATGTAATTATTACTTGTCTGTATTGGAATTGCAGCTCTGCATAATGGGGTTGGATCAGGAGTCTGCTCTGCTCTGTTTTGAAGGAACAGAAATTGCCACAGCTTGCTGAGTGACATTTCAGAAGAGAATATACAGGGTTATAGACTGTGTAGTAAAACTAGACAATGTACCAGACAACCTTTCAGTCAGTTCCTGAAAGTGCTTACAGTTTCAATTCCAAAGCAGGTGAAACAATATTAAATATTAAAGACATGTTGACAGCTGCAAACTTCTTCTAAAAAAGAAGTTTTGTTACAGGGAAAAGTAGTGATAGATTTTTCAGATTCTGTTGAAGAGGTCTTTTGGAAAATTAAATATGCCATCTCATCTATTCTTAATGTGAGCAGATCCCCAGCCAAGCCAAATGGATATTTCAGCCATGCATACGCTGAGTGTCTAACATACCAGAAGAAGTGAAAGTTACCTGGCAGAATCTTGTTTTATTCTTTTAAAGTTCTTAACTTATAGTGCATTTTAAAGTCTGTCAAGTGTAATAGTTGATTAAAAATTAATCACCAGATCACCTATCAGAGACTAGTAAAATGAAAATAGCAGAATCTTCACCCTTTCCCTACAAAGAAACAGTCTTTTGTGGCCTCTATGAAAAAGTGACACATAAAGATTTAAGTTATTTTCTATTTTGCCTTCAATTCCAAACTGGTTAAAGAAAAAGGAGAGGAAAATCACGAACAGAACCTATATCTAACCTAAACCTCCCTGGCACGATTTGAGACCATTTCCTCTTGTCCTGTCAGTTATTTCCCTGGAGAAGAGACTGATCCCCACCTGTCCACAACCTCCTTTGAGGCAGTCAGAGAGAGCAATAAGGTCTTCCCTGAGCCTCTTTTTCACCAGGCTAAACACCCCCAGCTCCTTCAGCTGCTCCTCATCAGACTTGTGCTCCAGACCCTTCCCCAGCTCCATTGCCCTTTGGACTCGCTCCAGCCCCCCAGTGTCTTTCTGGTGGTGCAGGGCCCAGAACTGAGCACAGCCCCCGAGGTGCGGCCTCACCGTATGGATATACACCCACGTGGGTAGAAGTGATTTCCCAGTCTGCAAACTGCAAGTAGGGCTGTAGGTCAACGATGCCTGCACACATCACAGCTGTGCTGCTGTCTTGGGCCCTGTTAGGGAATGACGGTGCTATTAGGGATGCATGATAAGCAGCAGTCAGTAAAATGTCACTCAGTGCCTTCCTTCAGCTTGACCAATTTGAGACTGTGTGGAGGATAAAGAATTGTCAATTTTTTTCTTTGGGGGGTGAGGAGTGTTCTTAAGAGCTTCAAGTTTTGCTATGAAAAGGATTATGCTGAAGCCAAGTTTGAAGTAGTATGTCAGTTCTCTCTGAAAGTTTGGGTGGTCTTTTCCTCTTTAGGAGCTACAACATGTAATTTCCTTTCTTGTTTTGTTTCGAGGTTTTTATAGTCTAAACAAAAGAGAATTATATATTAATTTAGTGGAACAGACTATTAAAGACTGCTTTCCTTTTCAAAAATAATTTCCAAGACTCCGATCAAATACATGTGTGGTCCTAATACTCCTATTTTATTGCACAATTAGCATTTGCCCTGCTAGGCCACTCTAGAACAATAAAGAGTAAATGGTGAATCTCCTTAAGTAATTATTTTCAGTAGTTTCAGAGTACACAAATTGATTTAAGTACACTTTTTGGAGACTTTGTAGAGTAGAATTGATTTTGTAGCTCATGGGTTAACTTTTCTGACAAGACTGAGATTGGAGGTTTTGGCTTAGTCCAAGCCCAAAATATATTCCTATTAAAAAGGAAAAGGCCTGGTACTTGTACTCTGTGCTATTTAGATTCTGCAGAAATCACTAATTACTAATACTCAAAATTATAAATAAGTTGTGTATTATATTGCATGGGTATGAAGAGTCAGGCTGTTTTTCAAACAAAAAAAAAAATTAGCACTAATTATCAGAATTTAAATTTTGGATAGCTTATACTAAAGGTTGAAGGTACTGATAAACTCTGGAGATCACCAGGCTACCAGTACTACTATTGTGTAGCGCGTTACTTTTTCTCTTTTCTGTATACATTCTATACTTACGCATAAATGAGCTCTTCTTTAATAAATAAATAGATAAAGTGGATTAAAAGACTTGCTGCTTAAATAATACAGATAATAGTATGCCAGAAGCTATAATAAGAAGTACATTTTGATCTCATAACAGATTTATAAATGGATGACATTTAGGAAACCTCAAGCATTAAGAATGAAAGAAACATCAATGATATTATCAAAAGTGCTATCATTAAAAAATGAGAGATGAAAGTGGTCAGGGAAATTCAGTCTGAATATTCTTAGGAAAAAAAAAAAAAGATGAATTCCTTACCATGGGAATTGCTGTGACTCTAATAATTCAGTCCATGTTGCAGTGATGATTGTCCTGTGTTGTGAAATGTGAAATATTCACTTGGGCAATGTAGCACACCATGGCCCAGGGAGTGATCCTGCTTTAGCGTGAGAAGAGGTTAGAATGTGCCCACTACGTGCAGCATCTGAGTCTCTAGGGAGTCAACAGAGCAAATGGAAATTAGTGATGCAGAGAGAACCTGAAATTCTGTGATCTAAATCTTTCTCATTGGTTTTGTGCTCCTCAGCAGGGTACTGATACGGGCTACCACTGATACATACTGCCTTGGTTTCCCCATCTGTTAAAGGAGGTTCATAGTAGCTTTCTCCTACATGAAATTTTAATCCTCCTATGGGAAGCAGCAGCAATAATGATTTACAGAACTGATGTTCAAAATTATAATTTATAGTTTTTATCTTCATAAGGGGATATATGTGCCTTGGAGACATATTAGCTGCTGCTGGTATTATTGGACATCTTTTGTATCTTCAATATGAAGAGAAATAGCTGCAATGATTGTTTTACTAAAGAACAGAAGAAAAAAACATTGAAATTAATAGGAAGTTAACTTGTTTATTTCACAGTCAAAGAATAATGGTACAGCAGAGTTGTTGATTGTTTGGTTTTGTTTCTTTGTTCGTTTTGCTTTTTCAAAACAAGAGTTCAGACTGAATTTTTAAGTATATATTTTTAAACATTTCCTTGTTCCATCATAATTGATCTGTAGATCTGCCAGAAAGCTACGCCTGCTAAAAGGACATGACAAGCCATTTGGGTATAAGATTATCTTCATGAATAAGCGATGCCATATACAGTTATACAGTAACTGTATAAAGTTAAAGCCAAGCATATGTCAGTATTCTTACAATTAACTGGATAAGCCTCGCTTGACTGATGAGAAAGGTACTTAATTGTTTGTATATATTAATGTATTTGCTGAACATAGGATAAAACATGTGGTGTCATAGATTGAAACATTGACGTTTGTTCAGTAAGCTTGTGTTACAATATGGTATATTTCTGCCATGATGGAATTCCCAATAAGCCTCAGTAGCTTCAGTTCACCTGAGCTACTAATTTTGAAGGAACTGTCTCTCCAGGATACTCCCCCTGTATTAACACCACAATATTCAGTAGCATCTGTATTCCTGAAGATTTTTACTTTGGTTTGATTCTCATTACGTAGTTTGGAAAATAATTTTCATACTTACATACTTTATCCTAATAGAACAAAACTTGTGGTTGTCAAAGCATGCCTTTGTAGCATTCAGAAAAGGTCTTAGATTAAATTCCTAGTCATGCTGGAACTTTGCAATTTAGGAGTATGGTTATAAAGTGATAAATTTAGTTTCATGAGCAGAAAAAAACCATCTGATCAGAACGTTTCTGTTAAGCCAAGACATCTAATACGGAGTAGAAAAACATATTTATTCAAATTTTGAAAGTAGAAAACTGGCATTTTAGGAGTAAAATCCTAATCAGAGATCCATTGCAACGTGAAAAATCTACTTTGGGGTTTCATTCTCTCCTCTTTGCATCGGAAAGCCCATGGCTATGGCAGCTTTTGCAAACAGAGGCAGCTGCCAGTGTTCATGAGAGTATGAAATAATCTTTTGCCATACGTCTCTGGAAACATCTCAAGGCAGTTGAAACTTGGGGCTGTGGCTCCCTTGTCTTCCACGGTCATGTTGCAGCATGTTCTCGCCTTCCATATCTCAGATTTTACTGCTGGTGTCTTCAGTGCCTCCCAGTGAGGCAGAGTACTTTGCTTTCCCTAAGATCAAAGCCAGGGGAATAAACAATAGCTCTTGGGTCTCGCTCTGGAATAGCTTTGAGGTTTTAGACGATGTGACTGTGACTGGAGAAGTATCTCAGACCATGCAAGACCTCACAGTATCTTAATCAAGTCCAGGATCCAGCGAGTAGCCTATGCCAGAGCATGTTTCACAGGCTCTTTCTGCAAGGAGCTCCTTAATGAATAAGTAGTGCATGTCTTCTCCCTGCCATCTGTACTTTTTAAGGTGTACTCAGATATAGAAATGTAGGAACACTGAATGGTACTGAAGAAAAAGCCAATCGTAATAAAAACAGCTGAAACGGACAGGGTCGTTTGATATTCATAAATCAATTGTTTTGTTAGCTTTACTATTTTAGGATAAATGTCTAATTGATACTTAATGTTCCTAAAAGGAAGTTGTTATTTGTTCCATCAAAATCATCTGATTAGCCTAGGTGATAATCGTAGGTCCCTTTCAACTGAACTATCCTATTCTAAAATATGTTGTTTGGTTTTTTTCACCACCTTTGTATTCCAAGTGAAATCCCCCATGTCCAAATTAATATATTTGATTTTTCAGTCAAACAACTAAAATAATTCTCATTCTTGTTATTTCTTTGAATGTCCAGTAGTCTCATTATCTATGACACTTGGCCACCTTGTACAGGCATGGAGGATTTCATGCAGAATTTAGCTAGCTAATGTTAAGACTGTTGTTTTCCAGTAAGAGAGAAGTACTTAGCAAGGCTTACTTTGTTCATGTCACTTATATGTAAATAATTATCAGGATGCTGATCATGGAATAGCCACCTTCTGAGATGTTTTTATAAATTGGCATAAATAAACTGCTAAGTATTCAATACTTAGTTTGGCTGAGTATTTCTTCCTCTTCTTTTAAAAATCAGGACACATTACTCGTTCCCAGTACTCAGTATTTTGCAAAGTACAGAATGGCAGTATAGATTTATGATATCACTGGTCAGACACAGAGGGAGGTTAAACCATAGAGGAAAATAAAATTACAAGTAATTAAATTTACAAGCAGGTTTGCCATCTTCAAAAGATTTAGTGTTTCAGAATGAACAATGATTTAGCCACACAACAAAACTGTGATACAGCCTTAGCAGTTTATGATATTTTAGATATTTTATGTGATGTTTCAATTTATATAATTAAAAATTGAGCACTCCTTTTTAAGGGTAAAAAGGATATTCAACTGAGAACCATACATGGTAAGTAATAAAATAACTGCAATGCAGAACTGTTTGCATTTTTTAAGAGCTGAAACATTCTATCAGGATCATTAATTTCAGGTTATCTCAGGGCTTTATCTTCAGAGAAGAAAGCAATACTGTATATAAGTCTTCAATTTTTTTTTTTCTGAGAACAGGTTCGTATCTTCTATTGGTATGAATTTCAAATGTTCACAGGATTCTAAGTTGTGAGATTTTTCCCTGATACACACCTGTCTACTAACCAGTAAATATGATAAATATAACTGTACCATTCCCCTCCTGTTCTTAGGAAGGATTCAGTAGTAACAAGGTTTTTGGCAAGGTCTTCCTGCTGTTTCCACAAGCTTCATACATTATCATTACTGATGTATTATTGGAGAAAAAAACCCTGCATACACAAAAGGAAGCTGTTGGGCGAGGGAGGGTGGAGCAGAGGTCTTTGGGCTTTTTTTGATGTTGTTGTTTTTGTTATTGATTTTTTCCTAGTTCATTGATTTTTGAAGTACAGAAATCTACATTCTTTTAGGCATAATTTCAAATTAGACAAGTTCAGTTGCTTTGTCAGAATATCCGAATTAACTCTTTAATCTTTGGAAATTGGTTTAAAAGCTGAGGCACGTGTGCTTACCAGAATCCATTGCATGCAAATTGCCTTTATCCAGTTTTTTTAAAAATAAATCATATTTTACATAAGCACAGTAATTGCGGAACTTACTTGATCATGGATCTTAGAGAATCTATAGTATTTCTAGTTTTATTGATGAGTTTGAATACTTGGATAGACTATGTTAATTATAAAAAGTAATTATTTAGATGCAGCATATTTAGTCTCCGATTTAGAAATGCACACCTGACCTTCTAAGAGAGAAAAAAATAGTATGTAAGTTTTTCAAAACATTGCTGTAGTTGAGCAAAAATTCAGAAATCTTTGTGCATTTTCCACTGTATACCCTCATTCATAGTGGGATTCAGCTTTGTTTGGTGTATGGATTTGGTTTTCTGTTTTTACATTTGAGAAAATGGGGCTGCAGCCAGGATATTACAACTGAGAAGAATGCTTGACATATACACATCTTAAACTTACCTGAAACAATCTGCTGTACCCAGGCTGGTGTGTGCATCTAGAGTGGCAGCGATGCTCATTTGTGCCTCTTCTAAAAAGTCCCTGTTAGCTCCTGCCAGTCTAACTAACCCAGGTGGCTTTTGGTGCAAATCTGCTATTTAATGCCTGTATTACCTTTTAACTTGAGGAAACAAACCTGAGAGTTCTCCTTGAGAGCATCTCACGTTCAGAGAGACCGAAGTTACACCTGGTCCTGAGCACAGGTTTGGTGATGCTGGAGCAAGGAGGAGCGGTGAAGGCCAAGGAGTGAAGGTGCTCTGCCCACCACCGAATGACATAAATGAAGCCCACAAATTTGCACTAAGGAATTTTCTTGAAAGGTCAATGTCTAAGGTACTCCCCTTCAGACTTAATAATTTGGAGTATATCTCTCTAGGAATTATAGAATAGAGTCAGGAACAACTTAGTTGAAAGAGGCCTCTATGACAGCTGGAATCTGCATAAAGATGAATTTGTCAAAACATCTCACTAGATCATTGTGCTCTATTTAAAGAAAGAAATTGTCAGATAGCCTTGGCTTTTTCACTCTAGCTGTATTTTTTAATCAATTCTGCTGTTCCAGAGGTATTCTGGATTTTGATGTAAGGTCTTGGGCTGTAATATTAATGGAGAATAATTTGTTCCAATGAAAGTATCTTGGTCAGATTGCTGCTTTCTAATGTGAAGCAGGTTCATGCCTTTTTTTAAACAAAATATGGATCTTTTCTTATAAAAGTAGGATGTTTGGTTGTGTCCTGGCTTAAATGTTATTGAAATGCTTCTACATTCTTTCATTTTAGAGATATCAATTGCCATCATAGAGTCTCTGTTCAAAAGTTGCCCATTTTTGAAATGGAAGATGATGGCCACACAGTTATTAGTACAGCAATACTATAACCATCAGGCTGAAAAGGGGTTTTGCACCTTTCTTCACTACAGAATATGAGTTGCAAAGTCAAATCAATGTAATGTAATGGCCTGCAAAATTTTCTGGTTTTATCTACAAAATAGATTTTTCCTCCATTTTCCCTGAAAGTCACGATGCACCTTGTGCTGCCTGTGGCCTTTTTTGTGAGCAGTCTAAGAATTGCAGTGGAATGGGTTCAAACATCAGTAAAAAAGACCACACGCAGCTTCTGAGTTGTGTAATGTAGGTGTAATTTATGCAAGAAGAAAAAGTTGAATGTTTGTTTTAGCCCCTCAAGGTTTTTGTCTGGAAACCTTTTTACACTGAGCAGATGAAAACTTGAAGCAATCAATAAATAATTACTAAAATTTTCCTGCTATAAAGAAAATCATATTTTTTTAAATGAGAAGTAGAATTTCACAGTGTAGGAATGAATTTACACTTTTGTTACAGAAACAGTTCCAAGAAAGTTTCAGAAGCCAGCTGATGCATTGCAAAATAATTACTTTTGGAAAACAGCATTTGCCAGCCTTGCTTAGGTCTCCATCTTTAAATGGATTCTTTAAACAATGCCTTGTTCAGCAAGGTTGGGAACCTTTGCAGTCAAGTGGTTTACATTTGAAATGAGTTAAAATTACCAGGGAACACTATACTTCAGTCTGCCTGAGCTCGTGCTGCACAGAAACGGTGCTGACTGTGCGGACCCAGCAGTAAATCTGGCCTGCAGTTGGTCTGCTGTCTCTTGCTCGTGCGTGCACACAGATGTACCTGTGCACACAGATGTACCTATGCACACAGATGTACCTGTGCACACAGATGTACCTGTGCACACAGACAGCCTTGGCGTGGTGTTTGTTGAGGAACCTGGCACAATAGCTGTCGCTTGTAAGTCCTTGCGCCAAAATTTCCCACGGAAACAAAGGTTTTGACTGTGGATATTTTCTATTAGATTTTTAAAAATAATTTGCATTTGGCCTCAGTATTGCTCATCTTTCAATTTTTTTAATTATATAAAATGGTGAATGATGATACTCTATCAAATGCCTTGAAAAGCTTCATGCACCATTATCCGTTATCTCCTGTAGTATATATTTATGAATATGGCAGTGGCTTACATAGAGATATACATATATCTGTGTTATAAACTAATCATTGATCATGATACAAATCACTACTGCTAGCTTAGCCACTTCACACACAATTTTTATATAGGTAAAATGTATTAGTCAATTAAACAGAAGTGTAAATATAGATATTTGCATTTTATGCTTATAAGGGAAATTTTTTTCAAGGGAGCAGGCTGTTAAATCATGTTACCGTAACAAATGCTGAAGGCTGCTTTTTCATTCATTGCCACTGAATTTATTGTCAGAGCAGTGCAGTCACATCCCATTTCAGGATTACTTAGGTGGCTTGAAAATTAAATCACAGCTCACAAATTCTCTTTTTTCACACACGATTAATAATACTAAAATTGGGTCTAGTTTTACGTATACTTTGCAAGATACTGCAGTGCAGTTAGGTGCATGAACTATGAAAGATTTAATAAATGGAAAGTGATTTTCCATAAATTAACGATGAATTGGATAAAACAAAATTACTGTCAATGTATGTGGGATTATTTTCAAAATAATTATATTGATATAAATATTCTTAAAGTTGGGCAGCATGGGGTTTTATAAAGTCCTCAAATTATTTTTTGCAAGTTCATAAACCTGAACGAGATCTTCAGGAGTGATTGCTCAGAACTGGAAATATGAGCTCATGCTAGATTACGTTTTAGAGAAAGAATATATCAAAAGCATCACTCTTTATGTCTATTCAACTAAATGATTCTTGCTTGTTCACTTACTCTGAGCTGGATCTCTTATTTCTGTGCACAGTTTTGCAATGCTTTTCTAAAAACTCTCTCTGAAAAAAGTCCTCTGAAGATGTCTCTAAAGCTCAAGACAGAGAAACTTCTGTTAGGAGCTGGATTGCATTTGGTGTGCTTTGGAGTGAAGATCCTGGATTGGTTTTAGCAAAATAAAATCTAGTAAACACAAGAAAACTGCTGTGCAAATGGACTTAAAATCCCTCTGTAGAGAGGTCTGTATGCATCTGATTCGTTTGTACATTTTATTCAGATGCTCAAGAAAGCTTCTTCATGTAATTATACTCCCCGTATTGTGTACAGATAGGTGCATCTCAGAAGGCTTCCAAAATAAGATCTGATCTCATAATTTTAGTACAACAAGGTACATAAGCCCCTTTGCAAGACTTCAAACACTCTTGTACCATGTGTGATTAGGTGTATTTGGTCCAGGGTCACAAACTATTGTCTGAAGTGAAGCCTCCCAACTGCATGTGGTACAGATACAGCAATAAAGACTTTAATGTATTGGTCATCTTCTATTGCACTGCATCAGTGTTAATAATGCATGGCATAAATGGAAAGTTCTGGATCCCAGTTTGCTTTTGTTTCTTTCTTTTTTACTTTCTCCGTGTCCTCTGCTACTGTCTTCAGTTCTCTAGATTTTATTTCCAGTATTGATCTGTGAAGGCCAAAGGTGTGTCTGGACTTCAGAAAAAAAAGGGCTGTTTATTCATATTGATAGCAAAAAACCACTACTGAATAATAATTTTATAAGCATTTTAGTAATAGTTCTCTTTTGTAAAAGATAATAGTTTCAAATAGCGTGGTACAGCTGATCGTATGGGGATTTTTGGGGAGGAATATTAGATATCTGCTGCAGAATGTATTTTAATTCCTTCTTTTAAAATATATGGTGCTTTCTTTTAAAATATATGGTCCTTGACACTCTGAACGAAAGTCAGGAACATATTGATCTCAGATATTACACAGCTTCATCGTTGTTTCTCAAGAGCTCGCTATTTGTTCTTTTTGCTGGATTTCAATCTTCCTTACATAAAGCTGAACATACTATCAAACATGGATTTGGAATGGTTGAAAAGAGAAAACACTCCTGGGGTTTTTTTTTATTATTTTTTGGCATGTAAGTTGCTGTTTTCCAAAGGAACTACTTAGTGCGACTCAGATAAACTGTTTTGACTATTGTTGCTACTTTTCTTCAATTACAAATCAGTTAATGTAATAAAATAAGTTTCATTGGAAATACTGACTGAACCATAATGGCTGAAATTATTTTCTTGTATTTCCTTTTTGTTATACGCAAAACTAAATATATATATATAGCATTTTTACATTTAATTTAATTTTTTTTTTCTTAGTGATCTTAGTGAAAATCAGATTCAAGCAATACCAAGGAAGGCATTCCGAGGAGCAGTAGACATAAAAAATCTGTAAGTATTTTCTTCTTTCCATATATTCTGATGATAATACTTTGTTGATACAGTGCTCTTTCGTTGTATCAGACATCTTTTTTCTAAGAACTGTTATAGCTATGTAAGGAATCTCTGCATAAAACCGATACTTATCATTTGCTTTGGCAAAATACTTTAACATCCAAAACATTAAAGCATCCAAAAATTGCCTTATGGAAATGTAAAACATTGAAATAGAGTTGAAGACAACATGGCATTATAACTATTAGTTTACAAAACCTGATTTTAATATTTGAATGTCAGGCAATTTGAAACATTTTATGCTTTCATGTGGAAAAAATAATTTTGCCTTAGTTTTAAAAGTTTGCCTTTCATTTGCTTGCATAAAAAAAAGAAAAGTTATGCTATTGTCTAGTTTTGCTAGCATATGTTTTTATTACTTGTGTGACTATTTTTCTTGCTCAGTTTTCTTCTGTTGTCTTTTCTGAAAGAAAGACGCTTTCCTGGAGATAGTGACTTTGAAGCTCACAGGCAGGTTTCATGTTCTTATGGTTTCTAAATGTGGAAATACATGAGTTTCAAGACAAAGCAAAGCAGTGACTTTTCAACTTTCTGTTCAGAGTGGTAGGTCAGTTTAGTGAATTGAACGAGCCGAACAATCTGAAGACTGTGATGAACTTCTGTAGTAGGAAACAAAAGGTCAGGCTCTCAAAAGCTATAACCCCTGCTGTAAGCTAAGGACTCATCACTTGCAAACAACCAACCAAGACAAAGGACATACAATAGTGGGTTTCAAAAAGACTATGGAGCTTCCAGCATGATGCAACTGTTAAAAAATATGATTTCTATCTTATGTGGCATCAATAAATACAGGGAAATATCAAGTCATTATAGGAGGCTTTCATGTAATTCCTGCTGAAATAATTTTTATTAATTGAAGTTGCCCGTGTTAAAAAAGAAAGACAAATTTTCTAGTTGTACTGCTTTGTAAACAGAGTGCTCTGTGATTGTAAAGGGAGGGTTGTGATGTATCCTCGGTAGGAGAGGATGGGACAGGAAGCCCTTTGCATTTCTGTCTTCCTGTGATGGGCTCTACTTCATTCTGTTGCCTGCAGCACTGCACACAAATTGGTGAGGAAAATGACTTTTTGAAGATTTAGCAGAATGCCCAAGAATCTGGCCTACTACAGTTCTTCCCTGCAGTGAAATTCTATCGTACCTCAGTGGAAAAATTATTATGTTCAACTCTATTGTGTTCCAAAACATTCAAGTGCTTCTCAAAGTAGCTTTGGTACTTTGTTTAATTGACAGTTTATGAGTTTTTATTCACAACTAGTCCCATCACTATGCATGGTCAAAAAGAGGTTTGGCTACAAGAAGCCTGCATTTTTCTGCATAATCTTTTATATTTGCAAATTTGTACAGCTACAGAAAGGAACTTCGGTAGTAAAAATAGCAGCATCATTGAGAATACTCTAGTGGCAAAGCAGTAGTTTAGACTGTAAGCATACTTATATATATTGTAAGAAATTGCCAGTTAGAAACTGCATTAGGATGCTAATCTTTATCTGAGATACTATTTATATCTTAGTGTGTATTTTTAAGCTAAGGATCCTGAATTATGTCTGAAACTGGCATAAAACAGTAGATCTGCCCTTTAAAGCCTTTCTCTTTTGTGGAAATAATTTTTTTAAAAAAATCATAAACCCCATAGCATTGCCACAAATTCCAAATCATATCTGTGGCATATTTTATATTGTGATAGGATGAATACTGCAGATATCTCCTCATTAGTTGTCCCAGGAAAAAAAAAGGAACAAAACACCATCAAACCCCTAATCTGAAAACTTCATGTTCCCTCTACAATCGCTCTGTAGAATGACCAATGAGTTCATAGGGTAAATTGGGTGGGTTCTAGCGCAGCATTTATCTAACTAGATCAGGCTGTTGTGCCTTTCCAGAATCTTTGGCAAGGAGAGACAAACCCCAGGGTTCCAACTAGCCTTGGACATTACTTAGAGAAGAAAGGTATATCAAGAATTTACAAGTTGTATTTTGTTGTTCAAGAAAGTTAAGGAGACAATTTATAAGCGATAGATATAGAAGGCATCACTATTCAAACAGAAATTGAGCTACCTGAAAGGAGGTTGAAGCCAGGTGTGTATCAGTCTCTTTCCCAAGCTACAAGTGAGGGGATAAGAGGAAATGGCCTAGGGTGGAAGTTTAGATTGGATATGAGGAAAAGTTTCTTCACTAAAAATTTTCGTAAGCTTTGGAACAGGTGGCCTTGGGAAGAGATTGAGTCAATGTAAACTGGTGGCATTCAAAAACGTGTGTATGTGGCACTAAGAGACACGATTGAGTGGTGGACTTGGCAGTGTCAGGTTTACAGTTGAACTCCATGATCTTACAGATCTTTTCCAACCTAAATGATTCTATGACTCTATGAAGGTGATTAACTTAAGGTCCAGGAACCAAATACTTGTATATCCTCACTAAGAATTGTCATAAAGAGAATTCCATATTTGTTCTGGTTTTGGCCATTTGTTCTAGCAATAGCCCACTAGTTGAGCATAATGTTAAAAATGTTTCATCTCTTCCAAACTCATCCATGAGATATGTGAAGGTACAAAGAGAAAAGAAATCTGCCTTAGAACATATTGTAAAACATAAAAACCCCCCAAATTTGTGTAACAACAGTAATTACATCAGTTTCATTTTAAATTACTGAGCTTTTTTTTTTTTTTAACATGGAATGATTGATAACCATCCAGAACAGTAGCTCTATTAAGCTGTTTCAAAAGTGGTTAACAAATTTCACAGAACTTGACCTGAGAGTGTATTTTATGTTCCCGAATGGAGACTCACCATTCTCTCATTTCCACCAAATACCTTCCTTCTGAATCAGGAGTTGTAATATTTTGGAAAATATCTCATTATATACTTCTAGTCTTTGCAGAGCAAAGGGAATGAGGTGTTAACTCAGATAATCTAGAGGAAACTGCTTCCTTTAAGGTTGATAACACCACTAAAATCTCCTGCAGTATGTTAGCTCGAGAGTCTTCTTGATGTTTCTCAGAAGAAGTTGTTTTATTTTCATTAAACGCATCCATGGTGTTTTCTTTCTGGACATCTTAATAACGCTTACAGTACAGATTCTGTAGAAGGTAAAAAGCAAAATGGGCAAGACATTATGAGAATTGACAACACGGACAACCTGCCACACCCTCGCAGTGAAAAGAATAACAAACCCTGAGAAACCTTCAGGCCTCACAAATGTAATTTACATCTAATTGGAATTACCCAGTTTCCAGTTTGTTATGCCTTTTGTCTTATAACTGAGAAGAGTCCAGTTCTGTTTGTACTCTCACTTGAAGCAGTTGTAGGCAGCAATAAGGTTGTCCCTTTCCCCTCTCTCTGAAGGCCAAACAAATGCAGTTCTTGCAGACCATCCCCAAATGTCACCTGCTTCAACCCTCTCATCTTGGTGGCCTTCTTTGGACTCAGTCTCTGTCTTCGTCTTGGGAGGCTAACACCAGGTGCCATCTCACAAACTCAGAGGTCGTCTCACAAATGCCAAACAGAATGTCCCTGGCTTCACTCTCACCATTGCAGCCCAGTTGTTTGTAAAGTATTAAGCTCTTCAATAAAAGAGAAAAAATGAGGGAAGCTTATGTCGTAGTAGTTCTCCAGACGATAAACCCAGTATCCGTTATTTTGGCTGTTCAAATGCAGGAAAACAAAATAGGTGCATTGTGTAAAAGTCTCAATTTTTCTATTCAAGGAATTATTCTTGAATGACTTAGAGTAATACACTATAAGTATAGCTACTGATCTGGGACCTGAGAGAAATTAGGGTGAAATTCTGGAAATATAATTCTGAAAGTTACCTTTAACTTGCTAACTTTCAGGGACAAATGTATTCACCAAGACATTCGATTCTTCAGAGAACACAGTGGCAGCCACTTTTTTAAAAAAATAAACAGAAATTATCATATAAATGGGAAACTAAATACAATTTTGTTAATATACATGTTAATGAAGGTTTCATAACCCTCCCTGGTGATATAGCACTCACACTGGATGTGAAAGATGTTCTAAATTTTTCCAAACTCAGGAATTTTGTTTATGTTTGAGATGGTAAGAAAATGCTTTAGGTGCCCAGACTGTTAGCTTGGATGGGGTTGTTTTTTGAAGCTGGTTGAATTAGGAATTAAAATAACTGAGTTACATACAAGTGTAAAGAACAATACCACTGAAAGAACAATAGTGCTATGCTCTCCTTTTGAGTAGATTTTGGCATTATGACTTTTCCATTTCTAGTGTGTAAAATTTTGTAAGGTTCCAATTTTCTCTTTCTCTGTGTAATCAATACTTGGCAGAGGATGGAAAGGAATATACCAATATCATGGTGGAATTGTGCTGCTAAATATATGCAATCTCAAATGTTACCAAAAAAAGCAGGGCACATTTTCATCGTATCTCGTGCAAGGATCTTGTGCCCTGTTTTTCTTGTCATGCTCTTGGCCTTTCTTTCGACTCCTCTCTTCTTTGTATTCATTTGGTTCCATTTTTCCCCAGCAAGCAGGGGAGACTGTAGATGTCTTGCCAGGGATAAAGGCTGCAGGGCAATGTAGTAGCTTCACATGTTAAATTGCCTGAGAAAATGAAGAATTAGTGAAGAGGGAGACAGTCACCAGCATCCAATCAAAGTCCTTCCCATTATACTAAACTTTCTCCAAAATCTTGATTGATATTACTTGTTGTTGCACTGATGCCTCTTTTATGCTGATTGTGAAACATTTAAAACTGCCACTAAAGACATAAATTAATTTTGTATTAATCTTTTTTTGGAGAATGATTGGACTTTTTAAACTTTCAGTTATTAGCAGTTGAAAAAGAGATTCCTGCTGAAGATGTTCTAATGACTTATTTCTTCTCAGATCACGCATAAAATTCCACTGTGACTGGTAGTATATTTGTCTATTCATCTGTACAAGTGCAAATGCATACAAGTTCCAAATGTGTTGCTTGTCTAAGATATGCCTAAAGAATCTAGAATTCAATATTTCTAGTGCTTGCTCTTACTGAGAATCTCAATTGGACTGCTAGTTTATTCAGACACCTGCGTTTCAAGTTCACATCAAGAAGGATTTCCACAAGGTGTTAGTGAAATATATTCTGTGTATGCCTAAGATTTTTATTACAATCAAAAAAATAGCTCTGAAGCCATGAAGGAAAGAATAGGTACAGTTTTCTAGTGCCTCCTAAACCTCTTGTTGCCAAGCAGGTTGGTGATCCTGTGGCCTTTGAAAAAAAACCCCTTGTTCTTACTGACTGTTAAAATCAATAGCATTTCAATACTATTTTTAGAGTTTTGTTTTCTTTTAAAAAATTATTTCTTAATAATGTGATAGTATCTTTGAATATATAGATTGTTCATCTTGTATACATTCTCCTTTTGATGACATTCTTCTGTTTCATTTTTACCTTTTTTTCAATATTGTTTTCCTCCTATAAGATAATTTTGAGATTAACCAAGTAGAGTGATAGACAATTTTTAGGGGATTGAGCACCTGAACTATAGATCTGTTCTCCCTTTTCTTCTACTTTGTTCAGCAAGTATGTGTTACTTGAGTGTAAATAGTAATAGTCATGGGAAACAAGCAGTTCTTTGAAGTTTGATAAAAACAGAATAAATTCTGGCATGATTTTGTTTACATCATTTTTAACTAATTCCTCTGAAATTCTTGATTTGTCTTGAAACTGAAATTGAGAAGTAAGAAATAGGAAACACAACTCGGTTCTGTTGTAAAAAGTAGCTCTCTAGCATGGGACCACAAAGTGTCCTCAAATTGTGAAGAACAGGAGAGTAAAGCAGGCAATTGTTTGAATTGTCCCAACTTTTACCTCTCTAGGAATGAGTAAAGAAGGTTTTCCCTGTCAAGAGTCAGATGATGAATTTTTCCTGTATGAGGGTAGTAGTTTTTAAATGTATGCAACGTCTTCTATTAGTCATTAAATGTTCTTCTTGTGGGATAACAAAGTTTATTTTAAGATATTTATTTATCATTATCTGGTAGACAACATATGCCAGAAGGGAAGAAAATATAAGTTAGCAACATGTTTCTACCGTATAAGATGCATCCACAAGAGCAATAAATAACAAACATTTTAAAGTAGACATTTTATAATTAGTTGAATGCTTATTATTCTTACTAGCTCTTATTGCTGAACTCACGAAAACACTGACATTTTAAGTAGCAGTAGATCAGTAAGTATATGAAATACCAAGGAAATGCTGCAGATATGGGTGCAAAATTGAGTTAGTTCTTTGTGATTATGGAAAGAATTTGAATGTGGAAACTGGTGTTTGGTATTTTATGAGCTTCACAGGAATGGCACTGCTGAAGTTTTGTGAATGTTGGAGGCAGAAAGAAACAGCAAGTTTACAAAAGTATGGAGAGATCCCACATAGAAAAGACCCAAAATGGAGATGGAGCAGGCTGGAAGACGATGAAGAGAAACTGGGGGAGAGGGGAAGGATGAGAATGGGCCAGAGCTGCTGGTCCATGTCTGGTCAGCTTTAGTTCTCAGAGTGCTCTAATAATTTGAAAAGAAGAAAAGCAGCTTTTGTGGGAAAAACCAGCTTTCTGAAATGGAATTAGGATTATTGGTATCCTCAATAGCTTAGTGGTGAGAAAGGTTTCATTATGGTCTTGGAGATTTTTATGTGTGGTTTTGAAAGTCATGCTTAAAATAAACTATAAAACATAACATCAAATTAGATAAATGTGTAATTTTTAATTTCTAGTATTCTTGCTTCTGCCTTAAGACATATCTTACTACAGACTTGCTATCAAGAACCAGTTTTATCAAAAAAACCAATCAGACTGCTTCAGTATATCTATTAGAAGGACATCATAAGTTAATGTTACGCTGGTTGTGGAATATTGCCTAACTTTCTGTTTGGGTCATAAATGCAGTGTAGGCATCCTTACCCTTAACCTTTACTTTTACCATAAATTGCTATTCAAACCAGTCACACAGTCTTCAAAGTCATGTCCCTTTCATAGCTTAAAAAAATGAATATACATATCACACCAATTGTTCTTCATGGTGTGTGTCTAGTCATTTTTATATCATGGGTGTAACCGATGGAGGATAATCTAAAACATAGAGATGAATGCATCTTTCAAAGACAGTAATTTTTAAAACTGGGGAGTATTTTTCCTCTCCCATCCGCAAACTTCCCTTCTTCAAACAAATTGAAACCAATTCGTTAGTTCAGTGCAAACAGAGTAATCTTTCTGGTAAGAAGGTTTAAATGGAAACAACTCACCCTTCACTAAGGTAGCGATCATGGTGACTCATTAAAGGAAGAAGTCCAAAAGTTTTCGGGATCACCACAACTGCTGCCAGTCTAGTGGAAGAAATCTGCCTTTCAGTTTGTGTAGGACAAGATTTGCTCAAGTGCTTTCTCCGCTTAAAAAGATTTTCCTTTGTGTATAATATGGATGATTTAGAAGAAGCTGTGTCAGCACTGATTTATACATTGACAGCTAAGGATAATAAGATATGGGCAAACATACAGCTCACCCTTTTACAGATTAACCTGCAGACTGCATTAGGCAAATTTGATGGCATTAAAAGATTTTTCCAATTTGTCTGGAAACAATTTCTCTTTTGTATTGTGTCAAGGGTAACATTTCATGCCATTGTAGTAATTTAAGTAGCTTTGATAAATTGTTTGAGAGGTTAGAGAATTGTACTGTGTATATATTTTACCTCTCTAATATAAAAAGGCTATTAGCTTAATTGTTAAATGAAATTCATTAGTAAAAATTGAAGAAGCCTTGGAAAGCAAACTTAAATATTCCAACACTGCAGCACTGGTGTTGTAACATTGCACCAAAATGATTAAAGATCATATTCAGCAACTGATAGTTTGCATTTAGCTTTCAGTACACAGAAACACAGGCACTGTTACAATTATGACAATATTTTATTCCCTTGTAGTAGTAATTCAGATGAAACTAGACGAACTTTATAGAAGTTGGTACATTACATTCAGCAGTGGGTGTGATGATTTATTACTAAAGTAAAATGTTATCATAGATTCAGAAGAATCACAGAAAATGCTTTCGTAAAAGTGTCATTAGCCTTGCTAGCTAATATATAATTGAAGACAGAAGGGCAGAGTTCATTTGTATTTTGTTCATTTTCTTAGTATTGTTCACACACGTTTACTCATATATATTATTTGACACTGACAAGCTACCAGCTTGGAGAAGTTTTCAGTGAGGTTTTATCATCTTTGCTTTGCAAGTCATGCCCTGAAATGCATAAGACATTTCAGAATTTATAGGGAAAGCTTTCATCAGTAGAGAAAGCGTGATTTTATATTTGCATGGTTGTTAATTTAAGCAGACATTTTTAATTGGGCTATATGTGCTGTATCAATGTTTTGAATTGAAAAGGTAATAATATTCTTCAGAGAAACGAATCTAAATTTTTCATAACTTAATACTTAAGGATTAATAATGTATGGGATGGATTGCTGAGTTTTATGTCTAGAATTCAAGTGCTCCATTACAACATGCTATCTGCATGTAATTGCAGACAGCACAAAGTCCATAGAAAACCAGATACTGAAGGTTGCAGCAGAAACACTACTTTCATTTAGAGCGGAATTAAAGGAGATAAGTCTGGAAATGCCTCGGACACTGTTATTTCTACATGTAGACATATTCCAGGAGGTAATTATTCTGAATCCTCCGCATGCCCCGGGGTAACACCTCCCACCCGCTCCAGGCATGCACACATGCAGGGAGACCCCTAAAACTGGTGTCTGTCCCTGGTCCCTGCCGTGGCGGGTGGAATTAACATGCAGCTGGGCTGCTCTGATAAATGGATTCTGTTAGGTCACCGAGGGGATGCGTGTGACATTAAGTGATTTACCGTCCTTTACCTTAATGAAATTGTTTCAGCAAGATGACGCTGAGAGCTTTTAATGGATAGCTTTTCTTGATGTAATGAAATTGCATTCCTTTGGCATTTAATATAAGGTGCAGTTATTATTTACTGGAGCTTTCCCAGCACTGCTGTTTTGCGCAGACAGTTGAGAACAAAAAGGGATTTCTGTGGCTGCGTGCAGGCCAGCGCCGTGCGACAGCCTCGAGCGGGCAGCAGGGATGGCCAGAGCCTTTCTGTTTGCGTGGCCTGGCTCTGCCACCCCTTCGGGAGGCTTCCCTTACACCTCTCCTTGCCAGCGTGCCTCTCCCTTACAAATGCCTTCCTAATCTGTTTAACAGGCAACTGGATTACAACCAGATCAGCTGTATTGAAGATGGGGCATTTAGGGCTCTGCGTGACCTGGAAGTGCTGTAAGTATTCCTCGTATCTCTTACTTGTAGCAAGAGCTCAGTATCTGGGGAGTACTAATGTAGAAGCTTATCTGCAAGCTGCAGCCTGGTGTCAGGATGGTCTAGTGAAAAGATGTCTTAAAATAATCCACTGTGATGTGCTATAAAATGGTAAGAAGATGTGGAGAGGCAGAGATACTCCTTTACTCTCAAAGACAGCCATTAAACATAATAATAATAGAAAAAGCCATTGGCAGATACTGTAAAAAGGAATATATTTCATTTTAGGAAGGGGGAGGGCAGCAGTATTAATGAACCCAATTAATTTTGTAAATTATCCATTACTGTTGATGTGCTGAACATTTTCAGGATTGCTTTTGTTGTGTACTCAACATCAATTTGATCTTTCAGACTCAGTGTAAGGAACAATATGCTATATATATTTGACAATCTGGATGTTTTCAAAGAGGCACTTTCTAGCAAACACTACTGCTATATGTTAAGATATTTATCATGTTAATAGCTTCTTTTTAAAACATTTTATGTGCATGAATACATTTGTATGTGTAGGAAAAGATCTCTTTTTGTGTCACAGAAGATTATTATTGCAACACTTCTTTGCATACTTTTTTTTTCACTTTCTTCAAGTGGCTATCAGTGAGGTTAAAGGTAACGAAATTATCGTCTGAGAATAGTTACTGTAATGAGCAAAGTGCCTTAGTTCTCAAAGAATCTGAGGCACAGGACACATTCCTGAAATACTTGCTCTGTCAGTCAAAATGACACATTTTTTTCTGGATTTTCTTCATTAAGAGAAGTGAAAGAATTTGTGTATCAGTGAGTTACTTCATGTTAATTTGAATCACACCTGATAAATCACAACTTGAGGAGGGTGAGGAAACTGATTTTGTTGTGTTTGGGGTTTTTGAGGGTTTTTTTAATATTCTGAAGAGCAGAAGCTTCTCTGGCAATAGATAGTGTCTACATGTCTAAGAAACTAAAGAGTATGTGAGTAGCTGGTGGTAAAAGTTTTTTATTATTAAGCACTAGTTGGTTTCACTTATGAGTGAATGAAACTGGCAGCCAAATTTAACATTATTTTTTTTTTACTTTGCAATCACAGAATAACAAGCCTATTGTTAACTCTTTGGTATAAAGACATGTAAAATATAGTGTAGGTTCAATACTACATCTAATTGTTGAGTTGATGATTAGTTGTCTATCAGTAAATGTGATGTTCTCTGAGATTTTTATATTTGGAACTCATATATGTGACAGAATATTTTTTCCAATGATGGCTTAATCTGCTTACTATGGTTTGGTTTTGGTTTTTTTTTTTTTTGTTAATACGAGCCTTTCTTTACAAGTGCAAGGGTTAAATGTTTATTTAAAAAAAAAATGTTTTCTGCATTTTTTAATGCTTGCAGTTTTAGTGTTCTTAAAAGGTCGTCCCTGCAGTTGAGGTCAGGAGTAGAATTTTTCCACTGATTTCAATGAGTGGAAAAAAGAAGAAAGAAATCTCTAAAATAATGCTCTGCTGAAAAGTAGATAGTTGGAATTTTTGTGAATGAATATACATAGTCTATTAGTATTGTTCAAAATACAACTAAATGTTTGCTATCCTGATTTATGTTATGTGATAAAAATGATGTAAATATTCATGTCTTTTTAAGAAATTGAGATAGATACTTCAAACAGAACTGAAGATTTTGTGTGTAATTAAGCTTCCTTGACAATATGGCTTACAGAATGTAAGATGTGTAGATCAGACCATACTGTATATGCACTGAGTAGCAAATAAGGCTATGCATATTGTTTTCATTTGGAGTCAGTTATTCTAACGAAGTGCAGAATGTGGCTATTACTTCAAGTTTGAGGTAAAGCTTTTAAATAGATTGTAATCCTGTTTAGTGACAATTTTAAATGCTCGCCAAAGTAACAAGTCTTTATATCTTGGTTAAATAATTGTAGAATTTTAGAGGCTGTTAATGTTAAAGATACAAAATAGCCTGAATATTCCTCCCCTTGAATTTCTGTGAAATTTTAGTTTTCCTTTGTCTTTTTTTTTTTTTTTTTTAATGGGAAATCTGCTGTATTTGGGAAACAGACTATTGGAAAAAATATAATGCTGACATGTTCAAAAAAAAAAGGAAAGTGTCTACAAAATGGAAAAAAAACTTCAGTCATCGAAGTCTTTGCTATAGTATGTAAGACTTAGGTAAAAGTATTGGGCCAACTTTTTGAAATTACATCTCTGTAATGAAATCAAGCATTTTTATCATTACAGAGAAATAGTTATAAAAATCATTTAATTCTTTATGTATCCCTTACGTCCATTCCTATATCTAATTTTCTTTACCCTTGCAAAAATGAATTAATAGCTCATATATACAAAAGTAGCAAGGCAAACATCAAACAGTCGAAATTGAAAATTAAAATATTTGTAGATTCACCTTCTCTTAACAGCTGTGGAAATCTGGACTGATTTCCCTTCCCTTCATTGAAAAGATAGGATTTTAAAATCTTGTAAGAAGTTATGCAGGAAGAACTGTGGGAGCCATCAATTACCATGTGGACATTCTAAGAAAAACTCTGCCACAATTTACTGACATTTATTCATTAAGACACCTTTTGTGGATATACCCAGTTGGCCATTTTTTGTTGTTCCATTTTTGTTATGTTTTGAAAAGGGGCATAATTCCCCTATTTACTTGTTTGGTTTTGGGTTTTTTTTCGGGTTTTTTTATTACTCTTCTCTCTGTTTATGTATCCCTAAGAACACACAGGGGAGATCCCTTATGCACAGCAAAGGAAAGATTTAGTACATGGAATGAGTAACCACACAAAGGTAAAATGCAGCACATTGCACCAGTAATTAATTGCTTAGCTAATGTGGAGATACATAGCTTGATCCTGGTCAGAGTGTTGTGAATTTACCTTTCTGTGTTTCAAGATCAGACAATACTTAAAAATTTGTTCAAAATAGGTACAAATTACAGTCTGTGCTTTAAAAAAACAAAAGGAAAAAGGAAAATACTTTCTGTTTCAAAAGACAGAAAAGCTTTTTTTCAGTGGGAATTATAATTTGTTGCTGTTTTAGTTACATGGAGCTCATTCTCCATGCTGCTCAAATGAGTAATCTCTAAGTCAAATCTGTAAATTCTATTGCTTTCTTTTTCTGGAGTCAAGCTTGTTTGCATTTTATTTGCAGCCTAAAGACAATATTTAACTGCAAGTTAATTCATAAAGTTTCTGAATCTTTACAAACAACACTTACTGAGTATAATGGGCCTGTGTTGCCAAGAATTGGCTAAGATTTGTTTCTAGTTCCTATCTCAATTTCCCAACACCTTGTCTAAAATTTAAATTACTAGATTGCTAAAGTATTATAATGCCTGACTCCTTCTATCATATTGAAAACTCCCCTATTGTTCATGCAGCTCTGGATCATCTCTAGTAACTCATTCCATGTAAAACCTAAGTGCAGCCCATTTTCTCTTCCTAAAATTCTTGGAAAAAAACATTCAGCTTTTGTATTATCTGTCATGAAGCAGACTCTCAGAAGTTAGAAAGAGAAATCAGCATCCTAGATCCAAGACATTTTCTCCAAGGACTCTCTTTTTTACCTCAGGATGTCAGGTTTGGCGTGAATGCCATAGATGTTATCAATATTGGTGAAAGTTCCTTTTGAGTGACTCATAGGCTACTGCGACCTCTTACTTAGGACTGGTAATGGTAAAACCATGGTATTTTGTTAGGGATTCAACAGGGAGGAAAAATATAACTAAAAGCATGGGGTATTTTATACCCATCCCTAAAAACAGTACACCATGACTTTCATTAGCTGTGCCTTTTTTAAATGTGAGAAAACTCTTAACGTGTTAATGTGCTTCTTCTTGGCTTTGCAGCACTCTCAACAATAACAACATCACTCGACTGTCCGTGGCAAGTTTCAACCATATGCCCAAACTCAGAACATTGTGAGTAGTCCCACTGAAACTGGCTGCCCTTTTTATCAGTTCAATATTTTATTTTTACCTCTATTAAGTTTTGTCAGGGATCTATAAATACATATACAAAGCAAGCATAAGCTCAAATAAAAAATATTGATGTCTCATGAGGCTGATGTCTCATGAGGTTGATGAGCGTGAAGTCTGTGTGTGCGTCTATGGGAGCTAATTCTGAAAGGTACACCTAACAAGTGACCCCAAAGTTATGCTTGGGGCTCAGGAGATAAAGAAGCAGTTGTATCCTTTTCCATCAACTTTTTTAGGATGTGAGATGAATAAGTCTATAAAAATGGTTTCATGGCCTCTTCCCAGATGGGATTTCCGTAGTGCTGTATTCAGTCACGGAAAAGCTTCACCTTCTAACCAAAAAAAGATGAGGGCAGGGGGAATTCTTTTTACGTGTTACAGCTATATAGAGAAGTAAATTGATGTTTTTTGAAAGTCAAAAATTTGTTTTACTTTGAGCTATTGAATGGGTCACATTTCATTTAGGAACATTGGAGATTCTTTGATTGACTGTCAGATGTGATAAATGGGAAATCTTTATGCTTTTATTACTGTACTGCTAGCAGACCTAATTAAACTAAACTGGCTTGCCAACATTCTTTGTAACATAAAATTATAGCATCATCCGGTAGTGCTATTATAATTAAAGTTGTGTCAGCATTTACAATAAGGTCCCCATTTTTAGAGGTTATGACTTTCACAGAGGAACACTTCAGGCTTCTAAAACAAAGCACAGGGGAAAGACTGTGTAAGCAAGTCATACGGGCTGGAATTATGTTTTGGTGTATTTATACTGACTACAAATAAATCTAGATTCTGTTGACTGGCAAAACCAGGTTTAGTCCAGAGACCCACTTTCAAACAGATTTTCCAGTGAAGTGGGAATTAAAAATGAATGGGATGTTTCTATCAGAGTTCAAGAGTAGTTCGTGTTAAATAACTACTTTGACAAAAAACCTGCCTAGTTTCTTTTACCCATATTGGGTTGCACAACTGTTCTGAAATCAGTAGGACTATTCACCCAGGCTAACCTATGGCTTGTTGCTGAAGAAACTTCACACAGGTGAGCAGTTCTGTTGATTTCATAACAGAATTGCAGCTATTCTTGCTTGGACAAATACAAGAGTACTTAAATAGTGCTGACCATCGGCTTTTGATGACTTCAGCTAGATTTTGATAATAGAATTTCGTTCTGTTCTTTCAGGCCCGAGTCTTGAAAATGGTGCATTCTTTCAAACTTTCAAATACAGTTTCTGTTTTGAACCATAAAATAGAGTTAATCAAATTAGCTGTATTTATGGATTTTTTGGTTAGGATATTTCATTTTCTGAAAATGTATTTTAGAAACAAAATAAACTGGACACACATTGTCCTGGATTATAGCTGTAACATCCCATTTGCAGTCAGAATATGCTTGTATAACTGTATTGATTTCAGTGGCATTAGTTCTAATTTGCAATGGTGTTCTTGCCTACAGCTGGCCACAGATTGCACTGAATGAGTGTGCTGTATTGTGAGCTGTATTTGCAAAGCACCCACCCAGAAATTAGCACAGGAAAATATATTGCCTTTAATTTCTAGTCATTTATGGGGGAGGGGGGGAAAGTGTTAGTTAATATTTTAGCTTATGTTGGTTACACATTTCATGTTGCTTTTCAGGTTTATTTTCTAATGGATTAATTGGGCTCTCTGTCTACATTCTGAATTTCCTGCTGTGCCTTCCCAGTTATTTAGTTAGGACTGAGTACATCAGCTAAAAAGGACCAAAATGGCATGTCCCTGTTATGGATGATTCTGAGTAACGGCTTGCTTTATAGCTGTGGACATCCTTTTTGGTAGTTCAAGAAAACGTAAGAGCCAGAGAAGAGTGATTTACCTACTTTAGTGAATACATTTGCCTGATATTTTATCAGTGGCAAAGTGCTTTTTGCCACTTTTCAAGGAGCCATGGTCTCATGTCAGACCACACCAACAAAGAGACAACTTTCTTAATTCCATCACTTGCTTCCATTTGGTCTTTTAATTTCAGGTGTTGCTTAAAACCTAGACCCCTAGCAGCCAAAAGCCGCTAATCCCACTTTCTGCTGTTAAACAACTAGGGAGGAAATCAGAAAAGAGATGTGAAAGGAGGCGCTTTATAGTGAGTTATTACTCTATCTTGTTCAGCAGAAAATGAGTATGACCTGTTAAAGGGATCTTTCAGGCTGTTTCTATAGAGACTAATAATGGCCAGACTTAGAGATACGTCTAATTGGAAGCCAAATCTTTTATTAACCCTTTTTTTCTGACATTATATTACCACTCTGGGGCATTTTTTGGAGACATTTTTGTCTTATTCACTATTTATACAGATCTGGACTAAAGAGTCCCATGTCAGCTTTCAAGCTTTTGTATATTTACTTCTTTCTTTTAGACAAGAAACAGGAAACGACAGAAAAGTTAATTTATTAGGAAGCCTTCTTTTTTCTTCCAGTTAATTAGACCATAAATGAAAAGTAATTTTGCTGCTTGTGTAGTTTTATTTAACAACTTGTAACTCCCAGACTTTCAGCGAAAGATGCAAAAAAGTTCCTCATTAACAGTTTTATTAATAAATTGGCATAGTTGCTTGCTGAAGGGAGGGCTGGGCAAACAGGCTGCTTTTCTGTTTGTTCTTCCTAATGGGAAGGTATTGCCATGTTTCGTTCCATGCAGCCGCCTTCACTCCAACAACCTGTACTGCGACTGCCACCTGGCCTGGCTGTCGGACTGGCTGCGGCAGCGGCCGCGGGTCGGGCTCTACACGCAGTGCATGGGGCCGTCCCACCTCCGCGGCCACAACGTGGCCGAGGTCCAGAAGCGCGAGTTTGTCTGCAGCGGTAAGAGAAACACGCTCCCTCACCGAGCCCCGCCTTGGACCACACCTACCGACAGCTCGGGGCTGGCTGCTAGCGCTGCATGTTGACTTTTGTTAGCTTTTGCATAATCCAAGCATGCATGCTAATTGAGAAAAAATTAATTATTTTTATTGATATTTGTGGGGGTGCTCGTGTCCTTGCAAATTTTGTGTAACTATTGCATTTGCATAGATTTTGTAGTCTTGTAAGAGTATAATTGTGGGGGAGAGATACAGGAAATTAAATGAAAGGTGTACTGATTGGGAACATTGAGTCATTAGTAGTAAGGAATTATTTTTTTTAAACTTTACAGGTATATACTTGTTGTTATTTTCTGATTTTAAATACTATCCTGAATCCCTAAGTAACTTACTGAATTTTGTTGTTATGCTTTAATGCATCAGGTTATTTTTTATATGAAATAATGAAATGACTAACAATTCATTACTAATCACATTTTCTCTATTCAATTTTTTTCCTTATTTGTATCTTCTAGATGAGGAAGAAGGCAAGTTTATCTTTCTTATTTAAATATTTTTACACTCAGATTGAAAATTTTCTGTAAATTTTGTCTACTGTTTCAAGTTTTGCCAAGAACATTAAAAACCAGCTGCAATATTGCTGTCTTTTCAGTGGTTCAGCAGGGTTTCTCCTACTGGTTGATTTTCTGCAAACCTCCAGAAGCCTATTGACAAATATGCCAAATTTTACACAGATCTGTTTTAAAAAGAGTTTTATGGAGAGCACAGTCTTCTGTCCTTATTAAATAGCCTCTGACATCAAAGTGTAAAGCACTGCCACCTTCACACGACAAATGCTAACAGTATTCTTGCCACTAATTCTGCCTTTACGTACATTTAAAAGGGTTCCTAACAAGACCATTTAATATATCTTAATGTTATGGCTGCAGAGCCTGGGTGTCAGGAACAGTTTTATAGCTTTATAATGCTGATTATTAGGAAGGGGAATAAGCATGTTTTCTCCCTGAATCACTGTATTTTTGTTCAGTAAAGGTAGGTGAAACATTTCCTTCCTGATAGTATAAAAAGAGTAGTGAGTGTTATTAGATTTGGCAGTTGTTTGTACTTTTGTAACACAAGCATAAATGTGAAATCAAATTATTATATTGTAAGAGTCTGTCTCATAGAATCATAGAATCACAGAATGGTTTGTCTTGGAAGGGACCTTAAAGATCATCTACTTCCAATTCCCCTGCCATGGGCAGGGACACCTTCCACCAGACTGGATTGCTCAAAGCCCCATCCAACCTGGCCTCAAAATCTTTTCAGCAATTTAGAACTTGGACAGTTGTTATATGAAGTTTTAAGTGGGAAGAGCACTGGCTGCAACTTACATTATCGGTGTACCCTTCCTATATTAATATATGACATTAAATATTGTGAGAGAGATCTTAAGTTAAATGGTGGTTTCATAGTCAAGAAGTTGTTTCTTTTTTTCCTTGAGAATTTCAAAACAGTCTCTAGCCTTTCCTAACTTAATGAAAAAAGAAAGAAAAGGGTGTTGTGCCTTTCTCATCCCTTTATGTCTTTCTGTATCATTACAAAACAACTGTTCTGTATCATTAAATTGATAGAAGAATGAGTGCATAAATGCATTTTAAAATGTGCAATCTATCTGTTTGCAGGAAAATATAATAAGGTTTTTACTTTCTGAAACATACCTAAATATGAAATGATTAAGTTTAAATGCAATTCAAAATGTTTAGTTTAAGAAACACCACTAAGAAATTGGGAGGAACTCATGTAAATTAGCCACCTAAGTCAGTAAGAATGGTCGACTGTGGGTGGAAGAAGTCTGCTGAGCTAAAACAGAGTGAGAGTAAGAGATGCGAAGTCAAAACTTTAAAGTATTTTTGTGTGACTGAATGAAAACATCATTAAATGAATGAAAACTCCAAAATTGTCTGTAAGCAATGTATAGCTGAAGGACCATATTCAAATAAGTATTGGCAGAACAGAACAAAACTGGCAGGTCACCTTCAGTGCCTGTAGCAAAGTTCATTCCTTTCTCTTGACATGCATTTTTTAATACTGTACAACATTCTGAAAACTAAATAAATCGGTAATTAGTTTTTAATAACATGCAATAAATAAAATATACCTGAAAAATGGATCTCACTTGGTCTTCTTAAACGAGATTATATTGAATGGTTATTGGTAAAGAAGTTGAAAAATTATGTAGTGCTGGCACAATAGTTGAGAATTTGTCTTTCGCCTCTCTGGGTTGTATCAACATGTTGCTATTAAATGTGTGTTTAAATTAATGCAGTTTGAAAGTACTGTTAGGCTACAATGTTTATTTTAGAAGTTCTGCCTTAAATTTAGCCGAAAGTGTGAAGTGTTGTGCTTTCCTTTGCAGGTCACCAGTCCTTTATGGCTCCGTCCTGCAGTGTCTTGCACTGCCCTACTGCATGCACCTGTAGTAACAACATTGTGGACTGTCGTGGGAAAGGCCTTACTGAGATCCCAACGAACCTTCCAGAAACCATTACTGAAATGTGAGTAATCTGACTTTTTTCCATTAACTTACAGAAAACATTTTTTTCCTGTGTATTAGTTTTTGTTATTTGTATAAATTCATACATTATATAGGGTAGGAATTTTGGTATATACCTTCAACTTCAGATATAAAAAAGAATATGCAGATGTATGAAAGCATTTAG
Organism: Mohoua ochrocephala; assembly: GCA_013398855.1. Lineage (NCBI taxonomy): Eukaryota > Metazoa > Chordata > Aves > Passeriformes > Acanthizidae > Mohoua > Mohoua ochrocephala. Next base: position 41,316 of record VZTA01028225.1, on the reverse strand, counting down.
GACCTTTATGAGTTATTTTTGCATGTTCTGCTCATATTTCATGAGTAAACTGTGTTCTGAATTGGTTTAAAAAGAGTTTGGGAATCCTTGCTCTTCTGCAAGTGAATGGTTTTTCACTGCAGACTCTGAAGCCTGTTGCCTTCGGGGTCGCTTTCTGTGCTGGTTCGGACTGAGATAGAGTTAGTTTTCTTCATAGCAGCTGGTATGAGGCTATGTGTTGGATTTGAGAATAGTGTTGATAATGCAGAGATATTTTCGTTACTGCTTAGCGATGCTTACACAGAACCAAGGCCTTTTCTGCTCCTCGCCCAACTCCACCAGAGGAGGCTGGGGTGCACAGTGAGTTGGGAGGGGACCCAGCTGGGACAGCTGGCCCCAACTGACCCAAGGGATATTCTGCACCACGTGGCATTGTGCTCAGCATATAGAGCTGGGGAAAGAAGCAAGAAGGGTGAGAGGTTCAGAGTGATGGCATTTGTCTAACCCAAGTCACTGATACACTTGACAGAGCCCTGCCCTCCTGGAGATAGCTGAACACCTGCTTGCCCTTGGGAAGTGGCAAATGAATTCTCTGCTTTGTTTTGCTTTTTTGCATGCAGCTTTTGCTTTACCTGTTAAACTATCTTTGTCTTAGCCAATGAATTTTAGCAGATTTAACCTTCTGATTCTCTCCCTCATCCTATTGTGGGGAGAGTGAGTGAGCAGCTTTGTGAGGTTTAGTTCCCAGATGGGGTTAAACTATGCCACTCACCTTCAGTCACATTATTCATCAGACTTGCTACTAGAGAGGCATATCTTTGCATGAAAGATCAGCAATCTGTACCACCACCAATAAGTGTTCTGCTTAAGGCAGTATCCTCAGAGGGTAGTCTGAGAAGGCAAGAGTGAAATGTAGTCACCGTGTTAATACCACGTAACTGTGTACAGAAGAGCATAGACACTGGTAGTGTCCCATGACATGACATATGCAAAAAGTACTACCATGTCCTGGCTGCAGAGCAGAGTCATAGCGAGGGTGCTGTAGGGCCCACAGTCTCCAAAAGCAATGTGGCTGAGAGGTTGTGTGGGCACAGTAGGAAAGTTACTGCTGCACTGTCTGTCATCTGTGCAGGTGAGCAGCAAAAGTAAAAGGTGAGCTTGCTGACAAGATGGACAGAGGCACAGCAACATGAACATCTCTCTTTTCTGGGGTCAGCAGGGGCAGTGTTTTGGAAGGGAAGCTGGGAGTTCCCTTCAGGGAAATAGTGGGGAAGTAGCTGTGCCAGCAACCTGGTAAGTGGGGCTTGGCTAGAAGTGAATGAGTTGGAGAAAATTTTCAGAATAAAAAGCTTGTGAGTATTTTGATGATACAAGATGATCTTAAATGTTTAAAACTAGGGCTTCAAAATGAGATTTTAATTGGCTTGGTAATATCTGAACTGTGGTTTTGAACATTACAGGGTTGGAGCTACTGTGGTTTCTTCTTAGGATGTGAATAATAATCACATCTGTCAGTTCATTATTATTATTGTTAATACTGACCTGGCTGACCCTACATGATCCAATACAGTCATTCAGCTGTATAATACAAACACTTTTACCTTTCGCCACTCTCAAAAAAATCCCTCTGCTTGCAAATAAAGTGACTCTTTCATAAAATCCACTCACAGTGGCCAAGAAGGCTGCATAGAACTGTTTTCTTTATTTAATGAGCTGTATACCAACGTTTTTACTTGTATATGTGCATCTATGCGCATAGAGGAGGAAAAATATTCCAAGAAAGAAGCAAGGAGTACGCGTCAAATATTCCTCACTATATTTCTGGTGCTAACCACTGGAGCTAGCCAATGATTACAGACACTGAAGACTGACTTTTTTTCCCACTATACTTTTCTTAGATATGTAAGAAATGCTTTTGAGTTTTAAGCATGGAATGCTCTAGGTTCTTCAGCAGTTTATTGTCCTGGAGAATAAAAGTAACCATGTAACAACAACACCTTCAGTATGTGGCTAAGCATTTAACAGATTGCAAACTGATGCTCAATGCTAGGCTAGGCATCATTCAGTTTCCAGAGTGAGGTTTTTTTTCACATTTTGAGATCCATAATCCATTAAAATATAGAGATATATGTGTGCTCATGTAAATGTGTACAGTGTATGTAGTTCATACTGATACAGTATAAACTATCTGTTCTCTCTCTCTATTGTATCTAGTTCATAGATTCTGGCTAAATAAAATGCAGATCACAGTACTTTGCTCAGGCAGTGTAAGAAGAGATAGAACATTAGAAAATCAAATTTTAGTAATTTAGCATACACGGTGAATGTTGGTGTGGTGACAGAACTGGACTTCAGTGACAGATTTTGAGTAACTCAGAAAGAAGAATATGATACAAGATATGATTTGAGCCAGTGGTAGGCTGACCTTATCATAGAGAGAATAACAGTTTCCTGTTGAGTGGAAGGTAGGGAGAGAAATGTACAGGAGAAAGAGAAGGCGGGTGTGGGGAGGGAGGGAAGGAAGGAAGGAAATGTTCTGAAACTGAGGGATAAACTGAGTGGAAGAATTAGAGTAGAGGATATTGTAAGTATTTGGTGCGAATCACAGGATCGTTTCTACTTCCTTGTCAATAAGATGAAGAGGAGTTAAAATTTGGACAAATAAATATATTTTGCTGGTTATATGGAGAAAGCTTTATTTAATATTCATTGCTTTAATGTGAAGAAAACAATTAGTGATAGTTGTCTTATGATTCTCATGGGTGGGAGGTGTATTTAACTTCATAGCATCAAAGAGAATGAGAGAGAGAGAAGGGGTTGGAAAATGGGTGGTTCATGGAGTGGAAAAGTTAGTATTTACCAATAATGAAGTGAGGGAAGTCTGAGACTCTGGATTAAACCAGCACTCCACCCTGGCAAGTGGCTCACATCGGTTGTCCTTAAAGAATATTTTGGAAACAGCAATTTACAACTTCAGAAATAAAATACCAGTAGCATAAATATTTTCTTTGCTCCCAATATATGTTGGGGTTGCTCTGAAACATGAATATTTGCATAGCTTTCAGGGAAAAAAAGAATTTCCTTTTAAATATCCAGTCTGCTTTAAACCCTACTATGTTTAAATCTTCATGTTGAGATAATAAATTTCGGGGGAGGGAGTTGTGCTCAAACTCTTCCAGTTTAAAATACAGTTTTTTCAAGTTTCATTAATGTTCCTTTGTCTTTGTAGAGAGAAGGAAAATGCAGTCAGATACATTATTTGCCCTGTCCCCTTCTATTTTGCATGCCATCTTCATTCATCTCCTCTCTGAACTGATGTTCTAACTCCATTCAATCTTTTTGGATGCCAAAACCTTCTATGTCTTAATTAATCTCCTCCTATTTCTCTGAATTACTTGTTTTTTAATTTTTTTTTTATCTTCAATGACCAGAGTTGAATACAATATTCCAGATGACAGTGAATCAGGTTTTTAGTAACAGAATTTTAGTTTTCTTTCATTTGCCTTTTGCAACCTAATACTCACTTGCATTATTTAACTGCCAGTACATGTTGCACCATGTTTTAACTTGAACTAGCCCTGCAGAGTCCTAGGCTTTTTTTTTTAGCTATTATGATTTTGTCAGGAACCAGAAGTTGGTAAATGTAATCCTATTATCCCATCCGCAGACATTTCTAACATTGAATCGGGTTGTATGTCACATTTTAAAGCTGCTCTATGAAAGACTTCAGTCCTCTCTGCTTTTAACTAAAATTAACATGCAGGAAGATTGTGACATTCCAGTATTGTTATCATACAATAAGAAGTGTTTTAAAGCTTCATTTTTAAAGAAGTCCTCTGCAACTGTTGCTTATAGCAACCCCTTGAGATTAGATTGAAAAGAATGATTGTATCCCACAAAATAATCTGGTTTTTTCAATTATTTCTTAGGCGATAATGTTGTCAGTATGCCAAGATGGTAGCTGACAGTAAACACTTGAAGAGATGAGCCCATGCTGTCATGGCAGCGTTAGGAATACTGGGGAGTTGCTGAGCACGAGGCAGAAGGGTACAGTGAACACTGCATTTCCAGCACCGCTACGCAGTTCCCACACACATGGCTTCATTACCTTAATCACCATTTTAAGCACATGCTTTGGCAGGAGCTTCCCAGTTCTCAGCGAGAGGGGAAAGAGAAATGTGCTGGCTCCCTGTTGTTTTCTGAAGGATGTACAGGCTTTAGCAGCCAAATTATTATTTATTCACTCATCTTTGTAATACTACCAGATTCCTGTGCACACTGCAAGAAAATTAGCATTATACTTCTAATTTATCTGCACCAAATATTGTCCAGTCTTTTCAGTACTTTTCCTTTTTTTGTCCATGTTTTTCTGCATTTTTATCTGAACATTTTATGCTTTATTGATGGGGACATTAGAAAAATCCACAATACTTTCCAATTCCCTTACTCTGAACAAGTTTCTCTGCCCTCTCTCCCCTGTTTGTGAGCTGCACTTGGAGAATCCAATGCTGAGTACCACTAGCCTGTTAGATTGTGCTTCATCCAACTGCATGGTACACAAACTCCTCTGGTGCTTACACCTGTCCATCCTTTTGTCTTTTCTTTATTGTATCTCATATGAATAATGTTTTCCTGTGCAGCTGACATTAAACTTTATTGTCAACCCTCCTTTACAGAGGTGTTTAAAATCTGACAACTTATTTTTGTGAGATTTTACTTTTCCATCCATATCTGTCTCTTACTTATTTGTTCTTAAATGGAGAGCAGGTTATTTTTAATAAGAATATAATCCATATTTACTTTTAAAAGAGCTGTAATTCCATTATTTTTTTATTGAGGTTCTTTTGAAGTTTGTCTTCAACACATGCTCATGGTTTTGTGACATTTTGCCAAGTTCTCCGTCCATTTCTTCCGTTCTTTCAATCAGTGGAAACCCTGACCTCAATCAACTTCTCAGTCCCTATGAAACACTGATTTCTTAACTTTGTTTGACAAAAAATGTTGTCTGATCTGTTTCTGCGCAAGAATACTTTGAATTCATTACATTGTCAGTCTATCTGGGACAATGTTGTATAAAGCCAAGTGGTATTAATAATGTTGCTATTCTCTATCCTTTTGATAAATACAATGAAAGTGCAGCTTTAAAGTGTATATTCCATGTTGACAATTGTATGCTTTTTTTTCCCGTATGGGGTTGATAAATTAGCTTGCATCTTAATAGTGTGTTAAATAAGGAACCCTTTAAATGGAATATTGAATTTCTTAAGGGTTATACATTGGCAGTTTCAACTGAGTAAAATTTTGCATGTTGAAGCTCTGAGTTAGCTCTCCGTGGAAAAGTACAAGAAAAGGCTTTCTGTTTAGAGTCTAACACCGGTGTTGTGACTTTACATTGCCTTGATAGCTCTACTGTCTTGGAATGCTGTTTTAAGACATTAGGAACTGTCCTTTCAGGCTGATGGCTACTGCCTCTGCAGCAGAGCTGGCAAGGAGAGCATGTGCTTGCACTGCACTGCAGCCTCCCTGTCTCCGAGTTTGGTGTGATAGCCTAAACCACTGAGAAAAATAGTTAACATTGGAAGCTGAAGTGATTGAGGAATGAGCAGGCGTTCTCTGATGGTGGGAGCAGGAGGAGGCAGAGCCAGTTGCCAAAATGCTGTTTCATTCCAGTGTAGTTGGATTTACTGGTGACTGTCAGGGTGTTGCTGAGACGATTTTGTCATACTCTCTGTCTGACTTCTCAATTGGTACAGAAGTCAGTTGGCTGGAAGCAGCGATTCCCGCTGCGCGAAGGCAGTCAGCAGGCAGCACATTGTCTGCCAAATGCCTCTTGGGAAGATGCCTTCAGAAACAGGACTGCTTATCTCCAAGTAGCTGCCAGTGAAAATGGAAGGAGAATAAAACCTGTGGTGTCCTCTATTTTTCCCTTCTGTTTGATAAAGCTTCAGCAAAATTAAGTATTCCGCATCTCAGTAAATGTAATTCTTAATCTGTATTGACTTAGTACAATTGTATCTGTACCAGTTACACCCTTTCTGCAAAATTAATTCCACTTTATCATCTAAATAAACTCACACATAGCCAAATAAGAATACCTAAACTTTTCTGTTCGGGATTTATCCAATCAATGTGATAATACTTGAGAAAGAAATAGTTCATATTCCATATGTATTTTAAAAACAAAAATATTTGGTTGAGCACCAAAACTCCTCCAGTTTTAGTGCACCTATGAATTCTACAGTAAGCACAACAATTAAAAGGGTGCACAGATGTACCTTTGCCTCTCGTTCAAATGAATAGATTTCATACCATGAGTGACCTGCAGGAAACATTTGGGAATTTAAAAAAATTTTCCTGCAGGCCTGTTATTTTAATGTCTGTATTGTAACATTGTGAGGCAAACTACAATGCCCATAAATAATATGAATAATCTTCCAACTTTCGTTATTTCATATGCCTTACTTTAGCCTTTTTTTCATAGACTTAAGCAAAGCTTGGTAGGTTATTCAGTAATTCATCTGAAACATCCTAATTTGAGTTGGTGTAGATTTTTTTCTTTAAACCTCTCTCCTTTTACAGAAATTTTTAGGGGATGCCCTTTCATTGGCATGTTCAGTCTGTTACACATAACCAACTTAAGTGGCCTAACACACCTAGTGCTTTCCTCCTTTGCCATGCCGTTCATGTATTAAAGGCATTAAATGTCATTCTTAAGGTTCAAAACTATTACTTTAATTGGTGCTAGAAATTACAGCCTTTCTAATGGCAATAGCATTTATCAGCCTCTATGCAGGCATTCCTTCCACATTTTAGTTTTTCATTACTGTTAATCTCTTTTCACTTGGTTTAATTTCAGGATTCACCTTCTGAAAATTCTTTGAATGATCGGCAGAAACAATTCTGGTTCCCTTCGAATAGAGACTTTTTTTTTTTGGCACGTGTTCAGACAGACTATGAGAAACTCTGCAAATAGCAACCCAGCAGCAATTCTATTAATCGTCCTGGTACCTTATCTCAGAACGGTGTGACAGGCCCTTATTTCAAAGGAGGCCAAAAAGCCATCAATGAGCTAGACCTACCTTTGTGAAACTGCTGCTCTTGTATTCTTCTGGTTTTCTTTTCTCTTCCATGACTCAATCAAAGTGGTTCTAAAACTTCTTTCCTTACTGTAATATTATGCACAAACAAAAGTAAATAGATCTGCAATAAGTGTTTCTAAGAGGTGGGGGAGGGGGAAGGGGGGAAGGAGTACCTGTGCCGATGACCATAAATTTGTACAAATGATTATTTAGTCAAAAAGAGCATGGGATTAAATTGATTGTTCCTTCACTTTTTTATATTAAAAAAATAATTAGTCAAAGAAAGGACTTAATTAAATTCTTTTTCTCTTTCAGAAGGATAGCAGTCACTACAATGGCATTTTGGGGAGGAGGAAGGTTTGCTGGAGGGAAGGGTGACTGGAGGGATGCAATTGTTAAATATGGAACAGTTGTATAGACAATTCTAGTCTTTGTAATGGGCAGAGAAGACCCTAAACCACATAATATGTGAAATTAAAAAAACCATATAGGAGTCAGGAATTTTAACAGTTCACTTTCACAATCCAGTGTACTGAAAAGCCCTTGAATTCTTATTACTATGGCCTTCAGGATAAAGTTTTTGTTTCATGTGAATGGAGCTTTAAAATGTTTGAATGCCAAAAGTAGAAACTGTACAGTTGTTCCATGATAACATTATTTACATTTTCCATGAGTTTCCTAATTTTTTTCTCTCAGTCTTGTCTCATCTTACCATCCTGATTTCTAGCTATTTTTCTTCATGTTTTCATCTTCCTCCATCTCATTCTTCCTCATACTTTGTTTTCATAAGTCTGTTGATTAATGATTGTGTGTTATGCCAAGCACTCAACTACATCTTTGTGAGCTGTGTTTGAAATTAAGCAGGATTAAAAGCTCCTAAGATTGCTTCTCACAGTAACACTCAGATTATATTAAAGGAGAAGGGGGGAAAAAAGGAAGTGAAAGGAGAGAAAGAAGAAAAAGAAGAGGAAAAGAGGGGAAAGGAAATGAAATCTGACAGAACTGATTTTGACAGATGGACTTAACCAAGATAAAGTGATCTGATCCCACTGCAGACACTGAGGAAGTGCTTTGCATGCATGAGGAATTTTATTTGGGGTCTGGGAGCTCTGTGTCTGTATCTTTCCCAGTGACGCTTGGCACGTGTACCGTTTCACCATTTCTGTTGTCTTTTAATACTAATCCTTAGATCAAAGTCCAAAGTACAGCCTTAAATGAGTAGCAACTGAGCAGAGAGACTCTTCTATCAAGATGCAAAGATACTTGTAAGGATGATGACCCTTTACAGAGAAAAGTCACCTGGGGAGGGTTTAGGCTCATTTATTGAAGACAGTTTAAGGACTCTCATAGCAGGAAAACTCTGAAACGTCAGTGATAAGGCAGCTTTCTCTATTTTTAGCAGCTCAAAGCACGCTTTGGCTGTCTACGTAGCAGGACAGAAATGAGAGCAAACCCTACATCTTTGCAGCTTGAAAGGAATGAGGAATGCTGTGGAGAGGATGCAATAAGTTACAAGACATTAAATTGATGATTGGTTTTCCGTGTTAGGTTTGTGTTTGCTTTTTAGTTTAAATCAAAACATCAGTCTTCTTAGAACTTAGAATGTCAGTTCATATGTGTGATTTACATCTTAAACAGTTAAGCCATTGGCCAGAACCTTGCACATCCACCAAGGTTCTGGAAGGGTTTTTCCAAGTTGTTTCTCTGTATACATATGTTTATATGGTCGTTGGTCCTTACAATGTATTGCTTTTTAGCAGTTTGCAACACTCTTCTACAAGTGTGTCTTCTGTTTTTGAGAAAATATATGTTAACCTGCTGATGTTACCGGAAATAGATAAATCTCTTTGGTCTCACTATAAAATGTTTCAAGAGAATTTAATTATTCTTATGGCTGTTTTTGCAACTTTTCTGTTTTATCAAAATCTTTTCTTAATTGCTCTCCTAGCAAATGCTGACAGCTGTGCCACACTCCAAAGGTGTTGTTAATCTTAGATTTTATTTTCACACATGGCTCTTCACTTGCAGGTGTCAAGCGAAAAGATGATGTCTACTTATGGATGAAAAATTAAATTAATTGTTATAGCATTTATTTGCTTATGAATACTGATACATACTTTAATCTGTAGAAAGCCAGAAGACTGTCAGGTTTTGAATTTTCAGAAATTACTGGATTAAAATAAAGTATGTTAAAAGACACATAAGTAACTAAATGCCCCTTAATAAATTCATATGGTCTGGCTAATATTTTCTCAGCTCTCATTCTAACACTCCAAACTTTCGAGCAACTCCATATCATTGTCCTGATATTAAAATTAACTTTTCTTATTTTCTTAACTTCTCTTCAACTATACTTCATGTGTCGTTTTCCTCAAACTTTTTCTTATCTTCTTCCCTTCCCAAAGGTTTCTAAGACAAGTATTTTCAAGATCAGTCCTGGCTAATGTATTGGACCGGATAATCAGATTTACACCAGTGGACTGTGGCGGCATAGTGAATTTTCAGTGAAATCCAGAACTTCTGCTTCTGTTTTTAATAAAATTCCATGCATTTTTATGTCCAAAAGCTTATATCAAATAATAATAGCACATACTCTTTAGATGCAATATTATTAGTTATAATGTATTGCTTACTTGCTTATTCATGGGAATTCATGAGCACGGCTTTACATATGGAGGAGAACCAAAAAAGGTTCCTAATGAAACGGAAATATCTGCTGCAAAATAGCTGACATGAAACTAAACTTTTAGTATCAGTATACACTGTGACTGAAGTTTTCCGTGTTCTGCACCACCTAATTTAAAAAATGTCCCTGGCCCTGTTTAGTTGGCTAAATATCGCAAATAAGGCCGTAAACATTGAAAATCTTTTCATGAAAATAAACATGATACTCTATTATAATTTGACTAGAAAGGTTTTATGATTTGCCACTCACTGACCTCTGTTTAGACTGTTCATCTGTGTGTCAATGATACAGTTCTCTTGCTGTGCTTTTCTGTGATCTTGGGAAGGTCATTATTTCTTAGTTAAAGCAGAGTTTATGCCCATTGCAATATAAAACAACTGGTTTGTGTGCTTAATCAAAAATTTAGAAATTTGCTAAAATCTAAACATCTTTAATATGATATGTGCATATAAACACAGAATAACTACATGTAAATAACAAAAAATGCATTATCCATAACGCAATGTATTGAATGAATGTGATACAAATTAAAATGAAATAAAGAAACCTGTGGAGGTATTAACATCTTCACCTTAATATATTTAATTTACCAATGCAGATTTCACTTAATTACCTGTAACTTATGTTTGGCATTCCTACCTTAATATTTCTTGGGCAAAACTTAAACCATATTCCATTTGACTCCTTCAAAAATAGATGATTTTGCTACTTGGCTAGCTAATCCTGCCTGCTTAACGTACACAAGAGAAATGATTTGTCATGCTCGTACTCAAATATCTTCCTAATCTGAAAATTACTGTAAATTATGTGGCTTTATGCTTTTCACAAAACAGAAAAAACAGCTTTTTTATTTGAGTTGTCAGATGGTTTTGTATGTATAACGTCTAATCTGTTCTTTATTAGCATGTGTTCTATGCTGCCGTTGTTCACATCTTTGGCTTTCTTCATACTCTTGTGTCCTATCTTGAAAACTAATTAAATTCAGACAACAGGATAATTTCAAGAGTCAAAAGAACATAGAGACAGAATACAACAACCAGAGAAGAAACGTATGAAACCAGTGCTGGTTTCCAGACACCAGCAGTAGGTACTGGCCAGCATGAACACCGTTCCACCTCTTGGGAGTTTGTGCAGTTTTCTCGTGGGTGTTAAGCAGAAGAGGCACCTTGACGGACCTCTCTGATGCTGCCAAGGGAAAGAAAATAACTCAAGCATGGAATAAAATAATATTTTATACAGCATGAAGGGAAGCTGGAGAAGGCTCATGTCATTTTTCCAGAAAAACCCTTGTAGATCTCTGACAGCTGTGCCACGCTCCAAAGGTGTTGTTAATCTTAGATTTTATTTTCACACACGGCTCCTCACTGCTGATTACTTTTCCTCAGCAATTATGTGAGTGAAGTAATTTAAGAAGAAACTATGGATCCTGACTTTGCAGTATTTTGTGTTTTGTCATTATTCAAATGTTTCTTCATCAATTACATTTCTAAATACATGGTAAAGTAAGCAACCACATATTCTCAGTTAAGAAACATCTATTTTTGTGGCAGATTCATAGTGTGAGATATTGTTTAGCAGGTAAACTCCTGTCGCACTGTTGGTCTCACGCAATGGGGGGATTTTCAAGGTAGTGTTTCTGCTCTTTTAGAACAGGCGGACAGGCCCTTGCTTGTGATGAGTCAAGAGTGTAGCAGGATTATATCTATTTTTTTGTGAATTTAAAACACTTATCTGAACAGCTCGACTAGGTTCGGTAGTATAAGAACTCTCATCAAAAATGGGCTAATTAGAGAGACTAAGTTGACTCCGCGTGACTCAGGCTGATTGCACTGGAGCCACACTGACAGAAGCCAAAGTACTAACCAAATAATTCTTTAACAAGTGGTGTATTTTGTTACAACCTGAATCTGTAACAATGGAGGGATGTCAAGCCCATCATCATTAGTAATGCTCTGGAGTTCAGAGCATGAGGTGGCCCTTTCTGTAATGAAATGCAGGTTTTGAGTAAATGCAATGAATTGTTTAATAGCTTTAGAATGGCAATTCTTGTTACTTTCTTGATGTAATGCAGCCTAAGGAGTCGTCTATCATTTAACATCAATCCCCTGAGGAAATATTTGATAGAACAATTAGACTGGATGTTAACAGTTTGGCAAGCTTTAGGGCAACATTGACAGTGATTCTTTATATACAAATATTTAGGAAACTGTCAAACAGATTTATTAACACACAGACTTAGAGCCTGAAAGTAAGAAATGCAAGTAATCTAGTCCTTCAAAATACATCTTTTGTAGATGTGGATGATATCACAGATTTCAACAGGATTCTTCTGCTGCTAAAGCTAGGAGTGACATTTAGTGGATTTAAGCACTCTAGAGGTGCAGTTGTGGAGAGAGGAAAAAAGGTACTTTGTTTAATAGCCTCAAGGATTCCTCTAGCGAGGGAGATCATTACTCTTTCCTTATTTTAAAAACAAACAAACCCCCAAGATCTGGCAGATGTTGCATGTGATGAGAGATGTGTTGGCTGTGTATTGCAGTTCTTCAGATTCAGGAGCTGCACTCAATCCCATCACTGAAATCTATTTTTTGGGTTTTTGACAGCTGTTTTTGCCATTTACTTTAAAAGCAGATGGGGAAAATGCAAAGAAGAGCTGTCAATTTTATTACCATGTATAATCAGCATCTGTGCAATACATCAGACTCATTGCACAGCTTACACTTTCTCTCTGTAGTAAAATTCTTTTGGGATTTCTTGACAACCTTCTTGCAAGACTTTTTGTAAATTAGAAGATACTGGATTAAAAGTATAGATTAATTAACTGCTAAAGCTACTATTCTATCATCCAAATTTACTTAATCAAGATGTTATGTTCTGATTGTTTAATTATAAAATATCTGACTAATTTACTCCTCCATATTCAAATTCACATTTTCTTAAGCAAGATGTTTTGTTTTATTTTAGAATTGCAAAATACTTTTTGTACATCTCTGATGCCTTTACATACATTTAGGTGCAGCACATCTCCGTGTATATTTTTTTAACATTCTCTACTGAGAGGGCTTAGTATCTTGTACCCCATCTGCATGATTTAAAGTAAAAATGATTCTGTAGAGAACAGGGTGTTCTTCATTCCCAGTCTGCCCTCTTTCCTGGTGCAGTAGTCATTCACAGAAATGACTTTTTATAGTGGGAAAATAAGCTAGTTTAAAAGTGTCAGTATAAATAAGCATGTTGTCTGTCTCTGTAAGTGCGGAAGTAGTAATCAGCAATGGTGTGCTGCAGGCTTATAGTACAGAACAGCATCCTCCTGGAAAGTGTCAAGTGATTTACATGTCACAGGGCTCTCTGGGGACCGTGTGGGAAGAATCTGTCTACTGGCTGGGGACCCGCTTTGATTTGATTTGATTAGGTTGGAAGTCACAACTGCAGAAGCACCTTTGTTTCTTAGAATAGTAAGTGGTTGTACATAACAGTGTCTGCAGTGATAAGCAGAGGGGGAAGATTTCCAAAGAGAAATGTTCACAGTACATTTCCTAGATAGGAGAGATTAGGGAATAGTCTTCAAAAAAGGTTTCAACCAGTTTGGCAGCATTAAAAGACAGCAAAACACTTATGTATCGATGCAGGACTTCTTTGAAGTGAAACTTCAAATATTAATATTTGAAGACTTAATATTAAAAGCATTAATTAGCGTTTGTGTGGTGATGGGCAGAGTACTTTCTTTACATGAGGCAATGCAAGCTTTGATGAGGAATGTACTTAACTGTCTTCCTCCATTATCTTAGCTTATTAAATATGCTACTAAAATTGACTGTGACTTTTGAAAAAGAAACCACCAAGGCACTGTTTATGATACATAGATGTTCATTTATAAGGAAGAATGACTTCTGGAATGACTTTGAAAGGAGTTGTTGTGAACAAAATTTAATACAAATTTCATGGAAAAATACTGACTTAAGCTTTTTTTGTTGTTCTTCTTTGGTGATAAAATGCTACTTCTGGCCGAGTCATTTGCAAGCACTTAATGGCTGACTTTTTCAGTAATAGATAACTACAACCCAGCCTATTCCAGAATTTAAAATATTTCATTAATATACGGCATTAATATAAAGGAGTTTTTAATTACTATGGGTTTTATCAGTAGAATGCAAATTTCCTTTAGATATTAGTCTATCTGTACTTTGTGACTCTGGAATATATCTAATTAGATTTTCTCTGGAATAGTGGATGCAAATTTACACTCTGTGAAATTCAGCTGATTCTATGAAGATAAAGCAGAAAATTAGAGGATAACAAAGCTTGAAAATGTGGATTTGATTTACTTTCTTTACAGACAAAGTGGGGTATAAAAGATTTTTCTTCTGTATTTATATAATCTTCCTTTCTTATGTTAATCTCATTTTCTAAAATGTGATGTCTTTCAGTTCCTACACTTTGGCATAAGAAAAGACATACTTAGATGATCCTGCTATAACAAATCCTTTATCCAGAAGAGCTTGTAAATATATCCCAGCACTGCTCATTCTGTCTACTAGAATATAAATGTCTCACTAAAAGGCAATGTTAGGTAGAGTTGACATAAAGTTCATTTTCATATCCACCAGTGAATTGGTGCTAGAACTGCTGGAAAATTAGCTCTCAGAAATATGCTGCAGCAAGACTTCTTCAGGTTTTGGACTCATGTAATTTGTAGCCAAATTGGACGGCAGTAAATGAAAGCCGCTTCCATCTTCTATTCCATCTTCTCATGAAAAATGGCCTACATGGATCCTGTAAGGTATAGAATTCATCTATATTTTTATTTAAGAGAGTAAACTGGAAAATACATTGTGACTTTATTTCATGCTAGACCTCGAGTTACATGCCTTATCCTACCTGGTTAAGATCATTATATGTTTAAAGATATGAGAATGTAGACTGGAGCCCCTCCTGCACTAGTGCAGACACGAGTAACTCCAGTTACAAATCTCTACATCATGGACTAATAAGCAGCTTTTATAAATGAGGCTTGTGATAGCCTCATGTGGGAGCATTGCTACTGCAATATCTCTTTCCCATATACCCAGAGACATTTTTCCCCACAGTCTCTCTCTCTCTGGCAATTCAAGACCTCCTCTGTATTATGGCCTAATCCTTCCTTGTCCTTTTTTACTGCCCCCGCCCCCCACACTTTTCCAGTCCCCTGCATAGGCCCTATGTGTTTCCCTGTGCAAGATATTATTTGGCTGGTTTTCAGAGCTCCACATCTGATAAATGTCAGGTTAGGCTATCCCTGGTGGCTAGGCAGTTGGTTGCTGCCAAATAGAGTGTGTAACAGGAATGGATGGTTGGCAACCATGCTCTTCATGGTTGGGTTAATTTGGTTTCTCAACTCCTTCCAGTTGCTAAAATGAGGAAGTTTTATTAAGTGGAGGGCTTACCTCTCCCTCATTTAGTCACCTGAGTAGAAAATGATCTTAGGTGATAAGCATGCCTAATCTTTATTTTCTGGGAAAACTAAGCTAAAATTTTAATGTAAGGACAGAAAATACTTGTGTATGGCCTAACTTGGTGTTGGCCTTGAACTTCAGCAAGTTTTTACTTATTCAGGTGTTTGCCTTCTGCATCTAGCCAAGTGTGTAGGAGAGAAGTGACCTTGTTGCTTTGTATCCTGGTCAGCACTCCCAGTCTGATGCAAAATGTATTTCATGGGTCCAAAAGGCTCAGCCAAAGCAAAGAGTGTAAATGAGCATCATGTTTATGGAAAAAGTTTTCAGTCTTGTGCCATGAGATTACCCTCAGTGTTTAAAATATACCTGAAATCTATAGCAAGGTGACAACGTTTTCCTAAAAAGAACTAAAACAGTTGTGATGAAGTGAGATTTTCTTTGTGTCTGGAAGATTTTTCTGGAGCTTTAGGGTTTTTTTCTTGGGTTCATCATAAGCCATTCAACAACAAATTCTGCTAAGTTAAAGCATGACCAGAGTAAAGAGATTTTAATTATGAAATATATAAATATCTCCATCTGAACAAGACTTCATGAAGGCAGGGAAAAAAGCTTCAGTTCAGCTATATCATGATCTCTTGAGAAACTTTAGAAAAAGAAACAATTTCTGTTAGAATATTTTCTTGGAAAAGCTTACTCAAAATATATGAGTTTATTAGTTACACTGCACACACACACAGGCTCATATGTCTCAATCAGAACAAAAGTGAAAGAGAAGACAGTTAATAGGACAAGAGTAAAAGGAAAAAAAATAGGCCAATATTTCTGCATCTAGATTTAAAAAGGCTCTTTCCTCTTAAATCCTGAGGCAATGTCCTTGTTATTTAGAATAATGCAGTAAACTTACAGATTTTTGATTAATTTTATTAAGTAGATTTTGGCATTGTCTTTGTGTACATAAATCATAGAGTTGATACCTGTGCATGAAAGAGGGAAATACAAAGCTTATTAGATAAGCATGGTATGTAGTTTGAATAAATCTGGGTTTTCCTGTAGTACTTTTTGGTATAATAGTTTCATACCTTGTGTGTACATGGCAGAAATTTCCACTGCCATAACCATGATATAATGGGGTGTGTGAGGAAGTAACTCCTATTTTAAGTGTGCTCGTTGCTGATTCTGTTTGGACCCGTTGGCATATGAGCCATAGGTCTACATCTGCATTGATTTCCCATATGCAAATCTCTACGAGTCCAAAAATTTCTTGGTTTCCATCAGTAAATTCACGCTTTACAGCATGGGAATTTTCAGTTGCAGCCGCTATACGCACAAACCAAGCGTGGCCGGTAACATTAGCTACAAGTGGAGATTAAAATACTTGTTTAAAGAAGTTAGAATTGTGGCTGTGCAATCCTAATACTATATCTTAAAGAAAATAGTTTGTGTACCATAGCTGAAGAAATTGTGTGCATCTATAAAATTATGGCAGTTGCCTTATTGCAGGTAGCAACATATGTTATTTGGTCTGTAGGAACATTCCCCTCCCCATTCCCATGGTTTGCATATTTCAATTAACTCATGGAAGTCTTTAAGCATTTTTAAATAAAAATTACTGTGTAAATTGCTATATGTGAATAGTACATTGGAATTAAATTAAGACTAATTCAAGATGGAAATTTTTAATGAGAACTTTATCTTGAATTTTAGAAAAACTTGTATGCTCTGAAAATAAGTTTTCTTTAAATTTAAAATCAAGATCGTGTTTTTAATTTCAGTATTACTCTCAATAGGTTAAAAGGTTTGGCTGAATAATTTTTTTTTTTTTTTTGGTAAAGAAAGAAATAAAAATTATACTGAAAAAGAAAGAAAAAGTTGTCTTCTTTGTTGAAGTCTATCCATTCTAGTTTTTTATGGCTTTATATTCTTGTTTAGCTTGGGGGTTGTATTTTTATGTTGTTGCTATTCTTTTGCAGACGGTTGGAACAAAATTCAATCAAGGTCATACCTCCTGGAGCTTTCTCCCCCTATAAAAAGCTTCGAAGAATGTATGTACCCAATAACTTACATTTATTTTCATACATATATATATAAAACAAGATAAAAAACAAGTCAAGATGGTACAGGGGAACTGCAGTTAATGTGTGAGCACTTACAAAAGTTTGACTGCTAGAAGGTAAACTGATATAGCAGCCTCATTCTTGAGACCATAGCATGTTCGTCATATTAATAATAATTGGGTTTTTACCAAATATTGAAATTGTTTAATATGGTTCTGCATAGAAGCGGTATGTTACTGTAGTGAAAATTCTAGTAAAAAAAAAGAGAATGAGGATAATTTCAGATTATTTTTGAGGCTGTATAGCTCTGTGGTCATAGCAAGCAGAGGATTCTTAAGAAAATGTACTTAAGCAATTAGGAAAAGTAAATATTTTGTCTTTTTTTCCAAGCGTTTTGAAAGGTCTCTTTTTAACTATGCATTTTGTTTCAGCGTACTGGCAATTTTAGTGGTTTTATATTAAAATTCTTTGACAGTGTCTCATGTAAATATTTTAATTTCTCTCTCCCATCCATGCTTAATTCTAATGACATATTATCTTAAAGTTCATTATTTTGAAAATAGCTTGAATTAATTGAATCAAATTTTATTTGTTTCAGTGACTTGAGCAATAACCAGATCTCTGAAGCAGCTCCAGATGCTTTCCAGGGCTTACGCTCACTCAATTCACTGTAGGTATCTGTTTGACCTGTGAACAGAAGCGAATTTCTTGTATTCTTATAGTGAAATTATTTTGGCCTTCTGGCTTCCTGCAAAATTTTGCTATAAATTCAATCAATTCTGAAAGTTGTAATAATCATTTCAGAATGATAGTGGTACTTGAACATTATTTTACAGCTGGACACTAATAATGTATGGGGGTTTTTGTAAATATGTTCATGGCAAAGAGTTTAACAAAACCAAACATGTCTTTTATTCCCCAGTTAGTTGTTCTTACAAACAGCAAATCCCCTTAGCAAGGTCCCTTGGTAAACCTTTAATCAGTGAGGTGCTGATTCTGCAGAGAGCTCTTTGGGCTACACACCTTTTGGGAAAATGTGTGATCCTGCTGCCTCACAGGACCACAAGGATATTGCAAGTATCAAGTGGTTGTTATTAAATTCCTTTCAGGAATATTGGAATTTCTCTATTTTTGAAGTCAAAATCCCATCGCATATGCCTTTCATAATGGTAGCTTTGCTTTATTCCCTGGTACAGAGTCCTCTATGGCAATAAAATCACAGAACTTCCAAAGGGCCTGTTTGAAGGACTCTTTTCTCTGCAACTGCTGTGAGTATTTTTTTTATTTTTTCTATTTGAGATCATTCAAAAGGGTAAACATGATGAGAGATTTATGCCAGAAGAAGAACTGGCAGGAAATCCCAAATGTAAGATCAAAGTACAGTGAAACCAAATTGTGCTAAAGCCAAAAGAGTCAAGGCTGTTGCAGGACAGCTTGCCATTCATCCACAAATGTGATCATAAAATGATTAAAATGAAATTATTCTCTTGCGTGGCATTTCTAAGGATAAAACACATAAAGATATGATACCCTCTAAATGGCAAATAGCATGTATGAAGTTGTGTGGGAACCATAAAAGGAATATTTGTGTGTGTTATAAAGAGAAAATATATAGTGGAAATGCTGTGCAATTGCATTTCTAGTTGTACCTATGAAAGAACAGTATTGCACCACAGTTTCATTGATGATTTTTAAAGTTTTCTGACACTCTGTACGATTCTTTGACTCTGTGAACTCCAGCTGCTACTTCGTTTAGCACTTTGGAAACTTTTACATCTAACCTTTTAAACCGTTGCTCTTTAGATTTTATACTGGAATAAAGAATGTCATGGTGACATGTTTATCAAATATTGCCAACATTTAGCAGAAGAGGCTATGCAGTAGATGTACTGTGTAAAAGAAATGTGTTAAATAGACCATAAAACAACAGTGGTGGTTTTGAAAGAACTTGTCCCAGAATAACTGACTTGTTGAAGCTAGGGTCTTCTTAAAGCATCTAAAGCTTCTTCACACATGTTTAGAATGGTCTAACGTCCAGACTTCACCATGAAGTGGTTTGCAAAATGTCCATTACTAACAACAAATTGAAGACGGCAAAACAGTAACTATATACAAAGAAAATGCAAGTTCTAGCACCACCTAGAGGTTTGCATTTTGATTTACTTTAGTCACAATAGTAGCATAGTGATGGGCAGAGTATGCTTCCCTGTTTTCCTTTAAAGATGTTTTAGTTATAAAATGTGTTTCAGATCTGGTTAAAAAAAAAAAAAAAAACAAAAAGGTAAGAGACCTTTCTGAACTCTCAATTCTGTATTAAAAAAAAAGCCCATATCTTTATATGTATTGTATAGATAGCACATTTAGGTCTCAGTAAGTTTCTACTTATTTGCAAAACTTTTTATCAGAGCTTTAGGTTTCAAATCCACCATTTCATTCCATTTCTGGCTCAACATGGAAAGAAGTAAAAAAAAAAATTTGGTTACAAAAATGCATCTAATGGAATGACTTTTTTTTTCTCTTCAAAAGGAGTTGGTTTAGATTGACTTGTTTGTTTTAACACTAAAAGTCTGGGAGCTACAGGGAAGAAAAGGTTCCCTTTGAAGATGCAGAGGAAAAAGGATCCAAGACAGATTTGGATATATTCCATGTCACCAGTTTTTACTACAACTCTGTTAATGTGGCAGCATGCTGATTAGTAACATATAATTAAAAGTGCCACTGCACATCTCTTCCAGCTAATGAACACAGTGTTCAGTTCCTTTTTTGTTTGTTTATTTATTTGGCAAAGGAAACTAGTTTTCCTTGAATATACTTGATTTTTAGGCTTGTTTCTTTGCACAATACAGAAATACCACACAGACATTCTACCAGCACATGCAAGAAATGTGATTTTAGCTAAATAAATATACACATTTCAACTCCAAGGTTCAAATATGTAGGAATACTTATAGCCTGAATAAGATACTTCAATTCACTGAAATTCCTCATGTCACTGTCAATTATTATTTTTTACTGTATCTCTTGTTCTGGTTGCAAAGGTGCACAAAGAATTGTCTGTGAAAAATTCTGAAGCTGCAGCATGGAGCGATTTCTTTCAGTTTTATAATTATCTTCCATTAAACAGGTTATTGAATGCCAACAAGATCAATTGTCTGCGAGTTGATGCATTTCAAGATCTGCACAACTTGAATCTTCTTTCTTTGTATGACAACAAGCTTCAGACCATTGCGAAAGGCACCTTCTCACCCCTACGTGCGATTCAGACCTTGTACGTATGTTCTTGTTTATGGTTTTCTCAAGTATGACTTCATATTCTACAATGCAGTAAAAGCACTGGGTACTGCAGAGACCAAAGGGAAATAATGTGAGATATTATTGGTTTTTTTCTTCATGAAAGGCATTTGGCTCAGAACCCATTTATCTGTGACTGCCATCTGAAGTGGCTGGCGGATTATCTTCACACAAACCCCATTGAGACCAGTGGTGCCCGTTGCACCAGCCCCCGCCGTCTGGCAAACAAAAGGATCGGCCAGATCAAAAGCAAGAAATTCCGCTGCTCAGGTAATTTTCTTAGTTCAGCTGCTATTTTCCCTTTATTGGCAAAAAAATAATAGTGGTTATAGAAGTTCTAATGAAAGCAGCTGTCTCTCTACAGAATTATTAAACATCGCAGAATTTTTTTTTTAGTTCTTTGACTGAATAAAGGGAAATCTGGAAAGTCATAGACTATTGGATCACGGAACATTACTGTAGTTTACACATTTGGCACTATTTCTGAGTAGCATTAAATCTAAGAAAATAAATGTAATATATAAAACTTCAGAATGAAATGCTAAAGTTATTCACTACAAGTATCACCACCATAAATCATTTTGTAAAATTTCCACAGGGCTCTGGAATATGTGAAAGATCTAAAAATTTCTAAGCTAAATATGGAAACATGACATATCCCTTTTATACAGGGAGCTTGCCTCATGCTGAAATTTACTGTTTTCTTTTTCTAATCTTATTCCATTTCCTACTTACATTTCTTTAAATCCTAACTTTTGTCATATGGTATCCAGCTGTTCCAGGTGCATTTCACATTCTACAGTTTATTCAGTCTCAAGTGCAAATACCAGATGAAAACTGGTTTTTATCCATGTTCCGGATACATTTATGACTATTCACACTTTGTTGTTTATCAGCTCTCATTGTGAATACACATTTTTTCACTAAATTATCTTTAGATAACTGCAGTCCATACTTAATCTAATAAAACTCATTCTTTGCTTGCTGACATTCAGGTGCATCTTCTATTTTTTTTTTTCTCTTTATTTAGCTAAAGAACAGTATTTCATTCCAGGTAGGTTTGGCTCTGCAGTGAGATTGACTAACTGCAGATATTCTCTCCCTTTCCCCCCAAAAGCATAGTTTGTCATAGTTTTTAGGAAACTGATGCATGTGTATTAACCTTAGTCAATACCTGTAGCTATACATAGTTTTCCTTTGTAGAATACTAGTGATTCTGTTTTCTGAATGTAAGAGCTTAGCATGCAGCTCCGTTTACCTTTTTCTGTCTCACAGATTTGCACACAACCTACCAAAATTATACCTATACTTAAATTATTTAGAAGGTTGCACCTGCTAGTTCATATTTTAACTGACACTTTTACTTACCTTGTACCTTGCCTTTCTGCTGCTGCTGTTTTTAAAATGTAGCTCCTGAGCTGCTTTTAAACACAGGAAACCATGCTGCCATCAAAGAGCTAGCACAACTTTAAAAACTAAACATTCTACAAATGAATGTTTTCTTGCCTTGCTTTCGTGCTCTACGCTGGCTGCATCTACTGCTTGCTCACCCTCCTTTTGTTTAGGAAATCACAGTGGAATGCTTGGAAAAGAAAGCTGATATTCTTAATTAGAGGCATTCTGTGGTCACACGCATACAGTGAATCAGAAGTGCTTTCCATTAAAGAAAATATGACTTTAGAGTTGGGGTGAAGTAGCAATTTGCACACTGCTTTATCTACAATAAGTCTATGATATTTTTACAAAAGATTTACTGATGTTGGCCCTAGCTCTTTGAAATATGGATCTTTCTTTATTTTACCTTGCTTGTCAGTGTGTGCACTGTTTTCTTAATAGAAAAAAGAAGATACTCACATTATATTCATAACAGATTATAAATAACAAAATAAATGAGGGAATAATGCATCTATTCATGAATCACTGTATGTGATTTGCAATTAGGATTTTCTGCCATAGTTTAATATCTAGAAAAATATTTACAATAATTGATTAGGACACCAGTGCACTTCTTCTTTCAAATACTACAGGTATATCATCATTCTGCAGTCCTCTCAGTTGTTGTCTCTTTAGCTGGTGTGTTTAACAGCTCTTCTCCAAATGCTGTGTGATGTAACACTTAAATTTGCAGCAGTCATGTGAAGTTCTCCATGCCCTTGTACTAATATATTGTTTTCAATATGAAGAAAAGACAAAATGAAATACAAAATAAGGCAGCAATTTGTCAGCACTGGCATCCACAAAAATGTGTTTTAAAGCAGCATAAAACAGGGGGATTCAATTTCACAAACCTGTAGTACCACTCAATTCCTTAATGTGTAGAACAGCTGTATTCCTGCCACAGAGTGACTTCTACCCAACCTTGCCAGCACAACTTCTGCTTGTGAGTTAGAAGTGTTTTCTTGCCAGCAAATGTCTTCACAGCCTGGTTATAATATGGCCACACGTGCAGTTTAGGCTTGTTCACATACCCTTTAGAAAATGCTATTCTAGGGGGAAGCGGGGGGAAAGAAGAGGAAAAAAAAGAATTAAATTAAACAAAATGGGCTATATACATGCTTCTTGAAATACAGCTTCTGTGCTTTCTCTTTCTATCAGGCTATCAGGTAGATGCTACCTAAAAGTATTTTAGTTGTTGAAGGCATTGTCCCTGAATATTTTAATTATTTGAACTGCTAACAGTGATGTACTCTGGATTCAGGAGGAAAAAAAAAAAAACTTGTTTGTAGAATTGTTTATTGGGTATTTAAAAGTGCTAAAAACACTTCTTTATACTTAAGTGGATATTATACAAAAATCTTAGCATTTCTTTCAGCACTTAAATATTTTTAATATTTGTTTTAAATGTCATTTGGAGATATTGCTCTGCAGACACTATTAAGTCTTATTAAAATTTCATTATAGTCGTTTGGAAGACTAAAAGTTGTCAAGTATTAAATCATTTATTTGAAAAAAATATCATTTATCTGCTACCTCATAGAAATACTCGATAGTAGTTTCATCATATGTATTACTAAAACATTTACAAGTGGTAGATAACATAATATGTGATGACTCTTGGGGATTTTCCCCTCCACTGAGCAATCCTATTTTTTGTTTCTCCTATATTTATTTGGTTTATTAAGGATTTAAGTGGCATAGCATGTATATTGGACTCGATGATCCTTGTGGGTCTTCTCCAACTCAGAGTATTCTGTAACTCCTATATATGTATTCAGGGAGCAGCTTTTAAAGAACACATTCAAAATAGTGAAGAATAATTCATGGGAGGCATGATCATCATCCTGTATGAAATCTGTAATAAACCTCAATCTTGTCTTCATTAGTAAATGCCACTCAAAATGAATTATTCTTTCTTTCTGCTGAAGACAATGGCCCTAGCACCATCCTCTAATCAAACGAAAGTTAAGTAGAGAACATGAGAGCTTAGTTCATGTTTTTGTCTTAATTGGCATTACTCTGTCTTTCTTTCCTTCTTGGCTATCTTTACTTTTGCAGGAGTTCACCATTTTGGCTGTAAGTAAAGTTCAGTGTCTGAACTAAATCACAGTGTACCTCCCAGCCCTGATGCACCTTCTGCTAGTCTCAGTCTTTTCACCTTTGTCCAAGAAGAACCCACAGGTCCTTTCGGCTTCTCTTTGTTTTCTTTGTCACCCACCCTCAGTCCCTTACTGGATGTTTTTTCCTGATATGTTTAGGATGTTTTCTTTGACTGACTCTGGGAAATGGTGGAGGAAACTTGCAATGTGGTTCTTTTTTTTTTTTCCTTATTTTTTTTGTATATATATTTCATTTTTATTTAGTCTGTGACAGTGATATTGTTACTGTGGCACTGGACATTCAGTAATAAGAATGCCATGTCATGTAAGCAAGTATTAAACTTCAAATGCTTCTGTAATTTATACCTACTCCTTCCTCTTTTCCCTTGCTCTTATCCTTGGCCTAATGGATGCAGTTTTGATAATGTAGCGAGATTTTCTGTTGTGCTTGATCTAACCATGTGGTTGTGAGGTATGAGTAAAACATGGTTCTGTCAAGCACCATGGAACGTCACGCAGCTTTCTACAGCATGGCAAGCTGCTGAGGCTTAAGTCAGGATCACACATTTTTTAAATTAAAGCTGAAAACAGGGCTTTCAATCTTATGCATTGAGATGATGTGGAGTATCGAGACAATAAAAAAAAATAAATCACAGAGGTTAATGAAGTCCAGACAACAGTACAAATTTGTAACCAGAGAAAGAGAAAAGGTGGCACTCAGGATCTATTTATTCTTGATACGGAGAAAGAAAACAAATTCTAAAACAAAAAGTGGCACTTGTGTGATTAGCTGTAAACAAGGCTAGATTGGCTGACAACATAATCAGCAGAAAGTACAGCTGTGAAAAGCTCAAGTTAATGTTATCCTGCTATGTGAAGTTGGTCTCAGTTTCTTTTTCCAGCATATCTTAAGTCCCTATATTTGAACCCTCTCTTGAAGCCCTTGTGTCTGTTCAGTATCACGAAGTTTATCATGCATTTCCCAAGTTGCCCACCCGTTATCTGCATTGCAGACATCTTTTCAACCCTCTCACAAGAAACAAATCTTATACTTTATTGACTTAGTATCTGTGTTTTGACTTGAATCTTCCACAGGCACTGAAGATTACAGATCCAAATTAAGTGGAGACTGCTTTGCAGATTTGGCTTGCCCTGAGAAATGTCGCTGTGAAGGGACCACAGTGGACTGCTCCAATCAGAAACTCAACAAAATTCCTGATCACATCCCCCAGTACACAGCAGAGTTGTAAGTTAAACCCATAAGAAAGGATTATTTACTTTTGGAGAAACTAACTAAAACTGTCAAATATAAAACCACAACTTTACTTTTTTTGAACAGCAAAACTTAAAAGTAACCTCTGCAGTGCACTTCAAAGGACTAAATATTCATATAAGTTATTTATGCGTTATTTCAATACCATGTAGCCTTAAAAACCCATGATAAATAAATAAGGTAACTATTCTATGTTTCTAGTTCTTCAGGACCTGAGCAACCCACTTGGATTTTTTGAAAGGTAGTGGAGTTTATTTTACTTTTAACTTTTAACTACAGGAGAAAGTAGGGCATCCAGTAACCAGAGGGGTCTGTCTTAAAAAGTGCTGCCTGGATGTTTAAACAGACAGAGCTGATTCTTGTTATGCAAAGCACACGTTACGTTTGTCAGGCAGGAGACCGGAGGAAGATAAAGCAGACAAACAGGACAGAGTTGGGTTAAGAAGATGACATAATAATATAATGAATAGAGATGGGCAGAGAAGAACTCAGAGATTATTACTTGCTTAATAAGTGCCATATGGGAATGATTTGTAGGCATTACAGCTGAAGTAGTCTTCGAGGAGGGAGTGAAAGATGAAATTAAGACAGCTTTACAAGACTTCCCCATGTGCAAAGAATAGTATAGAAGGGAATGCAGAGATGGTTGAAGGATTGGCAGAAAGGTAGATGAAAGTGGCTGTCATTGCAGAGCAAAGGCAGAAGGAAATAGCTGGTTTTCCTAGGAGATTCAGTGTAAAGAACAAGGCAAAATGTTGAGGGGCAAAAAAAAGGGATTTGATTTGATACAGTAAAGGAGTATAGAGATGTGGAGACAAGGCTATTGTGATCAAGTTGTCACCCACAGGGGTGAGCTGAGCAACAGGATGGCACATCTCTTAAAAGAGCAGTCTACAGCTGGCATCAAAGCAGCAGTATGGCAATGAGATATGAAATAATCAGACTATTGTTAAGTATTTGAATACCTGGACAGGAAAAGGAATTTAAAACTCAAATATTTTTTAAAACACAGATGGAGACTTTTGTCTGTCTCTAAGCTGGGAGAAGAGTTGAACTTAGTGATTTTCTGTGCTGGTTTTGGCTGGGGTAGAGTTAATTTTCTCCACGGTGGATAGTATAGGCTTATGATTTGGATTTGTGCTGAACACAGGGTTGATAATACAGAGATGTTTTGTTATTGCTGAGCAGGGCTTACACAGAGCCAAGGCCTTTTCTGCTTTTTGTACTGGGGAGGAAGTTGGGTGTGCCTGGGAGGTTGGGAGGAGGCAGAGCGTGGACAGGTGACCCAAACTGATTGAAGGGCTATTCCAGATCATGTGACATTGTGCTCAGAATATAAAGGTGAGGAAGAAGGAGGAAGGAGAGGACATTAGGAGTGATGGCATTTGTCTTCACAAGACACTGTTACACGTGAAGGAGTCCTGCTCTCCCGGGGATGGCTGAACACCTGCCTGCATGTGGAGAGCAGTGAATTCATTTCTTGTTTTTCTTTGCTTCTGTGCATGGCTTTTTCTTTTCCCATTAAACTGTCTTATCTCTACGCATGAGTTTTCTAGCTTTTACCCTTCTGGTTCTCTCCCCGATCCTGATGGCAGGGGAGTGAGCAAGTGGCTGTGTTGAACATGGTGTCTTGCTGGGTTTAAACTACAATATGTTAATATGTTCTTATTACAAATCTGAAAATTACAATCAGGGAAAAAAAATGATACAGTCTTGGATGAAGGGAGATAGATTTCAGTGGAGAAATACGTTTTATGTTATCCAATATTTTGAGATAAAATTGTTTTAATTTAAGAATAAAAGCTGATGGAATAGGTAACAGGTTAAAGTGTGGGAGGAGATCATAAAGTAGTGGTTGTATAAATGATAGTTACTGAACCAAGAGATGAGAAATGGAGTTTTTGAAGTGATTAAGCATGCATTACTTTGATTTTTAGGAGGAATCATGTTTGTCTCTTCTCTGAAGAAATAATAATCTTAATTTAGCATTTTAATTGTTATTTTCATATTCATTTATTTACATGCGGAAGATAAACTGTCAGGTGTTTTCTTTATAATTATGGTTCCTACCTGGTAAATTCAGAAGGAACAATTAAATAAGGAAGCCTCATCTCCTCTATATCCTAAACACTCAAATTTCAGTCAACAAAATTTTTTTTGACTAAATGTTTGGTTACAGAACATCTTTCAGAAAATATCCAGTCCTGTTTGAAGGTGTTAGTGGATTAAAAAATCCACCATTCCCCTGAGACTGTTACAGAAGTTAATTATTTCCTTTCACTTATGTAAATTTTTTTTTAAATGTGAACTTTTAGTTTGAGATGGAATCTACCACTCTTCAGTTTCCATCATTGCTTCCTTTATACTTTTTGCCATTAAAGAGCCCTTTTCTTTCCAGCGCTCTATCCAAGTAAGAGGGTGTTAAACTGTAACAAAGTCATTATTCACCATTCTGCTTGATAGGCTGTGAGGATTGTTCTTCAAGCCATTTGATGTAATAAAAATTTCAACAGTCTTGCAAGTATTCTAGAGAGGATAGAGAAATTGCTTCTTCATTTTTTTTTATTTCTGCTAAAAATCCATTTGCTCTAGCCAAATCCACTCTTTTGGTATTTGCCTCACTGATGCAAAAGTTACAGCTCTTTCTCTTGTTTCTTCCTGTTATTCCTGGTCTTCGATGTGTTGTCTTTGTTGATTGTCTTGGGACTTCCCAGTCTAGTTCTAGGACCATTCTTTGATTTCCAGTTCACAATATTTACTGGCATGTATGAGAATAGCAGCTAGTTAGCCTTCCTTTTTTTTTTTTTTACCCACAAAATGTGATATAAAAATACTTGTTAGAGTCAAATTACATTGATGCTTCTATAGGTGATGAGGAGAGCTAGACTAATTTCTGCAGGGTGATGTTTGGAGCTGAAGCTCAGCTTAGAAATGAAGATCAAAAGTAAGGAAAAAAGGTGTCCAAAGGTGTCAACAAAGATGGTGAAGGGCCTTTGGGGGAATCCGTATGAGGAGCAGCTGAGGTCACTTGGTCTGTTCAGCCTGGAGAAGAGGAGACTGAGGAGAGACCTCATTGCAGTTACAATTTCCTCATGAGGGGAAGTGGAGGGGCAGGCACTGATCTCTTCTCCCTGGTGACCAATGACAGGGCCAGGAGCTGGACCCAACAATCCTTGCGGGTCTCTTCCCACTCTGCATATTCTGTGATTCTCTAAAAAAAGCATCCATTATATTAAATAATTATTGTACTGTACATAGCACTAGTAAAGTATCAGCTCGAATACTGTGTTAAAGGCTTCACTTTTCAGGATGGATATAATTGCTCAAAACAAATTCAAGGAGAACAAGAATTGTAGAAAAGAAGACTGGAAAGATTGAAGGTGTTTGTGTGAAAGAAACTTGAGGGACAGACAAAGTAAATTACTTTTAATAGGTAGAAGATTGTTGCAAAGGATAAATGATCAAATTGTTTGCGTTTTTCAACGGGGTTAGAAATGTTTGCAGTACAGCAAGTATTATTAGAATCAGTAAATGTTTTCATTATCAAGTCATTCTTCTAGATGGTATAGCACTTGAAAAGTATTTGAAGATGTCAGCATTTATAGAATGGTCAGTGCTTCTGTTGTTGATAGAAAGGGTAAAGAAAAGGCTGTTTAGAGTGAATAAGTAATTTTGTTAATTGGCAAAGTGAAAGAATATTTTATGTGGTCCCACTAAGTCATTCAGCTGATTTTTAGAGGTGATAGCATCTTCTGAAATTCATGTTCTTTTTAATTTGGTGTGGTATATGAATGTTTTGTGTATATCCAGAAAACTTCTGTCTTCTTTCAGTTTGGTTCCACGCTGAAACTGTTGTACAACCATACCTTTAGATCTACAACCTTAATTTCCCTTCTGGCTATCGATGAGAATGAACAGGAGGGAAGAATGAACAAGCAGTTTTCTTTAATTTTCTAGGGTTTTTTTAAACTTGTCATGCAATAAAACAATTCTGAAACGCATTCTGGGCTTAGAATTACACTGAATTCCATTTCACAGTGATCATGTCAGTCACATCTTCTCCTTCCTATTAAAATCTCTAAAGAAAAGCTGGACAGACTCCCTTCCTTAATAATATGGCTCCATTAGAGCATATAAAGGATCTAAGACTCTTAATTTTCTGTTTTCTTTCGAGAGAGGAAATAGGGAGTACTGGGTCAATGCAGGTAATTTTTGAAATATAGATGGTCCCCTAACCTAGCTGCTGTTAAAGGTATACTGTACTGTAAGTCTTGATACCTGTGCAGGAAGTGCCCAGCTAGTATTTGTTACTCATCGCATACCTTCTTACAGTGCTACAAGTCAGCATTTAATGCTGCCTTAAGCAATATATGCGTGCCAGCTGTAGTGGTATGAAGATAATTCATGGTGAGAGAAGTGTTTTTAAATTCATGGGAAGACCTATGCAGTGGGTTTCTTTCCCTATTCAAAAGAAGAATAATTATTTCATTCTTGTAAATAGTGTTCTGTGAGTACCTCCAGATGTCTGGCAGACTCCACCTGATATCCTTTAAAGAACAGAAGACTAATCTTCAGTGGTTTATATGTCCTTCTTAAAGACTTTTATTTATAAGTTGCCATGGAATCCTTCCTTAGTTACATTTTTGTTTGAAAAATTAAAAACATCATCTTATATTCTTTTTCAGTTTCAGCTGTATAAAATTTCATGATCAGGTTTTGAAAATGTCTTACTTACGCCTAAGTTTAACTAATGAGAATGTTCATTCACAGGAATGAGAATATTCATTCACAGGACTTATCAAAATTAGAAATGTCACTCTATAAGGAATTGTTCTTCAGCTACCAGTTGAACATCAGCTATTCAGGGAAACCAGACTGAAAAGTTCACTTAATGTGGAACATTCTGTACCGATGCCTGAATTTTTTCTGAAATTGATGTAATTTCTTTTAGGCGACTAAATAACAACGAGTTTTCAGTCCTGGAAGCCACTGGAATCTTTAAGAAACTTCCTCAGCTGCGTAAAATGTAAGTGCAACTTCAATGACATTGTCTATTCAGATAGTGTATTAGCTCCTTGCTGTGTCTCTCCACCTTTCTTAGTTCTAATCTACAAAAGATTCAGTATATTCTAATCACAAATCAAGAATGGGTTTAAATTAATCCCTGAGGTAGGTCAGAGTTGGCAGCTCTTCTCTATGGGGCTTGGCACTGCCAGCAACCACTTCTCGTGGTGTATAGCTCCAGCACCTTCGCGGCAGTGTCCAGCCAGCTGGTCTGTTATGCAGCCACAGCAGGGAGCTCGCAGCATAAGCTGCTTAGAAAAGATTCCAGTAATCTTTTGTAACTTCCTGTATTACTCTCTAACCAGACAATTTTGCCTCTTTCAGCACATTAAGGACATGCTGTTGACTCTGTGCTTCATTAAACTGTCATTAGGTGAGGGGAATATCAAAATTAAGATGACCGAGAAAAAGTGGTTTGATAGGTCATCCATGTAAGTCCATGTTAACAGTTAATGTTCTAAGAGGAGTTTATAATCTTACCAGTTGCAGTTGTTGCTAAAAATAAGACTATGAAAAGCTTTTCTTTAGCTTATGTAAAAGACTTATTTGAGGGTAGATAATTTAGTTAGACTTTGTGACTCTGTGCTCAATGGTTTAAGGATTAAATCCAAACATAAATAGTAAGTGAACAAAAATACAAGTAAAAATAGATTAGTAGTCACCAAGTGACTACCGTTTGTAAGAGATCAGTCTAAATTACTAGTAATCAAAATCTTAAGGGAGCAATAGTATTGCTTCAACTATTGTTAGCCTTAACCAGATCCTTGCTGGCCTGACCACAATTAGTTAAATATTTATTACTGATTTTTTAGATAAAAAGATTTTAAAAATCCCAACAATGTAAAATGAACTTGCCTTTGACCTCTCCACTTGAGTACACCTTGCCACTTTGAATTGTGCTGCGATATTTAGAAAAAAGAATGTAGGAATGTCTGGCACAACAGTGTTCTGGTGCTATACAGTAGACACCCTGTTTTCTTCAATCTTCAAGAATCTCAGGTTGTCACTTTTTGCAGCTACAGTGTACGTTGGAAATATCGAGTATCAATACGAAGCATCAGTGGACAGGGGAAGGGCTATAGATGTCATTTATCAGGACTTCTGTAAAGCCTTTGGCATGGTCCCTCACAGCATCCTTCTCTCTGAGTTGGAGAAAGATGGATTTGATGGGTGGACTTAAATGGATAAGAAATTGTTTGGACAGCAGCATCCAGAGAGTAATGGTCAGTGGCTCAGAGTCCCAGCAGACATAAATGACAAATGGTGCCCCTTAAGGATCTGTGTTTAATGTCCTCATCAATGACATAGACAAAGTGATCGAGTGCACCCTCAGCAAACTTACAGGTGACATCGAGCTGAATGGTGCTGTTGCCACACCTAAAGGATGGGATGCCATCCAGAGGGACCTGGACAAGGTCCAGGGACAAATGAGTCCTGGGGATCTCATGATGTGCAATAGACCAAGTGGAAGGTGCTGCACCTGGCTCCTGGAAACCCGAAGTATCAATATGGGCTTGGGGGTGAACAGAAGAGACTTGGGAGTAT
Organism: Mohoua ochrocephala; assembly: GCA_013398855.1. Lineage (NCBI taxonomy): Eukaryota > Metazoa > Chordata > Aves > Passeriformes > Acanthizidae > Mohoua > Mohoua ochrocephala. The sequence continues at coordinate 9,377 of VZTA01028225.1, read as the reverse complement.
TGGTTGATGAGAAGGTCAGCATGACCGGGCAATGCGTGCTTGCAGTCCAGAAAGCCAAATGTGTCCTGGGCTGCATCCAAAGCAGTGTGGGCACCAGGGCAAGGGAGGAGATTCTATCTCTCTGCTCGACTCTGGTGAGCTGCATCCAGCTCTGGGGTCCATGGCACAGGAAGGACATTGACCTGTTGGAGCAAGTCCAGAGGAGGCCACCAAAATTATTAGAGGAATGGAGAGCACATCTCCTACAAGGAAAGGCTGAGAGATTTGGGATTGGTCAGCCTGGAAAAGAGAGGGCTTCAGAGTGACCTAATTGTGGCCTTCCAGTACCTGAAGGGAGCCTACAAGAAAGATGGAGACTTTTTGCAAGGGCATGACAGAACAAGGAGGAATGGGTTTAAACTGAAAGAGAGTAGGTTTAGATTAGATATCAGAAAGAAATTCTTTACTGTGAGGGTGATGAGACACTGGAAAAAGTTGCCCAGAGAAGCTGTGTACACCCCATCCCTGGAAGTATTCAGGGCCAGGCTGGATGAGTCTCTGAGCAACCTGGTATAGTGAAAGTTGTTCCTGCCTGCAGCAGACTGATTGGAACTAGAAAATATTTAAGGTCTTTTCCAGCCCAAGACGTTCTAGAAAAGAAATAAAATGCTTCACGTGTCATACATGCACATGCACACACACACATTTATATGTATGTCAGATCTTCATATTTAACAATATTTCTTTTAAGTTGAGGAGGTGTTCAAGACAAAAGGAAAAAAAGTATGAATATTAATCAGTCTTGGTGTACCTGTCTGTTGGAACTCCCAAAGGCTTTAAAATCTGGTTAATTGAAAAGGGAAAAAAATTTTTAAAAGATAAATGAAAAGTTAACTATTTCGATAATACTGCTCCGTAACTTCCTAGTATAGTTATCAGTTGTTACAACATTCTTTCATTGAGAGAATAATACAGTGACTGCTTAAGCATCGCTGGAAAACAGTGAAGTACTGATGTTACAGAGACACCAATATGAGTGAATTCTATATTTTTGTGAAGCTCATATTTCTTTTGGAGTTTCAAAATAGGCGCAAAGATCTTTCTGCACAGATGACATTGAAAAATTGAGGCCTAAATGTTTCATTGATTTGATGCTTCATCGGTAATAAAGCAAGTGTATGCGCTGCAACATCGATTAGCTATGTAACATTAATCTTTACATATTGTAAAGATTACGTGAAGTGGGTGAAGTACTATCCGTGTTACAGCAAGAACAAAAAAAGATTTTAGGAAACTAAAAGCTTGACATTGACAAGCCATCTGAGATTAGAAATAATTAGTTTCTTGCTTCCAGTCTTCCGCAGCACCTTGCAGACTGAACAGCTCCACTGTGAAACTAAATGAAAGCGGTGATTGTGGATGTTGTCTAGTTAGACTTTAGCTAAGCCTTTGACACCATTTCCCACAGCATTGTCTGGGATAAACTGGCTGTTCATGGCTTGGACGGATGTATACCTCACTGGGTAAAAGAATGGCTGGATGGCTGGGCCCAGAGGGGGGTGAATGAAGTTAAATCCAGTCAGCACACGGTCACAAGTGGTGTTCCTTAGGGCTCAGTATTGGGGCCAGTTGTGTTTAATACCTGTATCGATGATCTGGATGAGAGGATTAAATTCACTCTCTGCAAATTTGCAGATTGATACCATGTTGGGTGGGAGTGTTGATCTGCTGGAGGGCAGGAAGGCTCTGCAGAGGGATCTGGACTGGCTGGATAGATGGGCCGAGGCCAACAGTATGAGGTGCAACAAGTCCAAGTGCCAGGTCCTGCACTGCCACAACATCCCCGTGCAGTGCTGCAGACTTGGGGATGAGTAGCTGGAAAGCTGTCCTGCAGAAAAGGACCTGGGGATGCTGGTCGACAGCCAAGTGAACATGAACCAGTGTGTGCCCAGGTGGCCAAGAAGACAAATGGCACCTGGCCTGTATCAGCAATAGTGTGGCCAGCAGGACCAGGGCAGTGATTGTCCCTCTGTACTTGGCACAGGTGGCACTGATTGTTCCTCAGCGCTTGGCACTGGTAAGGCCATGTCTTGAGTACTTTGTTCAGTTTTGGATCCCTCTCTACCAAAAAGACATTGGGGTGCTGGAAAGAATCCAGAGAAAGGTAACAAAGCCGCTGGAGGGTATGGAGCTCAAGTGTGATGAGGAGCAGCTTAGGAAATGGGTTTTTTAGCCTGGAGAAATGGAAGCTCAGTGGGGACCTTTTACTCTTTACAGCTATCTGAAAGGGGGTTGTAGTGAGGTGGGGGTTGTCCTTTGCTCCCAGGTGACAAGTGACAAGATGAGAGGAACTTATATCAAATTGCAGCAAAGGAGGTTTAGTTTGGTTTCTCCATGGAAGGAGCTGTCAAGCAGTGGAACAGGCCACCCAGAGAAGTGGTGGACTTGCCATCCCTGGAGGAACTTAAAAGATTTAGGGATACGTTTTTGTAATGGACTTGGCAGTGCTGGATTAAATGCTTGGACTTGATGATATTAAAGGTCTTATCCAACCTAACTGATTCCATGATTGTATCCTTCCTCACAGGCAAGTTGTAGGTTACATTTCAGCTAGGTTAGAGAGAGTAGTCAGCCACAACTTCTTGGGTTTTTTTCTAACAAATATTATCTTTCTTGTTTTGAATGATTTAAACACTGTTCTAGAAATTGCATCAAATAATGTTTGATTTTCTTCCCAATACCATGAATTCCATCAAATAGTCCTTAGCTTTACTTCCATTCACTTTGCCTCAGAGAGCTTTTAAGACCTTTTTAAAAATCACTAGTGTATTATAACACTGTTTAATGTGTAGTTATGTACTTCTGTAATATGTGTAAATAATGATATGAAACAAACAAAGCAAAAGGAGACTAACATGAAAATATTTAAGAAAATGTGTGCTGTTGTGTATGTATGCTTTTGAGTATATATAGTACAGATACTATGCATTTGGGATGTAATTTCTGTATTTCAACTAAAATCGTAAACACTAAATATTTTGGCAATATTTTAGGTCATTTTCCCCACATTTTGATCCACTTTGCATGCAAATTGCAGATAAATGAACTGTCTTGCTCATAAAACCTCCTTTCTAACTAATGTCATAAATTATTAACATTTCATGTACTGTTTACATTCACACATTTCCTTTACATATGTTGCTGTTTATACTGTTTTCCTATATTTGTCTATCGAGCTAAAATAAATCAGAGAGGTTAGTTGTGCTGAACTCATACAGTATAATTTTGTTATTAAATTAATCTAAAAATGCTACACAGGCTGGAGACCTGAAAAAATATAGTTTCTGATAACATTCAATATTAGGAAAATATGTTCTTGTGCGACTGCAGCATGGATTGGGTAATTGCCATTATTTAAAAACGTCTCCCAAAGATTACTTTAAAAATCTTTGCTTCTTTAATTAGAAGGGCATTAATTTTTTTTTTTTACTGGTTTGAAGTTGAATGATATATTTATATTTTGTGCTTTTGCACAATAACTTGGCTGTTGCATCAAGATTGCATTTGATGATATTGGAGGTCTTTTCCAGCCTTAGTGGAAAACTAAGATTCTAAGTCTGTCTTGAAATTTACGCAGTCTGCAGCAGTTAATTTAGGATATTTATAAAAGAAAATCCCCTCAGTTCTTCTCTGTTTCTGTTAATGGGTAATAGAAACCTGAGCAATAACAAGATTACAGATATAGAAGAAGGAGCATTTGATGGAGCCTCTGGTGTGAATGAACTATTGCTCACAAGCAACCGCTTGGAAAGCGTTCAACACAAAATGTTCAAAGGACTAGAAAGTCTCAAAACATTGTAAGTATATTTATTTCAGTGTTTTTATTTTTCTTTTCTCACAGGTAATTTTGAGAATAATCTGTCCTGAAAAAATGATTTTTGAGAATTAGCTATGGATTATTCAAGCATATTTAAGTTTTTGTTCCTATTTTACAAGAAGCTATACATGATATTAATTTATTAATTATTAATTATGGGTATAATGAGTCCTCTAAAGCAATGAAGCAGTTGAGAATGGATAAACATCCAACTTCAGAAATGGAAATGGGAATAATCATCAAAGTAACAGAATTTTGCATGGGAATTACTCATTTTACGTAATGGAGTCTGATTCATTTCAGCTCAACCATTACTGAGAATTTTGCTGGAGGAAGAAATTGTTCTGGTGTGTCTTGAAATGTGGGAAATTATTCTCTCCTAAGTAATTTCTGTGTCATTTCAACAGTGAAGGCAAGATTAAAAGCACTATAGCTTGAACTCATTTCATTCTTTCCATGAAGCAGTTTAGTTCTTTCCACTCAAAAAAGATGTTTATACAATCTACAGCATCTTGGCCTTCTTCAGAGAGCCTGTCCTCCTGATCTGCAGACCAGAGCCAAGATTAAATGGTCTTTGGGGTTTCAGCTGTCCACAGACATTAGGTATTTTAAATAAATCATGTCTACAATTTCTAACCTTGCAGTTAAAGCTGCTAAAATTGTTTTAAGCCCCTAGTCCTAGACAAGAGCATGGGGGGAAATTTCCATCTTTTGATGGACAGAGAGGAGAACAACAGACTTCAAAGCTCTTAAGTTTTATAGAAAGTTGAGAGATTTTAGAACAGTGTAGGATTCTGAAATTTGTACTGTCTCAGAGTCGTGCTGAGGAGGAGTCAGGGTTGCCTGACTTCATTTGAATGAAATACTTCTGAATGCGGTAGTAGTAGTTTCTGGAACTTGTCCTAAGAAAAATTAAGTGAAAGGATCCTGAAGAGGAGGTCCGCTGCTACAAGGCTCTGCTCTATATAAATAGCAGTTCTGGAGTCATCAGCCTTGGAAACATGATGAGAGGGCTGCTGTGTTTCTCTGATTTGGGGAATCAGTTTCATTTATTGTCAATTAAAAATTCATAATTTTCATAATAATGCTTCTCATATTGAAAGAACAAGAGAAAAACAAACGCTTAGGGGAAACTGGAGTAGGTTGCCAAAGAGGTTGTGGGGTCTCGTCTGGAGACGTTCAGAAGCTACCTGAACACAATCCTGAGTAACTCTCTAGGGAAAAGCTCGAGGGAACCCTGCTTGAGCAGGGAGGTTGGACCAGATGACCTCCAGTGGTCCTTTCCAATCTTACCCATTCTGTGATTCTGTGAAACACGCCTTGTCTCTGTGAAACCTACCCACCCTTCTGTCCTCCAGCCTTCTGCACACACACTGCACTCAGTCTCTTCAGTGAGGTGAAGTGAAGAAGCACAGGGGTCACTGCACTGGTGGTCCCTTCACTGGCAGAAGCCCCTTTGGAGTCATACCTCTTGGTCCTCCACTCCAGCAGCCACTTCCGCCCTGGTCCTTGCCCAGGCTAAGCTGAAAAATGCTGATCCTTCTTTCTCAGGATGCTGAGGAGCAACAGGGTGAGCTGTGTGGGAAACGAGAGCTTCACAGGGCTGAGCTCTGTCCGCCTGCTCTCGCTGTATGACAACCAGATCACCACCGTGGCACCCGGCTCCTTTGACACGCTGCATTCGCTCTCCACACTGTGAGTCACGTTTGCCTTTTACCGCAACCATATTTAAATCTCTGACCTTTGGGGGGCATTTCCCTTAATACTTTGATGCGTAATTTCACAGCACGTGTTAAAGTTCAGGGATAAAAAGATTTCATAGAGGCAGTTTTGAGAAGTTTTATTTTCTGGACCATCTTGGGCACATGAAGAGTATGTTTTCGTAGTGCCCTTTGATACAGTGTTAGACTGGTTTCCAGAAGTGTCTGAGAAGGCAGGAAAAAACATCCTGCTCACTCCCCTCATGGAAGCCCACTGATCTAAACCAGGGTAGAAAGCCACATTTTGGGTAGACGGCACACAATCACAGCTGGTTAGATTGCCATGTTGTCTGTCCTGCCCTGTGCCTCCCAGTTACTAGCTTAAGTTCCCTTGGCCTGCTGAGAATCTTAATTCATATATGTTTAATAATGAAGCTTCAGTCTCATTTTCTATAAAAAGAAGCACTTTTTTTTAAATTTAAATGTGATGTAATTTAAGGGAAGTGAAAAGAGTAAGCAAAGCGGCCACTCAGTTTCATGAAAAAATGCTGGTTGTAGTAGCATCATTCAGGAAAGTACTTAATCCCCTTTTTACATGAAAAGTGACACTTTGCACCCAGTTACTAATTTTGCATATTAAGGATGACATGTTTATAAATAATGGAATTGTCGATAGGTTTGTGGTGAAATAAGGAGATGCCAAAAGTACTGAGGCTTTTAGAAGTAAATTCAGTTTGGTAACTGGCATGTAATCAACTTAGCTGTCACTTCAGATAGGAAACTTATTCTCTGGAGCAAATAAAAGATGGAAATCTTGAGATGATAAATTAACGGAATAGCTGTTGTCAGGTTAAAGCTAATAATGTAAAGTAATCAGCCTCCATCTCTATATGAAATTATTGCATTATTGGTACAGAGTGGCTTGACATGAAGTCAGGTCTTTGACAGTTTTAAATTATTTCTGAACAAGTTGTATTAAGGTTCACCACACAGATCCTAAATTACACCTTTCACCTGTGGTTTACACGCAGTATTGTTTGAAGAACAGTGTTTAAGGTATGCTTTTTTGAAAATAGAAATAGAATCCTTAGGATGAAAGGATGGTGTTATCTGAGATACACTTTCCTGTGGTTCTCAGAAACCTCTTGGCCAATCCCTTCAACTGCAACTGCCATCTCGCATGGCTTGGAGACTGGCTAAGGAAGAAACGCATTGTGACGGGGAACCCTCGCTGCCAAAAACCCTACTTCCTCAAAGAGATTCCTATCCAGGATGTGGCAATTCAGGATTTTACATGTGATGATGGTAAGAAAATTAATATGTGAACCTTTTATAATTTCAGCTTTCATACAGCTGCATGATTCCTATAGATCTCGAAATATTGCACTTTAAGGGCCTTCATGCTCAGTTTCTATGTCCGTTAAAAAATTTTCCACCCATTTTCAGATGATCAGCAAGCACAGGCTGTTGTATATATGCCTTCAAAAGTTTTTCTTGCCTCTGTTTGGTACTGTAATTAATAATTTAGAAATAGTATAAAAAAAATAATCAAATGTTATAGTATAGATGAGAATATTTTCAAACACCAATGCTTGACTCAAGCACACTTTCAGGTTACTTGATCAAATAACATGACATCTTATAGCTTGTGGCTTCATTAACTCTTAATTAAAAGAAATTCTGCTATCTTGCCTCTCTTGCATGTACTTCCATTTACTGCATTATTGGTTTGTCAATTTTCAAGGCTGTATCTTTTTTTAAAGAGACTGTTTCTAATACTTTGTTAATTTTTATTGTCTTTCATTTCAGGATTTATTCTTTATTTAATGATTTTTTTTTCCCATGTAATAGCATTCTTACCTAGTAAAACAGCATTGTCCTAAGTAAAGCATCACCTGAAATGTAAATTCTTGGAGTGATGGTTTACATAGATGATGTAATTTTTTTCCCTACCTTGAGATATTATAATGCAGAATTATCATGTTGGCTTAAAGAAAATCCAGGTGGGTTATTATTGCTAATACTGAAGTGACATTTGTTAGCGATCTTAGCATCTGTTTGTTTTTATTAACCAGGAAATGATGACAATAGCTGCTCTCCCTTGGCCCGTTGCCCTGCAGAATGTACTTGTCTGGACACAGTAGTTCGCTGCAGCAACAAAGGTCTAAAAGCTTTGCCTAAAGGCATCCCAAAAGATGTAACTGAACTGTAAGTGGCACACTTTTTTTCCCTTTTATGAAAATTAATGTTAGATTTCGATTGTCAGGGTCAAGAATGAGGAGAAAAGAAAACGAAGAATTGAATTTAGTAGATGAGTTGAAATTTGTTAATCTACTGCTTTATAAAGACTTTCACGTTATCTTGAGAAACTTGAGGTTAAGTTTGAATTAGCAATGCTTTGTAAGTCCCAAACCACTCTTAAGAACTATCTGTTACTGAAAAGCTTTAAAGATATAGGTATATAAAATTGTAATCAGTCTCAGAATTTATATCCCCAGCACTGAACCATTGTATAACCGTGTGTAGATGATATGTTTCAGTGAGTTAAATTAGGGGCAACAGTGAATCTGATTAAACTCTGGTCACTGGTCAGGAAGGAATGAAGTTCAATTACACGAGAAAGCAAAAAGAAAACAATGATATGAATGTGTTTTCATAATGAACATGTTTATTATACCTCTAAATCAATACCTTTTACCTCTAAATCAAGCACCTTAATCCTCTAAATCAATGGCCTTCATCTCTGTCAGGGAGTTAAAAACACCTGGACTATGGCTTTATGGTACTAAGAGAGTGGACTAAGAAGGGTGCTCTCCTGAGTTTGTTGCATGTTAATAAGAGGGTCTTGTGAGTAAAGTGGCATCTGGTGTCTGTGTTGGCCACAGTGGTCATAAAGCAGTCGAGTTTAAAATCTCTGTTGACAGGAGGAAAAGTGCCAGCAAAACTTCAACTCTGGATATGAGGAGAGCAGACTTCAGACTGCTCAGGGAACTAGTAAGATCTCCATGGGAAATGCTCTGGAAGGTACTGAGGTACATCAGTGCTAGTCACTTTTCAAGTATCACCTGTAAGAGCTAAAAAGCAAGCAATTAAAAAATGTCAGAAGTCAAGCAGGTGAGGCAGAAGGCCAAGTCGGCTAAGCAGGGATCTTCTGGAGCTAAGGCAAAAAAGAAAAGTGTACATCCAGTGGAAACAAGGTCGGGTGACATGGGAGGAATACAGAGGTGCAGCTCATCAGTCTAGGAAGAAAATTGGCCCAATTAGAGTTGAAGCTGGCCAGTACTGCTGGGGACAATAGACAGAGCTTTTTAAAATATCTTAATAGCAAAAGGCAGTCCAGAAATAACACGTGTCCATTTTTTGATGAATATGGCCACCTCACGAACAGGGACATAGATAAAGCAGATCTCTGCCTGCTTTCTTCACTTCGGTCTTCAATACCAATGATCGGCTCTGAGGGTCCCAATGCCCTGAGCTGGAGGACCGTGACTGTGAGAATGATTAACTCCCAGCCAACCTCAAACTTGCATAGGATTTGCTGCTTATTCTGGCTTTCTCTAAATCTATGGGGCCTGATGAAATTCATCCAAAAGTACTCAAAGAGATGGCTGATGTCATTGCAAGGCCTCTTTCAATGATTTCTATATGTTCTCGGTAATCTGGAGAGGTCCCAGTCAACTGGAAGTTGGAAAACGTCCAAATTTTTGAGAAGGGCAAGAGAGTTGACCCTAGTAACTACAAACCAGTCAGTTTCACTTCAGTGTGAAGTAAAATTATGGCAAAGAAAGGTTCTTTTTCAGAGGGTGATCAGACACTGGAAC
>VZTA01028223.1:0-18082 GCA_013398855.1 Mohoua ochrocephala | reverse complement strand
TTCTGGGATAAATTTACGAGTTTGGGTTTTCATTGGACTGAGCTGTTGGCAATAATGTCCTTTTTAATCTTGTCTTGTCCTTTTTAACATAATCAGAACTGTTAAAAGCATGCAAAAACAAGTCATGGTTACCTTAGCTTTATCTATGACCCCACTGAAAAAAGAGGGATATGTGAGAAAGAAACAAGCCTGACACTGCGGAAAATTCCTGGGAAGCACAGAAGAAAGTAAATTACACAGTATCTGAGAACAGGAAAGGCATCCTGTTTTCTTTGAAGCCTGCAAACCTTGAGGAAACAAACAAACCGTGAGGTCGATGGATTTATTACAGGCCTGCAACCAGGTTGCGTGCGAAGGACTGAACACAGATTCTCACACTAAGTGTATAAGTACTGTCTTAACTCTGCAATAAACAGGTTCATTTTGCTCTCAGCTTATGAGTCTCGCATCCATACACCGACACTGTGAAAAGAGCTGTGACAGGATTTCTGTGGTCCCCTCTATCCTATCCCTGCTTTCTAGAAAAGATGTGTTACCTTGGGCTGTCTGTGTCACTTACATGCTAGTGATGCATTCTTAACCAGGGTTTGTGGTTCTAAGGACTACAGCAGGTGCTTTTAAATCTTCTGTGTTTCCCGGAGTGTGAAATGTGTTATGCTCATGGCTGTACCTACTGAGATGGGAAATATTTCTGTATGTTATTTGACTGCAGCCTTCAAGTGCTAAAAATAAAAAGGTAACTGGATAACAAATTATTCTAAAAAAAAAAAAAACAACCCCAAAAAAACCCAACCCTGAACCCATAATATTCATGAACAGCTGCCAAAAAGTACAAGAAATTATAAATGAAAAAAAAAATTCAGCTCCTTAAAATCTGTTTTCCTGATAGTCCTGTTTGAGTGCAGCTGTACCTTTTCTTCCTGAATTAATTTCGCATTTCTGTAAGGTCTCAAGAATCCTGTGGAAAATAAATATCTTTTTAATAATGCCTCACCATGCTTCTGTTTAAGAAATAATAATATCAAATAGTCTTTCCATAATAAATTATTTTTCCAGAAATCAAATGGGGGAGGGATGGAAAGAGACACTCGAGTGAGTTTGTTGCTTTTCTTGCTCTGGTTTGTTGTAGGTCATGATTTTGAGCTATGAGCAAGGGCACAGTGAACTGTTGGAGAAGGGCTTAAACCAGCGGTGAGAGGAAAGACCATCACTTCTCAACTTTCTCCTGGTGTGCAGCTAGGAGAAACACTGGTTCTCACAAAAACTGCAACCTCACATAATGGTAGGCCATGGTCATTGCTGTTTGCAAAAAAGTAGTACTCATGGATTAGAGGGATGTTTCCACAGGTCTGAGAGAGCATGCATATTCTCAATAAATACCTGAGGATATAAACACTTGCTGTCTACAGCAACATGATTATCCTTGTAACCCTTATTACCCTTGGGAAAATCTGGCATAATCCTTAGGTTCATGAAGCTTTCCCAGCTGTTAATGGAAATCAGTTCCCAGCTCTGCCTGTCCAAAGTAAAGTGGCCTGGGAATGTGCCCAAGCATTGCATGGAAGAGACACAGCTTCCTCATATCTGCAGTGGCTGGAAATTTTAACCTGAATTTAAATTAGGTGAAAAAATTTTACCTTTTAATTGCATGTTTTAATGATGGTGTCCAAGTTGCAATGAAGTTGCAGGAAGTAATTTGACTCAGGGCACAGAAACTCTGCATATTTCTTAAATGAATAAGGGGAGAGTAGTGGATATTGTCTATTTCACTTCAGCAAGGCTTTTGACACTGTCTGTCTCTCACAACATCCTCCCAGGCAAACTCAGGCACTGGGGGCTAAATGAGGGGGCAGTGAGGTGATTGAGAACTGGCTGATCCCAGCAGGCCGTGATCGGTGGCACAGAGTATGGTTGGAAGCCTGTCACTGGTGGTGTCCCCAAGGTTCAGTACTGGGCCCAGTATCTAATATATTCATCCCTGGTTGGATGAAGAGATTGGTGCCGCCTCAGCACATTCGCTGCTGACACAGAGCTGGGAGGAGTGGCTGATCCCCCCAACAGCTATGCAGCCCTTCAGAAGGGCCCTGATAGCTTGGAGAGATGGGCACAGAAGAACTGTCTGAAACTCAACAAGGGAAATGCAGGTCCTGCACCTGGGCAGGAACAACCCCNGGGACACCGAGCTGTCCCTGAGCCAGCAGAGTGGCCTGGGGGTCCTGGGGGACACCGAGCTGTCCCTGAGCCAGCAGAGTGGCCTGGGGCCAAGGAGGCCAATGGGATCCTGGGGGCAGCAGGAAGAGCATTCCCAGCAGGGCAGGGAGGGATCCTGCCCCTCTGGCCAGCCCTGGAGGCACCTCTGCAGTGCCGTGCCCAGCTCTGGGCTCCTCAGCACGGCAGGGCCAGGGAGCTCCTGGAGCGGGGCCGGCGGAGGCTGCGGAGCCCAGGAAGGGCCCGGAGCATCTCCGTGCCCAGGAAAGGCTGAGGGAGCTGGGGCCGTTCAGCCTCGAGAGGAGCCCCAGCTGAGAGGGGCCCTCAGGCCTGGCTGGCCCTTGGCTGCAGGGAGGGCTCTGAGCAGGGCCCGGCCTCTGCTCCGGGGGACACCAATGGGACGAAAGGAACAGGCAGAAACTGATGCCCAGGAAGTTCCACCCGAACATGAGGAAGAACTTTCCTGTGCAGTGCCCAAGCCCTGAACAAACTGTCCAGAGAGGGTGTGGAGTCTCCCTCACTGGGGATGCTCCAGAGCTGTCTGGACACAATCCTGTGCTATGTGCTCTGGGATGACCTTGCTGGAGCAAGGAGGTGGCACTGTGGGCTCTTCCAACCTGAGCCATTCTGGGATTCTGTGATACACTGCTTATTAAAAAGGTAAGAAAAAATAGCACTCACTCTTCTGAAAGAAAGTAGTACTTGCCATTTTTGAATAATGTTCAAACTTATTTTGCATTTTTATTTTGCCTCATGGTAGCTAACCATTGCTTGAAAATATTAATGTTCTCTAAGCGCTGTACATGGTGTCAGACAGTAAAATGGGGGTTCTGGCTGGTGTTTGAAGTGATGTGGAACTGTGTTACTTGTGTATTGGCAGTCATTGATCTTGTTAGGCAAAGTGATTTGTTGTAGCACACAAAATGTATGCTCTTTGCTGCAAGTGGAGCTGTGGCACAGAGCTCTTTGCTAGTTAAAAAATGTGAGTCTTGTAGTGGATGCTCTTACATGAGTAAAGTGATAGGGAAAGCTGCATATATCTAAATTGTCAGTGGAGGCTTGGCAAGTGCCAATATCTGTAAAATATGGGAAATATCTGTAAAGATATTGGAAATATCTGTAAAGGGTATAGGACTTTGGGTGTTTTGAGGGTTTTTTCCTCTCACATGCAGTCTTGAAAAAACTGATTTCTATACTATGTCATTGAAAGACTGGCTTAATTGCATACAAAAGATACATAATAGGGACAAGGCCCTTCTGTTTGATTCAGAAAAATGTTTCTTGTGCATTATAATGCCAGCTTTAACATACATGGTTTCATTGTTAAATGATACCTTGGCAGTACAAGGTTCAAACTGTTACACTGGTTTATTTTTTTCTTTGCATTCTACTATTCAGCTGTACCTGCGTTACAAATCCTTTATCTTTTGCTTTGTATGGGGCTTGTTAAGAGGATGGCTTTGGGTGAATATTTAGGGTAATAGATTTTGACCACTCCTGTGAAGGACCAAATTGTCAGCTTTGTTGAGGAGTGACAGATTTAGACATGGATTTAGGGACCTTCTGAAAAAACTCTGCTTCACTCTACTTCAACACTCCAGCTTTTCTCTGGAAATAGCCAGGATGGGAAATTGCCTTTCGTACCATTGTCTGTCTCTGGAATGCACGTGCCCCCCGGTCTCTGTCCTCCTTTGGCTCAGTGCTGGTGGTCCACACTAGCCCTCAGCACTGCACTGTGTCTTTCACTAGCTCTTTTCAAAAGGCTTTGAACAGGATCAGCTCTGTTTTCTTTATGTTGTTGCTGCTTTGTCTCTTGAAGCTTTGGAGCATACCCTGTTATTTAAGGTGTCAGATAGTCTCTACGTGTTTACACCCTTATTCTGTGGGGCTTTTCTTCTCTGTAGGGGTTAGGAATGTGCCTGTTGGCATGCAGCCAGCCAAGTGCTGATGCTTGCCCAGGTGTCTTTTGCTGGGCACTGATGACAAATTTGTGTCACACCGTGGAGGTTGTAGAGAAGCTGTAATGAGGACAGCAGCCCTTGCTCTGTGTATTTAATAGCTTTAGGAATTGCATCACTCTTCTGACCTTCCAGGCACGCCAGGTGTTGCAGTTTGAAGCTGGCTAAGTGCCAGGCACCCACAAAAAAAACCACCTCCTTATTTTCCTCTGCTATAGCTGGGCAGAGGAGGGGGAATCGAAAACTTCAGTTTCATGAGTTAAGGATTATTGAAAAAAAAATCACTTTAAGGCAAAACAGGTTCAAAACTTAAAACAGTATCAAGAAGATTTATTATTAACAGAATTAAAAGTAAAAAGGGTAATGAGAACCAAAGCAAATCTTCAGAACACCTTTTTTTCCCAGTCCCGCCCTCTTTCCACCGACTGCGCAAGGAAACAAAACATGGGGTTTTGGTCAGTATTTCATGTCTTAAAAATCTATCTTCAGGATGCTTAGGGAAAAGAGTTTCTTCTGCTGTGCTGTGAGATCCTTCCCACGGGAGACAGTTCTCTGCGAACTTTTCTAGCATGGTTTTAACTTCCACAAGCAGCAGTCCCGCCCGAACCTGCTGCAATATGAGTCCCTCCCACGGGCCAAGCAGTCTTCCACAACTGCCTAGCGTGGGTCATTTTAGTTCATGGGGTTTCATCTTTTAAGGATCAGCTGTTCCAGTTTGGAAGCAAAGGCTCTCTTCCTCTGTCTCTAAAACCAAGGGTCATCTCTCTGTGTTCGAGTTCCTCACTAGATTACAGCTTTTCAGTATCCACGCACTCCAGCGTGAGTACTTTTCTTCACGGGCTGTGTGTGGATCTCTGCATCCCCCATGCACTTAATGAATTACAGGGAAGCAGTTTGTTTTATTATAGTCCTCACCATGGCTTGCAGGAGAATCTCAGCTCTGGCACATAGAGCACCTCCTCCCTCTCCTTTTTTTCACTGACCTTGGTGCCGCTGTGTTGGTTCTCCTCATGTGTCCTCACTTTTCCTTTTCCTCTGACTTGGAAGAAAGTTGGTATCTGTAAGCTGCAGTTGAGAAGTTGATCTTGTCCCGGCTCCACATCGGGGAATTGCTCGCTATGCCTCTCGCTGCTGGCCACATGGTCCTCGCTGGCACCACACGGGCAACTCCAGCCTCAGGAGGGCCCCGGCCACGTGGCCCCCGGCGGCCCCCGCCGGGATGGGCCCCAACACCTGCCTCACCACCCCTTGAGAGAAGGAAAAAGAGCTTCTTGTGCTTTTTCCTTTCTTAAATATGTCATCGCAGAGGCGTTACCAACTTGTCTAATTGGGCCGGTAACCTGTCCATCATCAGAGCCTTCAGCGATTGGCTCTGTGCTGGACATAGAAGTTTTGAGCAGTTTTTCTCCTGCCCCCACCAAAAACCAGGCTGTGTTAAACCAACACACCAGGGTACTCTCTCTGTTCTGCTTCTCTTGTTCTCTTCTTTTCAAGTATTAACATGGAGTATTCATTAGGAAGTAATAAAACCCTATGACTTCTGCTGGAAAACATGAGTTGATGTTTCTGATCTCTATCCTTCTTTAAGCCAGCTCCATTGTGTCTTTAAAGTCCATCTACTGTTTTGTCACAAAAGTAAATCCCCAAAACAATCTTTTAAAAGCTCCGGCATCTCATCTCCGGCTCCCCATCTCATTATGTTTGTTGGTCAGCTCCTTGGACTTTTAAAGCTTTTAGCTGAAGTTAAGCTTGTGTAGTTGTCGGTCATCTGCCAGTGTTTAAAAGCAAAGCTTCTGCTGTGCAGTCAGCTAAAATCTCTGCCTTTTCCTACTGCTTGGACCCTGCTAACTTAAACACTGCAATGAAGTCAGCAATCAACCAAAAAAAAAAGTAAGAGTATCTTACTCCTTTGTCATCAAGAGCCTGCCTCTTTGATTCTCTTCTGCTGCTGCCCTACTGCCTCCTCCGCTTCTTCAGCCAAATGTTTATTTCCAAGCAAGGTGGAATGAAGAACAGTGGTTTAAAAAAAAAAAAAAAAAAGGACATAACAGTATAAATGCTTTGAAGAGGTTTCTTGTGGTGGACTTCCACAAGTATTCATTGGGTATTCATTGGGGCACACAGGTAGGTAACTTGAGGCAGCAATGTGTTAAGTGAAGTGGAAAAGAGGAGCTTAGTGCAATTATTGGTTTTAATTGCTGTGAAACTGATAAAAAGTTTTCCATAACTTGAATTTTTTAAGTCCAATCCATTTGCTCTCCAAGCAAGAGATGGGTTTCTCCTGTTCTTGAGAGATGGTTCAGCTGATGTCAGCTTCTCTAGTATACAAGGACACGGTGGGACAAAAGCGATGGTAGGGAGAGGAGCAGGAGCATCGACTCCTGCCAGCTGTGAAGGAAGCTGGTATCCTGCAGGAATGACTGCCCAGTAGTCAGTTTAAGAATCCAAATAAGACTTCAAAAGTAATTTATTTAATACATCACCCTTTTTTCCTTTATTCTACGAAAAAAGCCCAGTATATGAAATGACGTACTTAAAGAATTGCATGTCATGGTAGCAAAATGAGTGTCTAAAGCAGGCTGCAGAAATTTGTGTAGTGCATCCACTCATACATCAAGGAACCCTAAGGAAATCAGCAGTCATCACCTGGGAGTAGGAAGTACTTGCATCCTAACTTTGGGCTGACTTCAGTAAAGACCCTTGATTTTGAAGCGAGTACTTTTCTCTAAATATTGTTTTATTAATTTCACGTTTTACCCATGGCAGTAAAGTTGAGCAGATCTATAGGTTTGTGGCACTTTGGGGCCTCTGTTGCCTCTCCAGAAACCATATAAATGGTAATGTGAGCTGCACTTCATTCAGCCTCTGTGAATAGGGAATTGTCCCGAATGGCCCTTTCATAGGATTTTGGAATGTCTCTGGTTATTTGGCCTCTGTCTGTTTGGCTGTCCCTGGGACCAGGAGTGTCTTTAAAAAAAGTTTCTGTCTACCTTATGTTTTTTCTGTCTTGCAGATTACTTTTTTTGTAAGAACCCAAAACATTCTTTTGAGTTGAGGATGGAAAAAGGTTTTAAGTTTCATTCTGTCATCTCCAGGTAATGTGAATTTCTGAAAGCTGTGCTCAGCAAAAGTGAGGTCAGCTCAGTAAATCCTAATTAATTGAAATGGTGAAGGATGCCCAGCTTTATGCAGTGATCAAAATTGCTTTTCAGCTTAATGAGTCATGCATCATCAACAGCAGATGGCAAAGCATGAAACTTCAGTAAAGTACTTTAATGCCCTTCTCAGAAGCATTAGATAGCTCTTAGGCTTAAGAAGTTTGCACAATGTTGTTCTAGATAATAAAAGTGATGTAGAGGTTAACAGTCACCTGAAATACTGCCTCTACATTTTTTTTTTTAATCTACATTTAATTTTTATGCTCTGGAAGCTTTTTGTTCTGTAAGTGTTTGAGTGTTACAGTGTCTTCATCTTGCAGCTGGAATTAAGAAGAGTCCATGTGGAGGAAACCTTTGTGAAGATCAGGCTCTAAGTCTGTACCACTGTAGTCAGGATCTGAAATCCATATGGGATTTTTATATGCTCTGAGGATACAAATTCAGACTGTTCCAATATAGATCATGCAAAGAGACTAAAACAAATTTTACTCTTCTGCTGAACAATATGCTAGCTTTCTTCCTGGTAAAAATGGAAGGGCCAATATAGAAGTTTGGTGCAAAATAAATGAATGCTCTGAATCTATTACTGCAACATACTGGCAGCTTAATTCAATAAGAAATCATGAGGCCTGATTCACATAGGCATTATTAATTCATACTGGTAGAATGTTTTAACATTAATAAGGTAAAGAAAAAAACCCCTTAATTTTCCCTCTTCCCTCCTTCTTTTCTTAAATGAAAGACATCTTCCTCCCCAGACTCACATAGCAGTGTAATCTACAAGCAATTTAATTTTTATTGTGCTTTCTAATTAGCATAGTGGGATGCCTCAGTGAGCCAGCCTGGCGGTGTCCCCCCTGCTCTCTTACAGCACAGCAGCTTGTGCCAGGTGGCTCAGCAGGCCCAGCATCTCCAGCTTCTCCTGTTTGCAGTTCAGCAACCCAAGAATTAATGTCTCCATGGCAGCTACTATCAATGCTCATGCTTTTCATCAAATCTGCCTTGAATTCCTGGAGACAGGGGAGGCCGCCAGTCTCTGGTGGCTCAGGGCATATCAGAGCATGGAAGGAGAGGAGCTGAACTTGAGCACTTGGGTTAATTCCTTTATTTGCATGTCCCTATATGTTTTATTCAGTGGAATCTGCTATCAGTGTCTAAAGACAGCTTTTTTTCCTTAAAAATCCCCCAAAACACAATACCCTGCACATTACCAATTTTCAATTTTTTTTTTTTTTTTTGTTTTCTGGCTCTGTCATATTTGCTGAAATTATTGGTTTTTTAGTAGTCTCAGTGACATCAGAAATGTGCCTTCATCCCTTCATATACAGTTCATCTTCTTCCTTTGGTCTTCTGGTATATTGCAGTAAAAAAAATTACAATATAGGTCTTTATGTGCTGTATATCGTTTTTTCTTTCTTCTCATCTTGGTTTTCCTTTCTCATCTATAGAATGCCACTTTTACCAGAGCTCTTTAATATATTTTTGGCCTACACATGTTCAGTTCTGAGAGAAGATGCTGTTGTATTTCCACATTGCTAGTGCTTGTAGTTTCTTTCTCTTTTTAGGCTTCATTAGCTTTCACTCTCTGAAATCTGTATGTTGAAGAGAAACAAGGTCACCTCAATACACTAGTAAGTTTTATTTATAAATTCAGAATGTCAATGTGGGCAGATTTAGACATTGAAGGGTCACTGTCAGAGTGTACAGTATACACTTAGCCAGGATATTAGCTGTATTTTTTTTCCTTGTCAATGCGATACTGGGGCTACCTTTTATTTTTGTGTTAAGATGTGATTGCCTTGGACAGGTCTCTTCCTGCAAGTGAGGTAAATCAAACTTCAAGGAAGAAGCCAGCATTTTCCAGTTTTTCAGTTTGCATATGGCTCTATTGGACAATACATCTCTTTGAACAGAGCTAGAAAGCTTGTAGCAGCTTTGAGGACCTCCAGCCTTTGTGTGATATGAGGGGAGAGAGATGTCTGGGGGTCCCCATTCTCTCTCTGGGGCTGGTGAAACCTGCCATAGGACCTTGAGACATTTGTCTATCACTTCTTTAGATCAAATTCTGAATTTTTCTTGTCAAATTTCACAGAATCACAGATCTGGTGAGACGTGAAATTGAAGGTCCCCAATATGCTCGTTAAGGTCCACTGCTTTGATCTTAGCACTGTTACTGCTGGAATAAGAATGTGGGCCACTCTGTGTCTCTGGCTTGTGCAGATCCCATGGCAAAATGCTGGCCACCCCATACCCTATTTGTCTTCTACTTCAACGTTCAAAAAATTTTTGCTTTTGCTTTTTTTGCAGGTCAAGAACAAGACTCACTTACATAAAGGCACTTTGAAGTTGTGCTTTGCAGAGCCACTTCAGTGACCTTTGCCCAGCTGTAGGGTGGCTTCATGGTGGAGATTTGAAGAGAAATGCTAATGAGGAGGCAGCATTTCCCAGGACTCCCTAACTGTCTTAGATTTCTTTGTGGCAAACTACTTACGAAACAGTTTTCAGTTTTCTAGACCTAAGCATTTTCTATATTTGGAAAAGGTCAGATCAGTTTTGAAACTTGGATTGACATTTAACAGAAATCTTACTTTGATGAAAGATCAGACATAACTTCTAAAGAAATCATCTGGTCTCAAACAGATAATGATTCAGAGTGCCCAATATAGGAGTTAGTTTCATGGAGTCTGGAAAGTGTCCTTCTAAGGAAAGATGGTTCTGGGCAAACGCTCCATTTTTCCTTGGTTAACCTAGAATAAAAATGAAATAATAGAATCATAGAATAGTTTGGGTTGGAGTGGACCTTCAAAGGCCATCTAATCCAATCCCCTGAGATGAGCAGGGACAACTTCAACCAGACCAGGTTGCTCACAACCCAGTCCAACCTGATCTTGAATGTTTTCAGGGATGTTGAGTCTAGTCCTGGCAAATTTGTGTCTGAGCTCTTGTGGATATAAATATGTGAAAAGTCCTTTATGCAGCTCAAAGCTACATAAATTCATGAGCCTGGTGATTTCCCTTTTGTTCTTGAGGACAGCTACTGAAGAGGTGCTCTGGATGTTGAGGAGAATCTCTAAATGTATGAGCTGTTTCAGCAATTTAGATAAGAAATACCTGGCAATTGCTTATTACAAAAGAGAATGTTAGTCTTCAGAGGGCATTTTATGCTGTGGTCACAAGTTACCGCAGGGAGGAGGATGGTGACTTTGGCCTCTGACTCTTATCAAGAAGCAAATCTTTGCGGCTTAGGAAAGAAATAAACTGGAGAGTGTTAAACTTGCTCAGGAAGACAGGGTGAAACAGGGAACAAATCAGTGTTCATTTAGTGCAAAATTAAGATGTTATGAACAAAGTTAGTTGAGACAAAAGGATCTGGAGAGAAGAAAATTAGTAATTATCTCCACGTCAGTGCCAAGAACCTGGAAAAATAGGTAGGAGGGCCTAGACAAGCTCATTTCTGAGCATGGCTGCAATACTGAAACCTTGTGGCAAAATTGGCATGGCCAGAATATTAAAACCACCCTGTGTGACCTGTTCTGCAGAGTTTGAATGTGAAAGAGGAGTGTGAGTGCCACTGTCAGGAAAGGCATTGCCACTTCGGCGGCTCTGATCGGAAATAAATCATTGGCTTGAATCACTCTAGAGAGGCTGATACCCTTTCAGTAGCAGGCTTGAGGCTATTTTCTTTCCCCTTGTGGCAGGACCCCCAAGAAGCTAGGAGACTGTTCTTTGTGGAATTGGCTGTTTTGGAGGACTGATCATTGTGTGGGAGGCAGGGGCTGCATTGCCTAGCTCCCCCAAAGTGCCAGTGATGGTTTTCCTTGTGCAAGGCAGGAGCCTTCTTAAAATAAAAAACTTACAGCGTGTTTTGAGCTGCAAATTTTTTTCCTATGCCTTACAAGGGCAAAACCTACATTAGATTTTGCCCTGGCAGGTTAAAAGTGAAACATGGAATTGAAAATTGAGGCTAAGTTACATACAATGATCGTAACTTGATTGTGTGTGTGATGTGCATAGAATAAAATGCAACCAATTATGCTTCTAGTGCTTTAAAAGGCCCATTCTAAAAGCTGACAAGATTATTAGCCAAGCAGGTAGGAAGATGATGTCTAAATGGAAAAAAATAAATGGCATTTTGAAACTGCCAGGAGTGTCTTGCCATATATCCTGAACCCTACAGTCAAGAATAAATCTATCTGTAAAAAAAAATGCATTGTTACATCTGCATCTAATATAAAGCACACAAATATCCAAAACAGCAAGGGAAAATGGACAGTAAGGGTGTTTATTAGATGCCTTATTAGGAGCAGAAACTGGTGACGAAAGAAACAAGATACAAGAATAATTATAAGTTATCAACACTGAATATAATAAAGAATTTTTTAAGTTTAAAGAAAACTGCCACTAAGAAAACTACTTGTTGTATTATTGATAGCAGTGATGGGGTTTGGCAGTTGTGTGTAGAAACATGTGCTTAATTAATGCTGAACTGTATCTGGGAAACAGGTGATGTGGTCATGTCACATGAAGGTGGTGATTAATTCCTTTCCAGTGTGGCTGTACAAGTATTGTGGGCCCATGGATGAGCTACTATGAGCCACTCAGTGCTGATTTTCTGCCTTTGAGTAGTGTTTTATTTCCGGCTAAATCACCTCACATACAACAGGAGGGGCTGAGGTATTGGAGAAGCTAATGCAGATGAGCTCCTCACCTGAATTTCACACAGTGCTTACCTCTGTCATTCATAGTATGACCACATATGAGGATACCAGGTAACCTGTAGTCATTTGTAAGCTGGTGGTTTGCATTATATGAGAGGGGGAGAAGGTACTTTTGGCTTGAATTGACTTGAATTTTATTTTACTTGTTTAGTGTATGTTGAAATGTGGGAGAAATGCAAAAGGCTAAACGTTCCTGTTTTGAATACAGCTGAACAGAGAGAAAGAGCCTTAAGTGGCTGTTGACTTAATTTACTCTGATCTTGGTTATGGTATGAAATACTGATACAGATTTTGAATGATTAATACAAGATCAGAAAGTAATTGAACTTGTACAGGTGCAGAAAATACATCTTGTAAAACTGATGAGATCACAGATGATTGCATTGGTTTTCCATGGCCTGGTTTTTGGTAGTGGGGTGGCCACAGAGGTGGCTTCTGTGAGAAGCTGCTGGAAGCTTCCACCATGTCGGCAAAGCCAATCCCTGATGGCTCCGAAGATGGACACGCTGGTGGTCAAAGCTGGGCCAATTAGAGAGGTTGGTAACGCCTCTGTGAAAACAGATTTAAGGAGAAAATCAAAACAAAGTGATTCTCTAGGCAGAGAAAAGGAGGAGGTGAGAACACGTGAAGGAAACAACATGGAGACACCAAGGTCAGTGAAGAAGGAGGGGGAAGAGGTGCTCCAGGCGCCGGAGCTGCAATTCCTCTGCAGGCCGTGGTGATGACCATGGTGAAGCAGCTGTGCCCCTGCAGCCCATGGGGATCCACGGGGGATGCAGAGATCCACTCACAGCCCGTGGGGATCCACGGGGGATGCAGAGATCCACCCGCAGCCCGTGGGGGAGGTGCTCACGCCGGAGCGGGTGGATGCCTGGAGGAGGCTGTGATCCAGGGGGAGACCCAGTGGAGAGAAAGGGCTCCTGCTTCCAGGCTGGAGCAGCCTGTCCTTGGAGGACTGCACCCCATGGAAGAGTGACTCAGTGGACTCCTCTCCCTGAGCAGAGGAAGAAAACCCCGGGTGATGAACTGACCAAAACCCCCATGCCCTGTCTCCCTGTGCTGTCTGTGGGAAGGAGGGAGGGGTTGGAGGGAAAAAGGTGTTTTAAGGGCTTATTTTACTTCTCATTATCCTCCTCTGATTTTGTTAGTAATAAATTCAGTTTACAACTTTAAGTTGAGCTTGTTTTGCCCTTGGCATGTTTCCTCCCGGTCCTCATCTCAACTCATGAACCCTTCGCTAAGTTTTCCCTCCTCTGCCCAGCTGTGGCAGGGGAGGGTGAGCAAGTGGCTTTTGTGGGTGCCTGGCGTTGGGCCAGTGTCAAACCACGACAATGATAAATCTAATAATGTTGATATAGTACACTTTTCTGCGGGATGCAACCTCAACTGTCATGAGTTAAGAATTTAACCATCCAATACCAAATGCAGTAAAAACTAGCTAAGCAGTGGGACTGCAGAGGTCATGATTAAATACAATCATCATTCACCTGTAAGTTTAGAGCAGTTTTCCTTGCGTATTTCACAGAACTTGTGCTTTGTCTCCGTGCTATTTTGATGTTAAATCAGTAGTTTGAGGAAGAAATAGCATCCTAGTAGGAGACTAGCAATAGAAATTTTCAGATGGCACAAATAACCAGTGTTAACTTCTAACCTGGGGGAGGGAAGTTGGAGTGATAAATAATGGGCAGATGGGATCGTTGGTTCAGTGTAATCTTAGTTGCTTGGTAAATTTCATATAACATGCCTTGTAATAGGACTAAATGTAAAATGAGCCAGTGGGAAAGATGAGCCAGTGTGGTCCATGGCTGCATGTACAGCATCCAGGACAGGCATGGGAAGGCTTTTCTGCCCTGTGAGTCACCCACCCCAGTGCCCTTGAGCCTGCCCTGTGCCCTGCTGGTTCAGTGGGAAGCTGGAAACCAGAGAGAGCTGAGCAGAGTTGGGAGGGTTGTCTCAAGAAGTGGCAAGGGCTGCCTTAAAAGACTCAAGCAGCTCAGGCTTGCTTAATAAAGGAGAATTTGAAGAGTGACTTGGTGATAGTCTGTATCTTACCTAAGAGAACGGGTATTTAACAGTTCAACAGATAAGACTTGGCTTTTTTCCTACTGAATGAATAATTAAGATTTGGGACAACTTGCTCTTCACTATAGAGGATTTTCTGACACTGGTTATTTTAGAAACTAATTGGCCTGTTTTTCTACAAGATGTGATTTTAATGCAAACAGAATTTAACTCTGGAAAATCCCATGTGCAGCATATCAGATGGAAATAACCATGCTGTTTCCTTTCAGCTTCATAACCTGAAGGTATTAGACTGGGAAGCTCACCTGGATAGGTGACTCAGCCAAGACATGTATTTTAAAGTTAGACAGGAGCTCAGAACTTTGCTTTGGGGAGACATGGATGGATGATGGGGTGCATTCATTAATTTGGTGCATTCTCTAACACAGAAGTCTGGATACTGTGCTGCAGACTTGTGTGCCTGAGCTAAGTGGTTTCCAGTTGTACAGGCTAATGGGACTCTAGCAATGAAACAACAGTGGTAAAGAACACTTGTATGTCTTTCTACTCTTAGGCAGCATAGCTTTCTGCTAAAGTTAGTTAGGTGTTATAAATTTTTGTGAAATTTGTTTGCACTTTTCTATGCAAGCTTCTTTATTCCGAGGTGCTCACGACAGGAAGGAAAAGAAGCACTCTTCGCATTGCTGCAGCCATAAAAAATGTGGCAGCCCAGACTTTCTTTGTTTCTGAAAGGACTTATCTGCAAGTCTGAACATGGCACTGTAAACTAGAAACTATTTATCCCCCAGAAAAGCAGATCTGCCTTGTGACATTGAGTTAATTCTCCTTTTGGTCCCCTACCTTTCATCTTGCAGATTCAAACTACTGAAGTTTGAATGAAACTACTGAAACGACTCAAGTGTGTCATAAATTCTCAAAGCAACTCAAAAATGCTTCAAAACCATGCTTGTTCACGCAGAAAAGGTCTGTAAATCTTACGTAACACATAATTCAGTTGTGCCATGAATAGCAGTGCAGTGGTGTTTGATAGATGGAGTCTGATTTTATACAAGTCCTTAAATTTCTTTTTTTCTTTTAATTGGTTCTTTCTTGTTCTTGCTCCCCCATGCCCTTCCTTCCTGTGGTCTCCCAGCTGTCTCTTTCCTGTGTCTCACTCCACCTCTTCTTGAAAACTGCGCAAGTTAAAGATCACAGAATCACAGAATGAACTAGGTTGGAAAGACCTTTGAGATAATCAAGTTCAACCTGTGACCTAACACATCCTCATCAATTAAACCATGGCACTGAGTGCCACGTCCGGTCTTTTTTTAAACACGTCCGGGGACGGTGACTCCATCACCTCCCTGGGCAGATTCCAGTGCCCAATCACTCTTTCAGTGAAGAATTTTTTCCTGATGTCTACCCTAAACTTTCCCTGGCGCAGCTTAAGACTGTGTCCTCTCGTTCTGTCAGTCGTTGCCTGGGAGAAGAGCCCAACCTCCGCCAGGCTACAACCTCCTTTCAGGGAGTTGTAGAGAGTGACAAAGTTTCCTGAGCCTCCTTTTTTCCAGGCTAAACAACCCCAGCTCCCTCAGCTGTTCTTCACAGGGCTTGTGTTTCAGGCCCTTCACCAGCCCTGCTGCCCTCCTCTGGACACGTTCAAGCATCTCAGTGTCCTTCCTAAATTGAGGGGCCCAGAACTGGACACAGCACTCAAGGGGTGGCCTCATCAGTGCTGAGTACAATTTCCCTGGTCCTGCTGGCCACAGTTCCTGATACAGGCCAGGATGCCATTGGCCTTCTGGGCCACGAGGGCACACTCCTGGCTCATGTTCAGTTGGCTGTCGACCAGTACTCCCAGATGTAAAAGGATGCTGGAGTGTACTTAGGCCAACAAGCCTCTTAGAAAAATGAGAATATAATGTCCTCTCTTGCAGCGTTTGAAACAATTGGGACAGAAAATGTAAGTGTCGGGACTTCAATAGCTTTTTCTCTTGAGTCTTTCCTGGTGCCTGATGGCTGATATAATCACGACTCCCTGGAGTCCCAAGCGTTTCCTATGTTTTATTTGACAGCCCCCAAAATAATATTAGTACACAAAGAAACCACAGAATCTTTGAAGCATTAGCAAGTGGTTCATGGTTGCCTTGCAGAGCAGTGTCGAACTGAAGTGAGCTTTCGGAAATATTTCCTAAAAGTTCTCCTGAGTTCTTATTTTGGAGCTCCTTGTACACTGCTGTTGTGGTCCTGAAAATAGCACTGAGAATTACAAGCAAGGCTTTGGCTTTACTGGGACAGTGTTTATTATCTCTTTTCAGTGTTCTTCGGTGCCTGCGCAGACACAGCCTGAATTCAATTAGCTTATTTTCATCTTTAAAGTAAGCAACACTGCAAAGGCACAAACAATCATTGTCTACTCTGTACTGAGATAGTCTTGATTCTGGCGAAGTTCGTGTTTATTTCAGAGAAGCCACATTTCTGCATCTTTCCAGTGATGGCTTTATTTGATTTCAGGCAATGTTTCTGTTGTTAAGTCTTTCACCCTTCTCTGATTAACCTTGCAGTGCCTAGTAATTTTGCATTAAGTTCCATTACTTTACATCTCTTTTAGCTGATTGATTAGGATTGTAAAAAAATACCTTTAACATTTCCCTTTTCCTGCACTTTTCATGTATTATACCCTTTATTTGTAGTTTTCCATGTAGCTTTCAGCCTGTACTGCCTTTTCATTCCCATCAACTTGAATTAATTTTCAAGCATTATT
Organism: Mohoua ochrocephala; assembly: GCA_013398855.1. Taxonomy (NCBI): domain Eukaryota; kingdom Metazoa; phylum Chordata; class Aves; order Passeriformes; family Acanthizidae; genus Mohoua; species Mohoua ochrocephala. The sequence goes on along the minus strand of VZTA01028223.1, from coordinate 1,275 downwards.
TCTTAAGACTACTCAGTGTAGCTATAAGCGATAGTTACTTCTTTCCCCTCAGCTTTTAGTTTTATAATATTATTAAATAAAATGTTATCTAGCAGGAGTAATTCTTTGAGTCTCTGCTGCTTCTTGTGGATTCTATTACTTTGTAGATATGTACAGTGTGCTTGCTTTTGGGGTGACTTTTTTTTCTTTAAATATGCTTAGATTTTCAGGTAGTTTCATTGTTTTGTTGTTTCAATAAAATAATTTTACAGGATGTGCCTCTGTTACTACTAAACTTTTCAATTTTCTTTGTCTTCATGTTTGCATACGGAGAATATAAGCAAAATTGAGTATTAAAGTGATTTTCAAGGCATGATTTTGACATTTTCATGTATGTAATCCATGTGTTACTGGTGTGTCCCCAGTGTGTCCCCACCTCTCCTGGCAGCCCATTTGCCCCAGGTTGCAGATTACCTCTGGATCCCCCCAGAGCATTGGGGGACTCCAGGGATGGATTGTACCTGCAAAAGCAGCTGGTTTGGTCCTTTTCTTGCACCCTAAACTTGCACCTTCAAATTAAACCCCAAGCATGGTTTGTTCAAACATACTTTTCTGAGGAACCAATTACTTGGGACAACTCCAGTAAGTTTTACTCAGCCAGCTAAAGAAGTAAGTAACTCCACCTCTTCAGCAGGCTTGGCCTTTGCTGTATCTTTTGAATGTTTTTCCTCCATTTAAGCCATCAGCTCCTCCATCATTTCAGTGGCCTCCTGATAATGTGACTGAGTTTGTAGTGATACGACTAGGAAGTGTCAGTTTTAAACTTGTAATTTTGCTATCCTGCTGCAAAAATAAGTGATTGCAGGAGGAGGTTTATTTTCACCCTCTTCTCAGCCCCCTTGCCCACCTTGGGCAGGTCCCCATACACATGCCTTGTTCTATGCACAGAGGTTCCAGACCTGGGGAGCTTTTTGTAACTTTAAGCTCTTCTGACATGTCAGAAAATCCCAGTTTCTCTCAGCTATTTTTTACTTTATGCCTAGTCAGAGTGGGATTACTGTTTCCAGTTGTGATAGGTTTAAAACTTGGTTTGATGGCCATGTTGTTAAACCAATGAGAAAAGCTGGTAACGCCTCTGCAATGGGCATATTTAAAGATACTCAAGCCGCAGGAGGTTTAGGTTCTTTACTTCCTGCTTCCTCATGGGGAGGAAGCAGGCCCCGGGCTCCATTCCTGGAGCGGGCCCGGGCCCAGCCCTCCCCCAGGGTAGGGACCCAGGTTGCTGGGAGAACAATC